>VZRS01006878.1:910872-1018376 GCA_013398055.1 Ifrita kowaldi
GCAGTGGTGTCACTGTGGAGTCCTGGGCAGAGAACTAAGGTCCACTTGGGTGGGTTTTACACATTTCTTCCCTCAGCATCTTTACCCTCTTTTCCTTGTCTAAGTGCTAGTTTCTCTGAAAGTGAGTATTGAGCTCTATGAAAGTGACCTGGGAGGGGCTCACAAGGAAACAAGTAGGTAAATTCTGTTTAGATTTCTGGGGTGTTGGAGCTGAAACATTCCAGTGTATTTAAATAGGTGCTTCGACAGTACTGCTAGTTTAGTCTTGTTTCTTTGTCTCCTAACCTTCTTAAAAAGGATGGGTAGATGTTCACATCTCTCAAACTGCAGCTGGGGCTGAGTCTGTGCTAGCATCTGGTGAAAGTACTCCCAGATCCCACGACTCAAACAGATTCTTTTGGTGCCATGACTACTGTTCAACAGTACTTTATGATCAAAATGGATGTCTGCTGATTTGGCAAACCGATTCTGAAGCTTTTGCCTGGAAAACATTAAACTACTGAAGTAATTATTTACGTACTAAGTATTAAAACAAAACTAGCCTGCATTACAAGAATACCATTTCACCATTATTGGTTCACTACCTTTTTTTTGTTAATAAGCAACATGAAACAGACTGCACATCCAGTCTCTTTCTTTTTATTGCATTGATACAGTCAATAACTTAAAAAAACCCTAAAAATGCTTTTCAGAAAGGGAAGACACAAACAGGTTTTCTATCACTTTATTGCACTAAGTGTGGTTACTATTACAATACTCTCCATAGGCAGGCTAAAATAGATTTTGGAAACATAGAGGCCATGAGTTTTTAAATAATATGTTAAAGCTTGGAAAGGTTTCAGGATGTTTGTCCGTATCTCTGTATCTATACATATGCGGGCACCTGAAAGTACAGTGAAAGTATATTCATAAAAATGTTTTTTAGTATTTTTTTAAATGAAAGCCTGTTTTAAAATTACAAGTTCATAATTCAATATTTAGAGATCTAGAACTCTGTCTGTAATGCCGGCACACTTCTATTCAGAAAAGGGTGATGGAGCTTTTTCCTGAAGTATCTCATAGAACTTAAAAATATGCACATACATGCAACCTTTCCTTCTCTGTGGTTTCGTAAGTGATTAGGCAGAAATTAGAAGAGGCTTAACCCAAGTGCAGATTATGGCTCCAATTCAGCAAACAATTAAAGAACAAATTGTGAGAAGCTAACCTGAGTTTACCTTAAAGCTCCACAGAAGTCCTAGAAACAGTTTCTGACGCGTGGTCTGCACAGTCATAAAATTTCTCCTGGCAAAACCCGCTAAAATCATAACATCAAAGGATTTGAACTGGAACCACAGTGAAGCTGTGAGACTGAATAACCCCTGGTAGTCCCCCAAGGCTCAGTTACACTGGTATGTCTGTGTTTCTAGGAAAGTTCCAGAACCAGGCAGCTGAAATAGTGGCTGCTAGCATGCTCCCCTTACACAAAAATTTAAGAGCCCGGCATAGAGTCATACTGACCCTACAATGAGTATTTAAGTGCTTAAAGATAACCACTTGCCTGCTGTGTTAGAACAGAGCCAAAAATAGAACACATCATTTGGTATCTTTGCTCAAATCCTACTCCCACGTTAATTCAAATGAGCTTCCTGATCCCAATTGTAGTACCTGGAGGACAGTTGCTCATATCAGAACATCAGAACAATCAGAGCTGAAAGAAAACTAGTATTCACCAATTCTTCACCAGAACATTGCTAACCGTCTTCAGTTTTGAGACAGGAATAACAAGCATTATTCTCAGCCTTATCTACAGTACTTGTATCAGCATATCGTTCCCCACTGTAGTTCAGCCTGTCCTGCTATTTTCCTTCACCAACTGGTTTCCAGCTGTTTCAAACCAGCTCCGTACAATATAAAACATATATCTCCATTAAGGCAATGTTTAATTCTTAAATCAACCCAAGAACTGTCCTTTGCATACAATTAATTGAAATTCATTCTCTATGAATAATTAATTTGCATTCTAACACTGTTTTAAAACCATGGACTATAACAAATATTAAAAGGCATTGTCACTCTTGGGCAGGAAATATCAAAAGAACAGATCCTAAGTTAAGAAGCAATTACTATATTAAAATCAGAATTATATTTATTGCATTGTATTTCAATTCTTCCTACATACGTTAACTATCCAAGTAAGAAAACACCTAGTGTTCAGCCATCCTGAGTATCATTAACAATTACAGATCTTTCTGACCCTCATTCAATTTCTGTAATCACTTGGTGATATATTGAAATGAAAAAGATTTATGAAGGCAAATTGGACTGTTCTAATCATAAAGAAATCATCATCTATCAAAGGTCTCAAATTTAAAAAGGCTGATTTTTTTTTTATATTGTTTGGTCACGTTGCTTAAATGCAAAGCAGTAGGTAAACACAATGAATACTTGTAGGTGGGTATGCTGAAGTACAGACTAGTTAACATTGTTTTTCCAAGGTTCCAGGTGATGACTAGCCTATGAGAAAAAGCTCCAATATCCAATTCCCAGGACATTACTATAATTAACTTCCTGAGACACAACCTGTAGAAGAGTGAATTGGATTTCAGACATAAAGAGTTAATTTTATCGAGGGTCAAACTTGTTTGTAGCTCCTCCAGCTACTGAATACTGAGTGCCAATAACTGAGTTGTTATTGGCTTTGTATTCTCAAGTTCTCACCAATAACTACTCTGATCAATTTTCTGCACTGTGTATTCAATCAGATACCTGGCAAAGATACTGACAGAGAATTCTATCTAGATTGAACAGAGCAATGAGTTGATTTAAGTATTTAAAGTGTGTCATGCATTTAAATAAAACAATCACAAGAGCATTGCAGAAACATTTTCTAGAGTGTATTTGGGAAATTCTTATCTCAGGAAGTGTATTCTTTTAATCACAGTTGCCCTTTGAGACACATTCCTCATCACATGTAGTACAGCCATAAAATAGGATAGAAGAGAAGAGAGAAGTAACTTTGATTTTCTTAAAAACAAATATTTAAAAACTTTAAAGGGAAACCCTGAAGCCCTTTTGTAATTAATTAGAGATGAAAGAGTCTTAACCTAATAAGACTAGGTCCCTCATGTTTTACACCAGGGTTAAAGATGCTGCTGAATTCGTGGAGCAATTTCCACACTATTTCCTATCCTACATTTAGTGTTTTACTTTCTGATATAATTTAGTAAAAAGGCAACAGTGAAGGTATAACTGCCTAATTTCAAATGTAAAATATTACAAAAATTAAATTAAGCTGCTTTTTAGCTGTTTGGATTAATTTCTGCTGCATTTTAAGTAAGATGAAATAGAATCTGAAATAGACTCATTATTTTTCTTTTCTGTTTGCTTGCCTATGAAACTGGATTATTTAACATATTATAAAAGTTAAAAAGTTATACATACACACATACATATATATATATATATATATATATATACACTATACCACATATATGACCTTGTTTTCACTTATCCCAAGAAAACATCTCAAGTTTTATGATGTATTGAGCAGATTTTAAATCAGGAGAATTATAGCATGGATAAATGTTCAATTTTCAAATTTTTAGGATAGTATTTGAGAGAAGAAAGGTGAACTTGAGCTCAAAAAGACATAATATTCAAGGTTCTCCCAAAAATGAATGCCTAAATGTGCAGTTTTAAGAGAAAACAGCAAACCTTCAAAACAAAGCTAACACACAGAAAGGAAGTGTTTTAAAGTTATCGTCAGAATTTTGGAAATAGCGCCAAGAGGTCAACTGTGACCTAAAGCAAAACAGAAAAAGAGAAACTGCTGCTGAAATGCACTGTGCTTTCAGAGAATGCCAAGTATATTGTCAAGACAATTAATAGATTATCTGGTCAATTTGTACTTGAAAGTTTTCCAGTCCTGATTGTGTCATGTACTGACAGTTCCACTAAATAACTGCATTAATTCATAGCCCTAAGCAAGAGTTCAGATTAAGTTCTGAAGAACACCAGGAAATTCTGAAGAAACCAGGCCACCTAGTTTCCAGAACCCAAAAAAACCAAGTTTTGTCTCCATTAGGAACTGGAGATCCCTACAAGCCTGAGTTCCTGTGAACATCAAATACCAGTCTCAGCAACAATGCTCTGTCGAAATGCACAGAGGCCTGAATTGCTAACAGTGCTAGAAATTTTTTGCTTCCCAATTTATTGTAAAACCAAACTTGGCAGCATATATTATGAAGTCTTATTGCAAATTCTACACTCATGTATAAAAGTATAAATTTGAGATTGATAGCTACATAATGAAAAGGAACTGTTTTCCCATCTTTTCTATGAGAGTAGGGCAAAGAGATTTCTGAAGTGAAAATTTTATTAACTTCTCAATAACAGGTTCCTCACGTATTGCAATTTATAGAGGAAGCAAATAAACAAATATCCAGGACAAAGGTTATTCCCCCTGCTTAGACACCAACAGCCAACTCCTCTATGCTGCAAATTTGTGAGTATTTCTCAAACATCACTTTTAGATATTTAGAAAGATAAGCTGTCAGTCTCCAAGCCTCCTCTTTCCTCCATTTATAATACATAAATCTGAAACTTTTACCTACTCCTCTATCATTATCCTTCACCACCTTCTCCTTACCTAAAACCTAAAGCCACATCCCTGGACTATTGCCACTGTCCTGCTGAACTGCACCTTCTCCACCAGCATCACTTCCTCTTCCTTAAATCACTGCTTCAGCTTTGTAACTCCTTGAGAGCAGCTGCCAGAAAGCCTCAGGCCCTTGTATTTCCAGTTTGCTGTCCCTTCATTTCAAAAGCTTTCTTCACACCACTTCATCTCACACCCCTTATTATAACTACTTTAATGGACTGCTATTTCATACTCTAGTAATTAGGATATGCATTCCTCTTCTCCATTTTGAGAAACAATTCTTAACATCTAATCACTACATTGACACAGTATCAGTAGTGAGAAATGGGAAAAAAAATGGCAGGAAGAAGAGTTAGTTGGTAGGAAAATGGGGCAGGAACATTAATTTTCACATGCTGCCCACAGTTCTTGCAAATACTTTGCAAGAGACTTTTACAACTGACCTAGACCTCCTCATGAATCCTACCTCAGGCCTGCTTGGCACAAAGACCTAAACCAACAAGAATCAATTCAACCTGTTCTATTTCTGTACAACTTGAACTCTCTAGAGATAGCTGAATCATTGCTAATAATTAGGATGGGGGTTGTTGCTCTTTTTTTAAAAAAGATTTGTTTGTCCCTATCTATATTCCTTTTCCCCTATAGCCTCAATCTCTTTCAGCCACCTGTATTTTGTTGTATTTTTCTACCCCTTGCACTACTACCCAGCAAACAATATGTATGCTTTTTAATATACCTCTGACCAATCTAATTTTGTTCAATCTGGCATAGGAGAAAGTAAGAAGAAATTAAGTGGAAAAATCAACCCCAAATTATCGCTTTCCAGCTCCTCCACCCATTACTTTCAACATTGCACAATGCTGAGAATCAGCTTACTAAAAATAGAGAACACTTCCCTAGACACGACCATACTTGTGGCTCTCATCTCAAAAGAGTTGTTCTTGCCTGATTAGATTGGCATATTAAGTGATAGAGAGCATGTTGGGCTAGTCCTATCTGTCTCTAACTCTCCCCAGAGCTAACCAGAGAACGTTTAAAGATCTGCCCTTCATTACAGTTAGAATCCACACACCTTGAATGCAGCATTTTCTTGTCTTCACAATCCCCCTGGAAAAATTAGTGTTTAAAACCTAAGCTCAAAAGTATCTGAAAGAAATGCCAGTAGCTATGGCATTTCAGATCATCATTTGTTAGAAGCAATAAGATCCGGGAAGAGCAGATGAATGGGAACATCAGCAGCAAGTATGATAAAGGTAGTAAACCACCCTATTTTTCCAAGTTCTTTGAAGACAGGAACTTTGAAATAAACTTGGAAGATTGACTTAATTTTTATCAATTCGGAGAACTTGGCAGCATCTCTCTATGCCAGATGAGGTCACAAATCAATCTCAAAACACTTCTGACAAAGTATAAATACCATAGCAGGGTATGTCTAAGTCACACTAACAAGTCTGGCTGGCATAACTACAATAGCAAAGTTGATAAGGTACCAACCAGCTTATCCACAGCATTCTTTTCATGAAGAGGTCATTTCTTCTTTTGTGCTAGGAAGTGAAACAGTGCCAGAGCATTCCAGAATTGCTTAAACAAACAGCAGCATCTACCTCCACTTAGAGGTTAACAGTTTGTACTTTTTTGGTAGCTTATTTATTTTCTCTAGAGTATAACATAGCACATTAGGAACTTTAGCAGACCACCTGCCAGATATATCCTTTATTCTAGGAAGTGAATCAGCTTTTTTGTTACAGTACTTCTAGATTACAATTGCCTCCTAGTTTAAGCCATGGTTTGGCAACTTAATTTAACATTCACTTCTTTTTGGCCTGAAGTGACTTTCAACTCTGTCTTAAGGTTTGGTCTTGAATAGTGTTCAAACAATAAATATAAAATTATGAAACATGATTATTTAAAAAAGTCTACTGCCAGTTTTCTGTCAGGTGCGTCACATTAAGAGTTTATCATAGAAAATAGTTTATCATCTAGACTTCACACAAGAGAGGGGGAAAAGTGAAATATTGAAATAGGGATGTGATCCTTCTCCTTTGTGCAGTGCTGGTGAGGCCACCCCTGCAGAGCTGCGGTACTGTGTCCGGTTGTGGGCTTCCCTGTACAAGGAGCCAGTGAGCCTAGAG
This sequence comes from Ifrita kowaldi, assembly GCA_013398055.1. NCBI lineage: Eukaryota > Metazoa > Chordata > Aves > Passeriformes > Cinclosomatidae > Ifrita > Ifrita kowaldi. The sequence continues at coordinate 917,647 of VZRS01006878.1, forward strand.
ACTCCAGCAAAGGGGCATACCACAGACTCAGAGAGCCATCCTTCCTAGGAGGAACAGCTGAGACACCTGGGACTGTTTAGCCCAATGAAAGCTGGGCGAGGGTTGGTGGGGGGCAGGGGCCAGAATCTCATCTTTCTGCACACACCTGAAGGGAGGCTGTGTACACTGACTGCGGGTTGCATGCAGTGGTATCCAGGATAAGAGACAAGGGGCACAAACTGAAACACAGAAAAGTCTGTCTGAACATCAGAAAACACTTTTTTAGTGTGAGGGTGACTAAGCACTGCCACAGGTTGCCCAGTGGGTGTTGTGTCTCTGTTACAGAAGATATTCAAAAGCCTTCTGGATATCATCTGGGACAATTGGCTCTAGGTGGTCTTACTAAAGCAGGGGGGTTGGGCCAGACTATCTCCAGAGGTCCCTTCCAACCTTAACAATTCTGTGATACAAGAAAAAACAATTGACCAAGTTTTTGTTTTTCAATTACTATAGATATTTATTACTCTTTGGCACAAAAATTTAGATCTTTGAATAGAATCAGACTTGTATCAGCAGAAACACAAAAAGTAGTATCAGAATCTCTGATATAGGAATGGTTGGATACTACAGACTCCTAGAATTTAAATTTAAGGAAGCAGTAGTGGAGAGTTCGCTCAGCATCACTTTCTGAAATAAGCTGTAGATATAGTGTGGGAGGAAAAGAACCACTGTATATAAACAAGAGGAAAGAAAACAAGACGACTCAAATGTACTCAAGATTTAGAAGCTCACAACACTGATGTTGTTTCCATAGCAACGAATATAACTTGAAAGCAGGGAAAAAAACAGGGTGAGGATTTTAAAGGACAGCACCACATACAGATTAAAAGCAGATACTGCCCACCCACTGATGATCTGATGTTTGGACTGATGAATTTACACAGTTATAACAAGAAGTATCACTTGTTAAGGGAGTCAAGATCCAATGAAACTACCCTACTAACAAAATAAGAGTGAAAGAATAAAAACAGCACAGTGAAAGACCCCTGGTACTTGGCAGCCTGTCTTCCAACTCTTTAGTAGGCTGAATCCAAGATGAACACTACACTACCAGTTAACGCAGTTGTGCCTTGGGCTCTCACCACTCACTGTCAAAGGTGGTGTCCAGTTTTATTTCCCTCACTGGTCAGAATAAATGACCTATGTGACTCCAAGGAAAGACAGGATAAAGTGGGTAAGAAGGAGCATGCATTGCACTAATCTGAATCAGGTAACTATTGGTTTGCAATGCTTATGTGTTTATAGCTTCTTGCCCATGCAGTTGATGGAGTTGATATAGCTACCGTTTACATAGAAAAATACAGGCAAAGAAGAGAATTTGTACTTTTTGAGCTTAGGGAAGACAAAGGAAGACAATGTCCATTCTAGAAATAATGTTTAGTAGTGGAAAAATGCTTGGTAATAGAAAGTGGAACTATAATTCTGCTGGATCAAGGCCTTAATTTGTCTCTTTCACAGTAAATACTAAATGAAAGGTATAAGACCCCTGAGAGAGTAAACCTCTGTATATAATTCTTCCATTTATCACCATTTCTGAGTAATGAAATAACATAAACTTGTAATTTAAGTGCTATCTATTCTCAATAAATGGCCTTTACACCAATTGCAGAAAAGTCTTATGAGCTGTATATTTCTATACTGCATCAGACTACATCTGATATATAGAACAACTTCAGAATTTTCAACCACATAAAAGTTACTTGGGAGGCACGATCCAGTTTCGAGCTAATTAGCCACGTAGCACAGCTGTACGCAGTTTCATCCTCACACATGTCCAGGGATATGAACCAAAGAATTCAGAATCACAAGTGCCAGACTTCTGCCCTTTGTAACTGACTTTTCAGAGGTAGGATTGCAAAGACATTCTTGCTTATCATGAAAAGGAAACGTCATGGAAAGATCAGCCTGACGCAAAGTTTCAGAACGGTGCTAACAACACTCTTGGGATCTTCAGAGCTATGCAGTTAATGTCTGTGAAATGAAATGAGTTCAGTATACTATTTTCAAATACTTGGCTTGGTGTAATAATAATTTTCAAGTGTTCTGCCAATAATCAACAGGTAAAGTCAACATCTACCCAAGACCACTTCAGTTGATTTGTTCCTCATCTGAAATTTCTTTCAAGTACCTTATCTTTTTAGAAATCAGTATCCTAACATCCATACAAGAGGCAAAATACCTAAGCAAACAAAATCTACAGTAGTTTCCCAGATTGATACATTTCAATATTCAAATTATGCAGAAAATTCTGGCACTGGATTGCTAAATTTTACTTTTGTTATTAGAACAAAATAAGGCAAAGCTGGTTTTTTTTTCCACCATAGTGGTGAAAAGGATGTAGGTGGGGAGTATAATTGACACTAATTATTTGTAGGAAAGGTCAGGGTTACCTTTTACTAACGCCGTGAGGCAGCTGATTATCTGTCACATCTCTGGAACACAGTCACGAATTTGTCAGTGACTAAAGGACAAACAGGCCTTGGCTAGCAATCAAACTTGGCAATGTTCAACAACACAGCACAGCAGATGTCTTTTTAAAATAGGTAAATTGTAAGACATTAGATAGTGTAATGCTAGATATCTGCAATGCTGAGAAAACGTCAATAAAGGCTACTGTTTAAGCCCTTAATAGGTGACTTGGCAGTATGAGCTTCTCTGCATTTGAAGAGCTAAAAAGAACAACTATATCACAAAATTCCAACTCAGTTCTGAACTCCCTCAGAAAGTCTTCAGTTTCTACAGGACATGTAGCTTAATTTATTTGATACGCTAAACACCATTTTGAACAAAAACTGCACATAGAAGGTGTAAGACAGACAGCTATGTCAAGATATCTGGAAAAGAAATGATAGATTGGGTAGTTTAAAAATATATAGTACCTCAAAAGTTAGTGAATTTTGTCTCAGTCTCATGAAATACCCTTCTAAATGATGAAAATTATCGTATCATATTATAATTATTATTGTTGCTGAAAAATCCAACCAGAGATCTGAGACATATTGTTTGATAACTGATTTGTTACCAGGATACTCCATGCTTGAAGAAAAAAAGTTGTTTGTTATTTAGTATGTCCCTTGAGAAGTTTACTGTGCATTAAGTGAAATGAGAATTCCACCACTCAGATCCTCTTACTGGCTTTTCAGAAAGTGGCGTTTACAGGGATGAGGCAGCTCAATGGCAAGCAGCATTGCCTTAAATTTTAAACTCAGAACTGGGATAATGGAAGAAATCCATATGCCTGTGTACTCCTACTTAACAAGTTAGCTTTTTCAAAAAAATCCCTAAATGAAAGAGTGTTAACAAATTAAGTGAGGCTTCACTGTATGCAATTTTAGATATATACATTATAATAGCAAAAAGCCCTTGCTTTGCAGTGATTACCAGTCAGCTATTAAGGTTATGTATAAACTTAATTATTTTGGAGTATGAATAGCTCATTTGTAGTTATGTTAGGCAGTTCTGCAGCAGCCAGTTTAAATGCCATCAGCTCCATCTTTTGCCTACATGTACATACATTCAGTACTCAAACAATACTGAGAGATTGCAGTGGAGAATCCTGACACCACCACTCTTCTTGGTGCTGAGGAATGCTATGTCCAGGGGATTGTAACACTCATCTGGGCATTTCCATTCTCTGAAATCCTTTAAGTAATACTAAAAGTTTCATGCCAAAGCAGCAGGTCTGGGGAAAATTTCTAATTTCCTCAGATGTTTCAGGGTCATGTTTCTATTAACGAATTTTGTTAGAGAAAGAAATCGGTGATTTGGGCTCTCCAGAGAATGGTAGTTTTGATTAGTAAGACTTTAGACTAGCAAAACAGGGAGAAAAATAATTATGCAGACACGTAGTCCTGGTGCATAACACTTGCCAGCTTTCCTTCCTTTCTTGCCCAAGTGCACTGCAGAATTGTGCTGTTCAAGCTTCGCAAAGCACACCAAACTCTGCCTCCTGGTACTGCAGAAGTTAGTAACCAGTAGTTTGCAACATGATACTCACAAAGGGAAACTCCAAAAACTTTTCTTAGTTCTCCTCAGAAGAGACACAAGGATATTTGTGAATCAATCCAAAACCATTTTGAAGCACAAGTGTCAATAACTGCAACAAGCAAACTAAAAAACAACCCTATCCTGCTTTTAATTTATAACTGACCACCTTTAGCTGACAGCACTTTGCTTAGTGTCAGCCACATGCTTATCAGGTAGAGTAACTACTTTTAATTCCAGTGTAACAACACTAAAGTTTAAAAGCAGAAAGGTTAACAAATCTTTCTGACTGACTACAGGACAGTGGCCCAGCATAACACTACTGTTTTGTGACAGGCCTGTAACTTTACCCATAACTCGTTGCAAATGCCATGTTTTCATCTGGTTTCTCCTGAATGTATCTGAGCAAGGAGGAGGTTATTATGTCTTCTCTCCTCACAGAGTGACAAAACAAGACAAGAAATATGACAATCCTGGTGTCCTTTCTGAATAGCTAATCTTTTATTTAGGAATAGGAAGATGTCTCAGTGCCAAAAACTAACAGAAAAACCTGATTAAAATTGAGAGTTGACAATCAGGGTGAGGGTGCAAGGTTTCTATAACATCTCTGAAATTGTAAAGTCAGCTGTTATTCATGCAATTCACCAGAGCCAGGCTGATCTTAGTAATACTCAATTTACCAACCCTATGTAAGGGTTTCACTAGATGTGGAAATGTATGTATCTACAACCTACTTACAGTTATCAGTGTCTGGGACTCAGTTATAACGTTCATTCAACCTTTTTTGTATCTAGCTAGCTAGTGTTAAAACAGATCAAGTTTTCTAGAGCTAAAGATTTTCAGTAACTTCAAAATACCTGAAGCTGAAAAAAATCTAAACAATGTTAGAACAATGAAGAAGCTCTTCAAAGACAAAAATGCTACCACTTTTGAGATAGGTAAGTAAGCACAGACAGGCAATTTGCCCAAAATCATCTTATGGGCCAATGGCTGCAACATCGAGAAATCTCACCTTCCTGCTTTTTTGCCATTCTTCTGCCCAGCTTCCCAGACATTCCCTTCACCTCCTTTAGCCCTGGTCAAGGCCTTAATCCATTGGCCCCAGTTGCTTTCCTCTAAACCCATCACTGCTTCCAGTAGCAGCTTTCTGAATTTTAACTTCCCACTTGAAAACTTTGATGTACAGTCAATAAACTTGACTTTATATTCAACATGACTAAAGCAAATAGTCAGGAAGAGACAGGAGAAATCTTATTGCATTTTGGTGTGAAGGAGAATCCAAATATATTTCTCCTTTTTAATGAATTTTCAGAAAACTTAATGACTTATCACTTTCTCCTTCTCCAGTGGCATATATTTTAAAAAGAGAAACTTTGAATACCAAGTTTTTTTTACAACTACCAAGTTGGGGTTTTTTTCATTGGTCAAGGTCAAAACTGAGGAAATGTTCGAGCTTCTAAGTGAAACAAGAGCCCAGAGTTTTGAAAATGTGTGAGGAGACAGAACTGGTATTTCTAGTGTACCAGTCCAAACTGAAACAGAATTCCATTTCCCAGTTAAGAACACATAGCCAGCTTGCATTTGCACAATTGACTGTAAGGTGTACTCCTAGTGCCAATTCCACTGTTCAAATCCTCACACTACTAGGTTCTGACCCTAAATTCAAGGATACATAAGAAAAAGATAGGGCATGCTCTCTGTCCACCTCCAGCCTGTACAAGTACTTTATCCATTCATAAAAAACACAAAACATTTATTTTTTCCACCTTTTGTCAGCATTCCAGAAGGGGGAAGGAGAAAGGCATCGTACAGTAACTGCTGACCCTGAATTTGGCAGCCAGGTCCAATCCCAAATACTGAGTCTTCTGTCAATGGCAGCAACAAATGACATGGCACTACTCTGTCACACTGCCACTTTTTCACCACAAAGGCACAGGTAGTCACCAAGTTAGCAGTACCTAAGCTGTAACACAACTTTAGGTCCTGAACCACAGCTTTATGGTTCCAGGCCGCTTACTCTTAGGCCAGGAAAGCCCCAAAGGTGGAGGGCCACAGCCAGAGCCACTCTTGAAGAAAGCAGTCTATAACTCAGGATGCACATTTCCTACCCAGATTTATTATTCTCTTCCCACTTTTAAAATCCTAATCTACCAAATCGGTCCAGGCCAGACTAGATCATCTGATTGATGTGCTTTTAAAGAGCGGTTATGATGACACATAAGGCTGTAAGCTTATGTTATTTCTCCGAGTTCAGCCAGAACTTTTTAGCAAATTTAAAGATCTAGTTACAACCATGGGAAACAAGCTATAAGAATTCAGAAAAAATAAAAAGCTCCCCTGCTTTAAAAAAAAAAAAATCATGTAATCTTTTTGGTACAGAGTGGCCATGGCTCTGTCAGAATAAAAGCATAGTGGTGAAAGTTGAACTGTTCCTCAACACCTAGTAAGGTGTTGAATAACTTAACACACAACTGGAATAACTTAATACACAACTGGAAAAGTAAGACGTCATAATTAATACTATGAATGATGAGGGATGCAAATATATACAAAAATAAAATTCAAGAACAATGAAAATTTTATTGCCTATGGAGTGAGTCATGCGATTTGAATAAGGACAAATCTCAGTTGCCAGCTTACACACTTTCATGTCAATTTCCTTTTACGACCTGTAGTATCAAGAAAAGAAGTGGCACTGAGTCAGTCTTACAACACACCAAAAAAAAAATTTCATTTTGATCCATTCAGTATAGTTTTGTAGATTGCAATGAAAAACATATTTAATAACCAATTTTTTTTCAGTACTTCTGCACTGTAACTTTACTTACAGCTAATTACTAATAGAGTTTATTTTTAAAAAGTATTTGAGGTGTACCTTGAGGTACATTTGAGGTTTCTGTTCTGACAGTAATCACGGAGTCCCCAAAGAAAATGTAGGTGGAACCAATTATTTTTATTGAAAGAAAAAGAATTCTTTGTTAATAAAAGGATCTAAAAGAACTAAAAGGATCTAAGAGGACTATAAGAAAAGCATGATTCACAGCACAGAGAATATTCAAAGTTATAGTATGGTGATTTTTATTTCACTATGAGAAAAGCAATTTCCAAGAGCTGGAGGGAGGTAGAGGTTCACTGTATAAAGCTGAAGACTTCCTTCTATCAGATTTAGAATTTAGGCAGATATTTGAGGGAAAAATAAAAAAAAACAAGATTCCAAAGCTGTGCATTGTCATCAGGTCCTTAATTTAACTGAGTTTTCCTACTACAGTAAAAATTTTAAGCAGCAAAATGTTTAAAGTGTACACCTTGTTAAATAATCAGACAGACTTGGTTTGGGCTCTTTTTTTTTGGTTTCTTTTTGCTTTCCTAAATTTTCATTAAATTTCTTGAGTTCTACGCATTTGGTTTCCTGAATAGTCATAAAATTATTTTTTTAAAAAGTGCCACGAAACTTCAGTAGAGCATTCAGAAATTGCGTCAGTAAATTTTAAACAGTAAACTCTTTTGCTGCTTCACATACATCTATTTTCCAAAGTACCTACACTTGGTAAATGAACAGGTGAACACGTGTGTCACGATAAGGGTAACGTGAAAAAAAAATTATGTGGAATGGGTCATGATTTTCAGGATTCTTCTCCCATTTTTTATATTTGCCTTTGCAGTTTATCTACCTTTATTAATCAGACCTAGTAGCAGAAATAGGTGAAGTGATAGACACAGAATTTACACTGATAGTCATATCTGATGAAAGTATTAACAATAAATAAAAAGATCTAGATATTTTCATAAGATATCAGGATTTGTGTTTCTAGAGTAAGTGTGAACCCTGTTCAACAAGAGTAGCTGTGTGAACTTTCATAGCTCTTGATAAAAACTGCAAGTCGCAATTAGCAGCTACAATTGAATTACTGATAACAACTCTGAACTGAGCAGTTATTCTAATTCTGCACAGTTAACACCTTTCAAGGGAGTACTGTGTGGGTGTATGTGTATTCCCAGGCTCCAAATAAAACTCAGCTTACTGTTCCATAGTGATGCAAGACAATTTTCAAAAAACTGATAATTTGCACTTCTCTCTTGTGCAGTATTTGAAAACAAGTCTACAAGAGAATCAACTGCCTTTGCCAGGGGATGCTCTAGACAATTGCACCACAGTGAATTATCAGGGAGCTTTCACGACTACCCTGAAGCACATAAATAGTTATGGATAAAGCCAAATCAAAATGGTTTGGTGTCTATGGATTAGCCATGTCCTATCCCTTAGGGCAGATAAATGACAGGAGAAAGATCTCACACCAAACAATAAGATAAATTATGTTGGAAAGAGATAAATCTTTTCACTTGGATGCACTCATAGGAAGGCCAGGGAAGTCACTGTATTTCCTAAAACGAGCTCTTTGCTCCTTATTTCCTGAAGAGGGACAGTTAGTATCAGACCCTGCACAAAAGGTATGTAGTGTGGATACAGCCATCCCATCTCTTCTCTTTCATATTCTACCAATAACACAATTGTGCCTTTGGTACCACCAGCAGGACCTCAGTGACCAAGCCTGCCTATAAGCACCTGCTTTGTGAAATTGAAGGTTTACACTGCAGCAATGTATACACTTTGAGAGCACTGCTAAGAGCCAAAAACTTGTGGGAACACAGCACCTAGCTGCCCTTCCAACACTTCTACTGAAAGCTGGAAAATATTCAGAGCTAGTTTCTTCTCTTTAGGACTACAACAGGCATTCTACAATGAGGAAATAAAATTTGAGTGTTACTGTATGCCTTCTTTCTAAGGAACTCTAAATCTGTTACTGTGGTCTGAACAAATGCAAAGCTCTCGTGTTTAAATGACAGTAGCATTAAATCTGGTGATAAACATAAGGAATTTTCAAGGAAGCCAGTCTAAAGTAAAATTCTAAGCTTCTGAAGGGCTAACTTAACGGTATAATTTATTTTGTTATCACTTGCTGTAGCTTGACCCACACTGATGTTATTTTAGAACACTAGCTACCTATGAAAAACATCCATTCGTTACTGGCCACATCCTGAGGAGTATGTGTCCTTTGCATCAGCTGAGCTAAAACGTGTCACTGCTTTCAAGCACTCAGATTCTAGGGAATAGCTACTTCTTTAGACAGTTTCCTACCTTTTCCTCCTGAAAGCCCAGTGCAGTCAGAACTTAGTTTCAAAACTTCACAGCATTTTTAGTTGCCTCAATCAGACATACTCAAAAACATCAAAGCAATTTTTGTTTATAAATCTACCATGAAAATGCCAAGCCAAATATTTAGTCTCATCTTTGATATTTGGAATATTACAAATAGAAATCATAGTCAGAAGTACAGTTTTTTTGATTGGTCATCAGTGATGTCACCAGTTCAGGAAGTTATATAATCACATACTGTACATTCCAAACGAATGAGCTGACTCCTAGTCTTTTTAGCTGTAAAGTTACACTTTCACACTTTGTCAATGAATTAGCATTCATTGAAGGTCTATAAACAGAGTGATATGTGCATTTCTGAGACTCATCAGCTTAATTTATATATAGTCTGTTGAAAGACTGGCTTGCTAAGAGCATACTTCAGAAGAGAACAGAAAAACAACTCAGCCTCTTCTACTGGTAGGGCTTCCACCTACAGGAGATGCCAGAATTAGCACTAACATTTGGTTAAGTGGTAGGTAGGAGCCCTAACTGTGTAAGTAGCTAGCTCAGTGTATAGAAAACTGTATGATGAGAAGTCAGTGTTTGATGTGCTGAACTCAGAAGAACCTATTCTGAATTTCTGCAAGTCTTGCACTAGTTTTAGTAGCCTCAAGTTTCACACGCTTCAGAATTGTATTAACTCACGTTTATCATCAAGATCTCACAAATTTCCTCTTTCATCAAGAGAAATCAGTGTCTCATTTTACACTTCTCTGCAAGTTTTGCAGATACTCTAAAAGGGTACCACCATATTTGTCTTTCATAATTTCATGCTGATTTACATATCACTATAAGGATACTTAGACTGTAGTTAAATAAATAGCTGATGATGTAGTTAAGATTCTTTCTGCTAGTTACTAGAAGCTATTGAAGAGTCTGCACTACTTAATGACATCATCCTGCAGTGAACTGATGGTAAAAAGTAAACTTAGGTGCAGAAAGGCATTTTAAAAAGAAGCCTAGCCATAATATCTTCTCATAGTGTCTTGTTTATTTAACTGTATAAATTTATATTCACCCACTTACATTTCCAGCATTTCAAAGCTTGCAGCAAATACAGAAGCATAAGCAGATATCTTACCAATCAAACAAGTCTTGCTTGTTTGTTTTGGTTGGGTTGAAACAGGAGGGAACAGACGTCAGAGCATGCAGTCGACCTGAAGAACTGGTAAGAGCACACTAGCCTTTCCCCATCTATGTCAAACTAAGCTAAAGGCAGCCAAAGAGAATAGACCTCTGAGAACTCTAAAGCTATTTATCTGCTTTAAAGGAGTTATCCACTTCTCAGTGTACCCATTTTAAAATTTGCCTTTACAGAAAAATTTGTCTAGTCTTTTCTCTCTCAGGGGAGTTCTGATATCCTTGAAAGCAGCAATGCTTCTCTTGCCTGCACTATATATGGTCTGTGGAGAGATGTGAAAATACTGATGGTATTTTTGGCCACGTTGCCTGTACTGGATCGGTCTCACTTATTTTTAAGTGTTCTGAAAAACAAAGAGGGCAGATTTCTTTCTAAAGAAATTATACACAGCGCTATTATGACACTCTCCAATTAATTCTTTTTGTTTATTTGTTTTTTATCAGACCATAATCTTATTCTAGTTATTTGGTTGTATAAGGTAAGACAAAGCACAGGGTGGCAACTTGTTGCAGTGTGGTTAATTTTAACCACCATATCAAATATGAGCTGCCATTCAAGTTAATCAAGGTATTCCATTATTATTATTATCAGGTTAAAAGAATGAGATCATTAGCACCGGTCAAGCTATAAAAAGCTGTGGCATAACTGAAAGCTGATGAAATCCTAAAATAAACTTAGAAAGAAGCTTGTCTTTTTCCAAACAGACAATTTCGTTTTCTTAAATTTCATTACATACACACTTGAAACAGTTACACTTTTAATTCAACGTAACTGGATTGTTAATACAATGAAAAACATTCACTGGGTATCCAGCCTACTCCTCCAGCCTAGGAGTAATTAAAGTGCTTTTAAAAGTAACATTGTAGAGTCTCATTTTTTTTCTGGATGACTTCCACCACATTTTACCAGTAGATTTCTTTTCTAAAAGGCTAGGTCTCATTTTACAATGAGATTTGAATTATGGTCACACAGATTCATATAATCATAGAAAACATCCTACAGGCCCAACACCATCCCAGGTCCCATCTGTGCAAAATCACTGCCTTTAGCCAATGCATTTACTTTTTGTTTTTTTTTTTTTTTTTCCTACTGTATGTAATGAGAGGTACGATTTTAAGTAGTGACGTTAGTCTAGGTATTACTGAAGTCAAATTAATCAATTGATTCAAGATGCAGAAAAAAATTCACTCCCTCACAACACTCAGAGCTCAACAAGTGTAGATGGGGGAAATATTTAATCTGTATAACAATTGCCTATTAAGTATTTGTGGTAAAAAAAAAAAGTGCATGGATATATTATACTCTCTGAAAAAATTATTCTAAATGTATTAATAAAGCAATGATGACATTTACTGAAACACCACAAAACCAGATGAATTAATCACTTTAAATCAGTGAGTGAATTTAGATTTGTATTTTTCATCTCTTACCTGCTGCATAAAGAATAAATTCTTCATTTTTGGGAGAGCTTGCACACTCAGAATGAGATGAAAATAAACATTAAACTTCAGCTCTGAATTTAATTATTCTCTTTCAAGCAATTAACTAATTTTCTTTTTTCCCTGCCCCTCTCAAGAGGAGCGGTCCCAAACCTTAATAGAAGACAAATACTTTTAGCTGTATGAAATTACTGAGAATTTGAACTATAATTCTTTTTTTTTTTTTCAAGTAGTACAACAGCTGTTAAGGGTCAGAAAACTAAGATGCCACAAAACTTTTACTGCTATGATTTCTAGCACAGCAAATAGGTTACCAGGCAACATGAATATATAGCATTTCTTTTGTATGCACTGTACCTCCCTCTGCTTCAAGGAATGGGATATGGCTGGGAAAGAGTAGCAAAAATCCTCTTTCCTCAAAAAACTTTAAGCATAAAGGTAATTCACCCCTTCACTGATTATTCCAACCTAGTTAGTCTTGACTCTAAGCTCAAAAATTACACGTAAAACATCACCAGAAAAACCCTCAAGTGTGCAACTACTGCTTGAAAGGAGTCCTGCTTAAAAGGAACTCTCCTCCAGAGCTCTGTCTTTCCAGTGTAAAGTAATGAAGCCACAACGTGTCCCCTGCCGTGAGAAGAGAGCTCCATCTTCTACTGACTTGAGGTCTTACTACAGGATGTCCAGTGTTATGATTACAGACGCAGCCACACTGGTACAATCCATCACAAAGCTGTTTACTTATGATGTTTCATGAGAAATTTTTATTGGCAAAAGCCATAAAAATTGAAAGAGCCTTTCCTAAGCTGGGAACTGCCCTGGCCATGGACTCTTATCTTCAGTCATGTAATTGGATCACTGAAGGCATAATTTCTGACAGGTAGCTCTAGCCAGTGATTATCATAAATCATGGCCAAGAGTCCTTGTCTATGGCTTAGCATCATAAACTGGAATACCAACACAGCAGATGTTTGGCAGTTTCCTCATTCCAGATGGATCCTTGCGGTCCTCCTCCACTCATGCTAATATTTTAAGAGCTTTATTTAAGAAGCAATGCTTTAAGAAGCATTTTCTAGTAAACCATAGCTGCTATTTGTAAGTTAATCTCATTAACAAACATTTACACTTACTAACAAGCTTCAGCCTCAGCAAGCTTCCAGTGCTGAGCAATGCACATGGAAATTAAGCAATCCTGAAGGCTTTCAGTAATCACAACTGCACAATGCCATTTTACCATTTAAAATGTATTTTTAAAAGAATATAGATGTTTCAGAGCACTGAAATACAAAATTTAAATGCACTAAAATCTATTTGCTTATGCTCAAGCAATCACATGTATGAACACAGAGAGTACCTATTTTGTCTTGAGGAGAGCCAGGCTATTTGGATATCTGTGGTAAGAGAAATATCTTTTATAGTAGTGAAGTTAATATGAATGGAGGGAAGAGAGCACATGTAGAGAAAGATACAGCAACTTTGTAGAACTGAAATTTAAATGTGTAGATCCTAAAGGCCCATAATTACATCCAACCTTTCGACACAGCACCTACTTTTCACTGTTATTTTGGCTATTCAAAGTGTGTTGCATTTTCATGAAATAAATGTTTAAGTAAGTAACTGACAACTGGTATTAGATGGCTTACCACAAATTCTTATCTGTGTTAATCTGCATCCCTTAAACACAAAAGAAACTTTTCTTGAGAGTATATCACTATGCTGGGCAAATCAGCGTTCCTGGCTGAGCAGCTCATTTCAACCATTCTTAGAAGCACAGCTTTCACAGAAGCAGTTCCAAGGATGAAGCCAAACGCATGCCAGGTTTCACAGCAGGTAGTCAGTGGCATGGGGGCAACTCCACATCTCTACTCCCAATCCTGAAAACACCACCCATATCTGAAATACTCTGGGCGTATTTCTATGTGCAATTGCCTCAGTGATAATGTGAGAAATTGAGCAATGGTAGTTTTAATAACAGACGATGCAGTGGACTACGTTTCTCAAAAAGTAAGAATACTTTGTTGTTTTGGCATACTAAATCCTAATTCTTTTTATATAGTAGTTATTGGATATGATATACAGCATTTACTTTCACCAAAACAGCAAGGTAGATTGCAGAGACAAAATACATGAATACACCAGCACACCCATTTTATGATCTACTAGGTCTATCCCTGAGGCTCCCTGCAGTGATACAAGTTGTCTGTTTGCTTTCAGGTTTTGGCTGTCATTTTTAAACAGTGTGCAATCTCAAAACGTATTGTACCCGTAGCTATTTGGACATGATCACTGCAATCTTGCAAACTGTAAAGAACTCACAATTCAGGACCATACCATGAGAACTGAGATCCATGACATGCAAAAGTATCTACATCCTGGAGTCTGCACTAGAAAAGGTAGTAATGGTCTTCATTATGACTGTGGATGAAAAAGTTAGTCTGCATTACAGCACAGGCATTGCTCTCATGAAAACTCAAAACAGTTACCAGATTTGAGGTATTACATCATAAAGATGAAGCCTGTGTCTCTGATATTAAATGGTCAGCTGAGTCTACAAGGCAGAAAGCACTGCACTGGAAGCATTTATTCTGTAAGCGACCATTAAAATACATAAATGTAACAACCATGGTTTTGAAAAATAACAAGTCTAACTTCGCTAAATATATGGTTGCAGTGTTCCTTCCCCTTGTTTCAGTGGCATCCCATGAAAGAGCAATAAAGCAAAAAGCACAAATTGAAACAAGAAATTCCATTTTAAAACTTGGCTGTGATTGAACACTGGAGGAAGTTGCCCAGTGAAGTTGTGGAATCTCCAGTCTTGGAGATGCTCAAAATCTGTCTGGACATGGTTCTGAGCAACCTGCTGCAGCTTATCCAGCTTTGAGCAGAGTGGATTGAACTAGACAGTCTCCCTAAGTCTTTTTAAATGCCAGTTATGTTGCAATCCTGTATTCATCAAGTTGGGCAACCGAAGCTTTGACGGAAAACACATCAAATTTCTTTTGGCTTGTATTCTACTGACCAAGTTTTATGGAATGTCCACTGCCCTGGAAAGCCCCGAATGATTGGTATTCCCCCAACAGCAACAGCCCCGGTGTACTGCCTTGTTGTCCAGGCCAGTTAGAGGTCAGACAAGGCCTGACAAAAAGCAGAGGGACTATATGTTGTTGATAGTAAAAAAGTTCAACTTTTCCTGTAAGAAACTAGTAAATACTAAAGTTCAAGACCTATCTTGTATGCAGAAATAAAAGAAACAAACTGGACCTACTGAACACTCAAGAAGAAGTCCCAACCTTCCAAAAGGTGAGCACCACTGCGCCATTATTTAGTGTTAAATATTCCAAGACAACTGTTTTGAGTTGTGGCAGAAGACAGACAGTTTAACCAAACTGATAATAATCCAAGATAAAACCTGAATTTACTACATCTGTTGCAAACTTTTGTGATTTACAGGTGTTTATCTTAGTTGACAAAGCAAGCATATATTGCACAGAAGTAATCTGGGAAATACAAGACTGTCTTCAGTATTCCTCAGGCAGATTTTCCTTTTGTATAGTCACTCAATACAGCATTATGTGGCTAAAACTGTTCTGTAAAGCCAACAACTTTTTCACTTCTTTTTTTATTTACATTAGAAAGAAAACCAAAAGTAGGTCACTCTCACAGAATGAAATTGTGTCAAGATCAACCATAAATCAGATTCATGGGAAGTTTCAGAAGAGGATTCTGTCCTCTTTCTACTAAACCAGAACCCCTGGTATTAACCAGTTATGTAATTAACTTTGTTCTGTGTCACAAGTCAAGTTTCAAATACTTTATGATTAATCTGCCAAAGCATGTTAAAAGTTTTTGGTTTTGTTCTTGTTTGTGGTTTGTTTTTTTTTTAAATAACGTTTCTAACATTGCAAATAGGATGTGCCTAAGGACGAAAAAAAACAAAACAAAAAGCAACCCACACCACCCAAAAAACCCTTAAGGAGTCACCTGACATTGAAGCACTGCCTTTAACATTTTTTCTTAAATTCTAAGCCTGAAGTACTAAAACAATTATTTAAAAATTTGTGACCACGTGTTAAGTGAAGGTTGATAGTCAAACAAGCATTTTTGACCCTAGCAGTTTAAAAAATGTAAATTAACTAATTTCACATGAGATAGCAGGATACTCTGAGATGCAATACAAGCAATAGTGCCCCAGCCCACTTCATTGTTCAAGAAGAAGGCATTCCAAGAAGTTTAGAATAGCAAAGTGGTATTTGCATTATACGTTTGGAGAGCAATTTCTAGCTAGATCTTTTTTGCATTCTTCACTTGGATAAATAAAAAGTAGTTTATGAATTGTGACACTGCACAGAACACAAATTAGACAAAAAAGCCAGAGAGTTGTTGAAAAATGTCGCCAGGGAAGACAGATAAAGCTGTACTGAGCTAGTTTTAGGTGCAGATATGGGAAGAGGTGTTCAGTGCATTTGAGTAACCACAGTTAAGATCACCTTTCAGGCTAATGGATACCCAGTGTAATTACAAAAACCATAGGAATTTACTCAGTAGAGGATTCTTCATTATAGGACTATAGTCTCATTCAGAGATAAATAGTTAATTAGGTCTTGTAACTTCTGAGCACAATCTTAATAAGTATTTAAAATGTGAAAATATTCTTTGATTCATACTCATATGGTATACTCAAATTCTACTGGAAACTGATAAAATGTCAATTACTACTCACCAGGAATCCACATTATTAGTAGAGTCCCCATGAAAAGTGACTCCTGAGTGCAGGATTAGGGCACTTGGAGCACTTCCATCATTTACACCCTTCCTGTCATAATAGAATAAACTACTCGTCTCAACAGAAGATTTGGGCTGAATACCTTAACCCAAATTAGGAAGAAAAATCAGAAGGTAAAACAAGAGAATGTCTGAATTCTAGAAACCAGATATGGGAGATTTTTGTTTTTTTCCTAAGGGAGCTTGAATAGTTTGTTTTCACTATGTTGAGCTTCCACAGAACTTTAGAATTTGACTAAAAGGTAAAAAGATTTTGATTTTGAACTTCAGATATTTTTTTCTTGCTTTTTTCCCCTCCTGATCTCCTAGATTCAAGCAAAGGTTCGGAAATTTCAGAAGGGTCTTAATGCTCTAGAATCAGTTTGCTGTTCACACATCTTATAAAATGTGCAGGCCAAATAAGGCAGCTTCAAACAGGGTAGTCTGGCACCAGACATCACATAGAATCACTGAATCAAGGTTGGAAGAAACCTTTAAAATCACCTAGTCCAACTGTCAACCCATCACCAATATAATCACAACCATACCCTTGAGAAAAATCCTGATGTTCTTTGTTGCTGCCATTTGCCCCTGGTCCTCAGTCAGTAGAGGAAATATGTTTAGATTGCATCTGCAAACCAGCACGATTCAAGCTATGCAAAAAGTGCCTTGGTACTAGCATGGTCTGAACCTAAGTTCACCAGATTCAGTCTCAGTAAGTTTTACTTGGTTAGGCTAGAGATTAACCGGCTTATCTCACTGATCCTACAAGATATCCTTCAGCTCGTACTACATGTCTGTCATTCCTTAAGAGCACAATTTGGCATTCACCACAAGTTCGTGAAAAATACCATATTGAGCTGAAATGCAAGACATAGGATAACTAGATGGTTTCACTCAACAGCTTAATAACACAAAATTGCACATAAATTCAGTTCACGTAGTAAGTGCACTGCAGAGTTTCAGCCAACCTGGAAATAGGTGTTCCCTAAGGAATCCCTACAAGAAGCAGCACAAAGTTCATTCCAGCCTGTGATCTATATATCAGAGGGAGTGAGCAGGTTCATTTAATACCAAGTAACTCTCAGTTCTCCACAGAGAATTAGCAAACTTTAAAGCAGTTAAAAGGCTTCAGTAAATATCTGGTACAGTTCCTTTCAATTAAAACAAAATACAGAAAAAAGGAAATATAACCTTGGAATTAATTATACTACCAATAACTTTAGCTGAGGTGTTCAAAACTCAGTTTTACAAGTGACTTGTTTCTTAGGATTCTGTTGGATTTTCTAGGTCTCATTTTAAGATTCACCACAAAGTACAGAAATGAAAAAAACCTGCTTTCTACAAAAGTGCTATTAGACTACAAGTATTTACTACAGAAGCTTTGGGGCTTCTGAGTTCATAACTGAAAATATTAAATTGACATAACTGATTAATGAACTGAGGACAGGAATTTTTTTTTTTTTTTAAAATAAGCTCAAGTCACTAACACAAATTTCAATTAGCTACACTAATCAGCATGAACAGTAGCAATAAATGATTCCCTGAGTTCTCTGAACTGTGGAAATAAGGCTGCTACTTCAGACAAATAACCATAAAGCACCGCCTCAGGGGAAGTACTGAGTTTGAGCAAGCACCTGCCTACTCCCAGGCAGTGGATTGCAGTGGGTTGCAGTGTATGTGCAGTCAGTGATCTCACATGAGTGTGCAAGTGTGTGCAAGGGCCTGTATGCAATCTGTGCAGGAATATGAGCAAACGCAATAGAAGTAGCTGCCTCACTGGGGAGCCATTTCAACCACACTCAAAGAGAAACAACATTTGATAATTACATTTTTAAAGCCTGTTACATCCTTGCTGAAGCATTTAGGCTCCATGAACTAGAAGCAGAGCTTTCCTAGGAGGAACACACATAGTGCTATTGAATTCTTCAGTCTACAAGTATATTTGTTCAGATGACAAGTACAGAAAATCCCATTTCTGGTAAATCCTGAAGAACTGATTTTGTCTCATTGGGAGCAGGAATGTAGATGGCATGTGGTATACTTCTATTTTCTTTAAAAGTTTTGGAAAATTATCACAGTTAAACCAGATTTAGTTTTTATACTTTTAAAGTTGTCACAGCCAAGCGATATAACCAGGCCTCATATGCTGGGAGATGCAAGCCCAAGAGAAAAAAATGATGACAGAAAAAACTTGGAAGGCATGAGATTATGTCACTCCGTTTTTCACACATCAGTATTTCCTTCCTAGCTGTTACAGAAACCTCAGAATCCACACAGGAATTACCACTTGTATGTAAGCTGTTATACTTCATCTTTTGGGAACTGAGAAATGCTATTCTTTGAAGGACAGACTAGGCAAGAAAAACAGTTGGGAGTTAAAGTAATTATGCATAATTTCTCAGTGGCGAAAATGAGAAATCTAGATCATATTTCCAGGAGAAAGCATTTCCTAAGTATAGCAGCAGGGCCACCTTAGAGACATCTGCACCCAACTACGTTTGTTAACATATAAATACCTTTAAAATCGTACTTTGTAAAATTAGGAATGACTTAAAGAGTGCACATTTGCTGTACAGAAGATAAATTCAAATTATTTATTTCTATCCTTACAAGTACTCTAAAACAATTTAAGCTTGAACACGATACTCTTGCCAGTTTTTCTATACCAAGAACCCTTAAATATTATTTAATTTTTGGTTTATTAAGATTACCAAGTGCTAAGAACATGCTTGTTATTGTACAAAACAAATGATTTGTGCCTTCTGCGAGAGGCATGCAATGTTATTTAGAAGTGCTAACATAATGTATCAAACACATTGTCAAATATACATATTAGTATTACATTTTAAAATTTGTTGCATAAATTCCATACTGCCTTTAGAAACTGGAGACAACACAGAAAGCATCTGCTTGGCACTACTATGCTCTCAAATAGCTAGAAAAAGCTAGACAAGATGATTTGAAAACATGAGCTCAAAGGACTAGAAAACTGAAGAGTGGTTTAATTTAGTTTTCTGTTCGATAGCAACAGTTTTGCTACTGAATATTCCCTCAGTAAGCACACATCTTGTTTGAGCTGAAAAAAATTTAGCTTGGAGCACACTCTCCTATTACAACTCAAAAATTACATTACATTCCCTAATGTTTTAAGAGTTGTCTTTGATATCTTCAGGTTGCAAAATTTCAACGTAATATGAAAAATCAGTGTAGAAATTTTCCTGCAATGCCTAGGAGTGTTGTAAGTACAGTGGTGTTTTGTGGTTACAAGTGTCAACTATTACCAGGTAATTCATCCCCAGATGAAGATACTGGAGTATTTGCTTTGTTCTCACATCAGCTGTACTAATTTTGTTTCTATCACTACTAAGATTTTGGGCAAAAGCAACTACAGGAGCAACTACAGGAGCAACTAGATGAAAGAACTGCACTTCTTTAACGCATTACATTCTGTTTTAGTTTTCTTCCACTCCTTCTCCAACCCCAAAGATCTCTATAACATATTCATGGAATCACAACAGCAATGAGCTTGGAAGAGACTTTAGGAGCTCATCCAGAGCAGCAGCCTGCACGAGTGGGATCAGCTAGAGCAGGTTTTCCTGATCTATGCCAGTTGGGTCTTACAGCTACAAGGATGGAGATTTTCAGCCTCTATGGGCAGTCTTTTCCAGTGTTTAATCACTCTCATTACAGAAGTTTTCTTGTGTCCAGACAGGATTTCACGTGTATCAGCTTGGGGCTAGAGGCAGTTGGCTCACTCTGATATACACAGATATTCGAGTCCCAAAGTGCAGCCCAGTAGCACTGCCTTCTGAGATGTCAGCCTGTATGGAACAGCTCAGTGGTTAGACACAGGCTCTGGGACAATCCTGCTTAGTGTGAGCATTCTCTCAAGTATTCAAGGCTACAATATACACATAGCCTTTCAAGCAGGTAGGTACCCTTGCTCTTGTTCCTTCACTGGCATGTGGAAACGTGAAAGGCCATCTTCCTGAGCACAGAAAGGAGAAGCTGTCTTACAGAAGTCAAAACACTACAGTTAGAGTATTCTGTAAGACAAAACAGCCAACTAAAACTGATGGCAAGGGGAGACTGAGTCAAGTTCTTTAGTTTCCTGATATTTTATCATGCTGCCATACAAGAAGGAAAAGTTTTATTATTTAACTAAAGTTAGTTATATGACCACTACCAGAAAAACCTAAATTACAAGCATGGAATTTTTCCCTGCTCAGAAGTACAGGGAATCAAGCATGGTCCTGCCCTCAGTATTTTCCCTTGGGTTGCTCTTCCTCATTGAAGAAAATGACGAGATTCTTTGGCTGATAAGTATCTATTTTAGGACACGCTGTAGAATTGACTTCAGTATGTGCTTAGAAAGAATTAAGTCGTACTGTCTGCTTGGCATTCAAGGTCTGTGTTGTTTTGCTCACTCTCCTGATGCACCTCATTTGTGTTAAAAACTAAGGGAAGGCTGCCTTTCCTCAGGCCTAGACAGAACAAGGACACAGCAAATGTTTCTATTATTGGCTCTGTTTAGTAAAAATCTGACCTAGAAAGGCTATTTTTGTGTAGATAATCATATTGATCTGTATACAGAAGACAGAACTTGCCTTAATAGAAATCCAGTTTATCCTAGAAATTAAGAGTTACCATGTCTGTGACCAAGGGTTTTGGCAAGTGATTCTTTGTAGCAGTGTAGGAAAAACAGTGCTTCATTACAGAAATCGTGGCTTCAAGAAAAAGCCTGATTTACATCCTTCTTCAGGATATAGTCTTATATATTCAGTATTCTTGAACAGACACTGAACTAGAAAAGTTGTAAGAAAATTTGAAAAATGGCTGTAACATTGGTGGGATTTCTGAAATGACAGTATTGATAAAGCAAAGAAAATGTTTGTGCATGTCATTTACTGGATTCCATAATAGTGTCAACAACAAAAAACAACCTCAAGATTAGGTATGAAAGATTGAATCAAGTATGTCTAATTGACTGATAAAATAGGCAAAATTTAGCTGACCTTGTCCATTACAAGCTGTCAAGAGAGTTCTAAGGTCATGGATTTTAGTATCACAGGACCACAATTCTAAACTACTATGTGCTAGGAGAAGTGGAATGGAGATGTCAAGGTATTTACAAAAGCCTCATGAAACAGCTATCACTACATAAATTTTTTTATTTTAATATTTAAAATATAAAGCACAATAAAAAAATTAATTTTCTCTTCTGATCTGCCCGTGTTGAAGATGTCTTAAGGATTGTTGTAAATTTATATGAACTTTCTCAATTATATAGCACATTATATCCAGTAGGTGGTACATGTAGAAAAGTATAGAAAAACAGTCAAATACATGCATGTTTGTGCCTGTTTTTATCTAATAAAATCCATTAGATAATACTTGTATAAGAAGCTAAGAGTTTGTCTCTCTAAGTTATCAATTGTAAAAAAAAGTAATTGGAAGCATAATTTTGCAAATTATAACCACCTTCAAGTTTCATTAGGTTTGATACTGAGGTTGCATTTCTAATAACTGCAAAGGAAGGATTAAGACATCCCACAGTTTTGCTGACTGTTTCACTTACAATTCTATGTCAGAAGAAAGGAAGCAGAGGCACTTGCTGCCAAAATATTTTAAAAGGGGAATTTAACCTTCAATTCACTGAATTTTTGCATTATCTCTTTATACATGTGATGTAAAACAGGAATTGTTGCTCTGACAAGAGCTTGTATATATTTAAATAAAACAGTCATAATTTGGTCTTGAGTTTAAGTTTCCTCTTGCCAGCAGCTTCTCCATAAGCAAGTTGCCCACAGCAACTAATAAAGACATTTAAACATGGATTAACACTTTCCTCATGGTAGACAATTTGATATTTGTATTTTTAATGAGGCAACTATCAGGTATTTTTATATTATTTTGGTATGTATATAGCTTCAGAGCCCATATATATATACAAATTTCCTGAGCCTAGATATTATATACAGGCTCTGAATAAGACAGAGCTTTATCTTATTGCCCAGTTTAGCAGTGGACTTAGAAACCCTCTTGGAGGGAAATCTTTGTTTTTAAAGCATGTTAGTTACCTCTTCACACTTTGGTTCTTTCAGAAAATGTAGGCACAGCATTCCAAGGTCTTTGCAACACAAAGAAGTAAACCCATCTGCTGTTATCAGAACTTAAAAGGCCATGAAGATTTTAAACACAACATTATCCAGGGAGTTCATGTTCTGGTCATTATTCATCAATTATTCATCAAAAGCCCTGATCCACTTTCTAGTCAACCTGTCAAGTGAATATTGTTTTAATGGTTTTTTACAATTTCTTCCCTTCATCTGAGGTTGTGATTTGACTACATCAAAACATCATTGAATTCACCCTCATTTTATGAGAGAAATACTCCTCTTGAGTACTATCAGGGTGAGATTCAAATTTATTGAATTCTTACGTTCAATATACAGAAGGTTTTCTGTTTCTCCCTGCACAACTAAAAGCACAGGGCTGTGATGTCTGTAAATACATGCAATCAGGACATATTTAATATTTGTATTTCAGGCAAGTTACTTTTAGTTTTACAGAAACCATAGCAAACAGCACACAAATACCTTGTAAATTACAATGCCGCCAAACAAAACCATTTTATGAAATTACAGGCAATATGACCATCAAAAGGGCAAATAAAATTATGTATAGAATCATAGAATCATTTAGGTTGGAATAGAACTTCAAGATCATCAAGTCCAACCTTTGAACAATCACCACCTTGTCAACCAGGCCATAGCACTAATTGCCACATCCACCTGTTTCTTGAACACTTCCAGGGAAGGTGACTCTGGCGTCTTCCTGGATGGTCCATTCCAATGCTTTACAACCTTTTCTGTGAAGAAGCTTTTCCTGATGTCTAATCTGAAGCTCCCAAGGTGCAGCTGGAGGCCATGTCCTCTTGTCACTTGTTGTCTGGGAGAAGAGGCTGACCTCCACCAGGCTACAACCTCCTTTCAGGTAGCTGTAGTGAGCAATAAGATCTCCTCCTTTTCTCCAGGCTAAACGCCCCCATCTCCCTCACCCCCTGCTCACATAACTCACTCTCTACACTCTTCACCAGCTTCATTCCCCTTGCCCGGACTCACTCCAACACCTCAATGTCTTTCTTGTAGTGAGGGGCCCAGAACTGGACACAGGAGTTGAGGTGTGGCCTCACCAGTGCCAAGTACAGAGGGACAATCACAGCCTGGTCCTTCTGGCCACAGTATTTTTGACACAAGCCAGGATGTCACTGGCCTCCTTGGCTACCTAGGCATACTGCTGGCTCATGTTCAGCCAGCTGTCAACCAGCACCCTCAAGTCTTGGCTCTGATGTGCCACCTTCCAGCCACTCTGCCCCCAGGCTGTAGTGCTGCAGGGGGTTGTTGTGACCCAGTGCAGCACCTGGCACTTAGCCTTACTCAATCTCATACAATTGGCCTCAGCCCATTGATCCAACCTGTCCAGATTCCTCTGCAGAGCCTTCACACCCTCCAGCAGATCAACATTCCCACACTGCTTAGTGTTGTCTGCAAACTGACTGAGGGTGCACCTGATCCCCTTGTCCAGATCACCAATGTGGTTGCATTTTGGAGGCATTGGAATTAAAATTCCAAGATACAGAACAAGATAAGTACACAGGACTGTAAAGAAGTGGGATATCCTGCCAAATAGCTAAGAAAAATGACTGAAAAAAATCCATAAACAAGACAAAGAGCAGGCGATATCCTCCTTTTTTATAGGGTGGGAAGAAGTATAAAACTAAGAATGAAGAGGAGAAAAATAAATACACTCTATTTCTGAATTCTCTCAGAATTAAAGCCTGATTGGCCTCCTCGATTAAGAGCATCAAGGACAACTACCACCAGCTGTAAGTACATAGCTCATCAATTCTCAGATATTGTATACTTGCAGCTAGCGTAAGACGTGCTTAAAGGCCAGTTTGGTGCATACAGTAGTTGCATTATCATTACAGGCAAAAACATACTCTCTTGTTAATGCTCGAATTTAGTAAAGTTTTGTTATAAAGTTTGAAGCTGGTCTCACTAGTTTCTAAACTCTCTTACCACAAAAACCTCTAGTTCATACAACCCTATAAACCTTTTTGATCTAACACTAAAATTCATACTACCCTAAATAAAAACAGGCTCTCTCCAGTGTCCAACTGGATCCACAAAAAGAGTTGTCTGAACAGAGTGATGTCAGTACTTCCTACTTTCCTGTCAGCATCATAAGTACAGGGATCTGAACTGGTCAAATACTACACGATTGTAGATTTCTCTATCAATTGTAGATTTCTCTCCCAAGGCCAGGGTCTTTGTTTGTCTTTCCACCACAAAACTGCAGTCTACATTAAAGTGGACTATTGAGAATCATTCTACTATACCCTATTGGTTTAATTAAATCTATCAAAAAGTTCAGCGCTATGTTGAGAAAACTCTGCCCTTCTGGATACTCATGGAGAAGCTACAAAAGTTGGTATTTTATAATTGTAAGTAGGATAAAGAGATCAGTGTTTTCCATATTTGTATCTTTGTGGGTTTAGATTATTTTCTTTTTAAAGGTCTTTTTAACGAAAAGAACTGGATTATTGAATGATAGTCTTCTGCCGTGACCTTTGGTTACCTTTGCAGTATATTTGCTATACTTGGCAGAGTACATCCTAATCAATTTTGCAGCAGTGCTCCGGTTCCCATTGTTTTACAGGATTATTTTAAGAGCTGAGCCACTAACAAGAATCAGCCTTATCAAGAAACAGTAATTCTCCGTACAGAATGTGACTTCTGGTCTTGGGTACTATCATCCCCATGTCTGAGACAAAAGAGTTTTGTTACTACCCTTTACGCTCTATCTTTTCTAGGATCTGTCCATTCTAGCTAAGAATTATGTGAAATAGTTTATGACTGCCCTTGGAAAATCACCTCCAGTATGATTAGATAAGAATATCTCAGCCCATGTGTTCACACACATAAAATAGCTGCAGATCAAAGTCCGCCTCCTTAGTTTTTCTGAAACTAGACTGTATTTTTGATGTTAAAAATTTTTCTACTATTCTGCTATATGAACTCTCATAATTTTGTTCAACTATAGGCATACATATGATGCAAGGCATAGGCATGCCATAGTTGNACTGGCCTCCTTGGCTACCTAGGCATACTGCTGGCTCATGTTCAGCCAGCTGTCAACCAGCACCCTCAAGTCTTGGCTCTGATGTGCCACCTTCCAGCCACTCTGCCCCCAGGCTGTAGTGCTGCAGGGGGTTGTTGTGACCCAGTGCAGCACCTGGCACTTAGCCTTACTCAATCTCATACAATTGGCCTCAGCCCATTGATCCAACCTGTCCAGATTCCTCTGCAGAGCCTTCACACCCTCCAGCAGATCAACATTCCCACACTGCTTAGTGTTGTCTGCAAACTGACTGAGGGTGCACCTGATCCCCTTGTCCAGATCACCAATGTGGTTGCATTTTGGAGGCATTGGAATTAAAATTCCAAGATACAGAACAAGATAAGTACACAGGACTGTAAAGAAGTGGGATATCCTGCCAAATAGCTAAGAAAAATGACTGAAAAAAATCCATAAACAAGACAAAGAGCAGGCGATATCCTCCTTTTTTATAGGGTGGGAAGAAGTATAAAACTAAGAATGAAGAGGAGAAAAATAAATACACTCTATTTCTGAATTCTCTCAGAATTAAAGCCTGATTGACCTCCTCGATTAAGAGCATCAAGGACAACTACCACCAGCTGTAAGTACATAGCTCATCAATTCTCAGATATTGTATACTTGCAGCTAGCGTAAGACGTGCTTAAAGGCCAGTTTGGTGCATACAGTAGTTGCATTATCATTACAGGCAAAAACATACTCTCTTGTTAATGCTCGAATTTAGTAAAGTTTTGTTATAAAGTTTGAAGCTGGTCTCACTAGTTTCTAAACTCTCTTACCACAAAAACCTCTAGTTCATACAACCCTATAAACCTTTTTGATCTAACACTAAAATTCATACTACCCTAAATAAAAACAGGCTCTCTCCAGTGTCCAACTGGATCCACAAAAAGAGTTGTCTGAACAGAGTGATGTCAGTACTTCCTACTTTCCTGTCAGCATCATAAGTACAGGGATCTGAACTGGTCAAATACTACACGATTGTAGATTTCTCTATCAATTGTAGATTTCTCTCCCAAGGCCAGGGTCTTTGTTTGTCTTTCCACCACAAAACTGCAGTCTACATTTAAGTGGACTATTGAGAATCATTCTACTATACCCTATTGGTTTAATTAAATCTATCAAAAAGTTCAGCGCTATGTTGAGAAAACTCTGCCCTTCTGGATACTCATGGAGAAGCTACAAAAGTTGGTATTTTATAATTGTAAGTAGGATAAAGAGATCAGTGTTTTCCATATTTGTATCTTTGTGGGTTTAGATTATTTTCTTTTTAAAGGTCTTTTTAACGAAAAGAACTGGATTATTGAATGATAGTCTTCTGCCGTGACCTTTGGTTACCTTTGCAGTATATTTGCTATACTTGGCAGAGTACATCCTAATCAATTTTGCAGCAGTGCTCCGGTTCCCATTGTTTTACAGGATTATTTTAAGAGCTGAGCCACTAACAAGAATCAGCCTTATCAAGAAACAGTAATTCTCCGTACAGAATGTGACTTCTGGTCTTGGGTACTATCATCCCCATGTCTGAGACAAAAGAGTTTTGTTACTACCCTTTACGCTCTATCTTTTCTAGGATCTGTCCATTCTAGCTAAGAATTATGTGAAATAGTTTATGACTGCCCTTGGAAAATCACCTCCAGTATGATTAGATAAGAATATCTCAGCCCATGTGTTCACACACATAAAATAGCTGCAGATCAAAGTCCGCCTCCTTAGTTTTTCTGAAACTAGACTGTATTTTTGATGTTAAAAATTTTTCTACTATTCTGCTATATGAACTCTCATAATTTTGTTCAACTATAGGCATACATATGATGCAAGGCATAGGCATGCCATAGTTGGAGATATTACAACTGTATATTCACTGTAAGTGTTACTGGCTTTTCTTGGAGAGTAACTCAGATTTTCAGAAGCCATAGGTAAAATTTTATATGAAAGAAAGGTTAAAAAGCCTTCACCCCTACAGAAGTCATCAGCAACTGAAGCTTCCATGCTGACCACCTATAGTAGCTTTAAAAAACTGTTGATGTGAACTGTACAATTTATAAAACTCAAATCAACGCTAGGAAAAAGGACAGTGAGCAAATGTTTTACTCAAATACCAGTAGCGCAGCTTTCATACTGCTTTCTCAGAGATTTTAGGACAAATACGAAAAGAAATGTGATAGCCAAAGAACTGGTAGATAAAAGTTTAGCCTTCTGAAGTTAATTAAAAAAGCCAAAGGGAATATTATAGTAGTGTAGAAGCCACAGATGAAAAGAAAGCTCTCCCATTTATTTAAATAAATGGGAGGAGAGAGTACATAGACCATTCAGGCTGGAATAAAAGAGCTACACAATGCCAGAAGCAGAGATGTTTGACTTATGATAAAGAACAAAGTGTAACTTTGCTAAGTTTAGTAAATACACAGAACTAGTTTTTTAGAAAGAAAATTGGGCCAAACTATGAAGTTAAATCTTGTAATGCAACTAGCTAATTGAAATCCAGGGTAGTCAAGCATGTGGCATGACAAAAAGGACAAGAGTCATGCTTAATATAACAATTTAGGAAGAATTAATGTAAGAATACTTTAATGTACATTCGACATTCCAGTACATTTTCAGGTTAGATGCACATAATCTCCTTTTCTCTCTGTTATATTAACCAATTATACTTCATCATATTAACCCAACCCGTACCATCCCATCCCTTAAAGCTTTAAGCACAAATCTCAGTGAAAGGGGAGATATTTTGGATCAAGACAGCAACAACATCCAAAATTTCTCTCCATAAAATATTATTTTAAAAGAATTTTTCCCTCTTTAGAATGGTGTCAGTGTTTATTAATCACCCAGAGATCCTCAGCTTGAAGGAGGCAGGAAAATGTAATAGTATTTCAGTATTTCACCTTCCAGCCGCTTTCCTCAATCCACTTGACTTTTAGGTAAATCTTCAGCTAGTAAACCCTCCTGCCCTGCCCTTCCAGGGCAGGATCTACAGCTTCACATATTCTACACTAATATTTTTCATCAGCCACAGAGGGTTATCTAAATCTTCAGTACTAATTCCTAGCTGGGGAAAGGGAACACGTTAGTCTGACCTGAATAATCATGACATTACAGCACAAAGCTAGCTGAAAGGTTCCAAGTAGAGTAGCTGAAATATCTTCCTGCAGAAGGTAATATTGCAGAAAACTAGCAGATTTTGTAGCTGTGGAATAGTAATTTCAGATGATGCTATGAAGTCATTCTAGTTGAAAGAAAGATCAATTTCTTTATAATGCTGCTCATAATGAACTTCAAGTTACTGCATGTTCAGAGTGCTGAACTGTAAAATTTTATACTGCAGTTTAAGTGACCATAGCATTGTGGTGCAAAAGAAAACACATTTATACTGTTAAGCACCAATTGTCAGAATTTGCTATTACTAGTTCTTTAACAAACCATCAAGGCAAAGTCTACTTAGAAACATGAGTGTACTTTGCATAAAATAAAAAGTGAATTATCTAAGGTTACCCATCTTTTGAATAATAAGCCTTGAGAGCACATTTCAGGGAAACTCAGCTGCTACAAGTTTTTTTAGGGGTAATCTTAATTTCTTTTAATTGCATCTCATGAGCTTTAAAATTCAAGTGCTGTTTCTACAGAATGGCTTTTGGAATGCACTCCAAACACACATCATTTATTATTATGACACTTTGCTCAAAAAGACTACACATATGTATCCCCATATCAGGGTGGTAGAATGGACCTACTTAGACCTGCATTTAAACTGAGACCTACAACACTGAGCTACATGCACAGTGGTGGCAATTTCTTGGTAAACTCATCTTGTCCCCTGAATGTTTTGACGATAAGGCAAGAGCCATCCCTTTGCACCTAGTGCATCCATATTTCTCAGAAGTACTTGGGCTCGGTAAAACTGTCTTTTCCAATTGAAAACACTACAACCAACTTAAACAAAACTAGAAAAACTAGAACCACACAGCGGGAATGCAATATAATGGTGTTCTGCTCATATGTATATAGTGACAGATTTGATGTAATATTTACAAGTAAAAAAATTTGAATACATGCTTGAATAAAATCTCTGTGAGAGTCTTATTTTGAAACAAGAACAATTTGTATTTCCTCAATTATTTCATTTGCATTAATAGCCATGTCCTTTTAACAATTCCTTGTATATAAAGTAGAATGTTTAGTGTTTTGCTCTATTTTCTTGCTAAAAAAAACCACTGATAGCAATATGAGCTGTGGTGCCTAGATATACATAATTAGATTTTTCCTTATATGTAGAAGTCGAAAAGTTCATTTGTTTGCATTGAAAAAGTCGATGTACAACAGGCAAAAATGGGAAGGACTAAAATTAAAAACTTAAATGAAATTACTGCTGGAAATTCTCCCAGTTTTATAACTTGATTAAACATAGGTAGATTTTCCATTCTGCAAAGGGTTTATCTTCAGTACAAGTGCTATATGTTTTCCAGCTTTCAGCATATATTCAAATAAACAAAACTTAACATGGAGAGTGACCAGAACTCCTGAAGTCTTTACAAAAGGGTGATATTTAATGAGCCTGCACTGTCTTCCACCTCACACATAAAACCCTCAGGACAAGCAACTAACTGAAGTGCAGCAGAAGTCTTTAATATCAAAAAACCAGGACTGAAGTATTCTGTATTTTTTTCTGCAGCAGCAGTTGTTCATGAAAGTTTTGCTTAAAGGGCAGCAACTTTTAAGCCAAGTGCTCTAAGAGAATCTAATAAAAACCCCACTGAACTATGTCATAAGATACATTCCTCAACATTTTGCACACTGGACATAGGTCCTTATCTGCCAGTCATTAGCCATTTACTACATTATCTATTTTAACATCCTTATTATTCTTACAGCCTTCCCAAATTACTCAATGATAACCAGCTGAAAGTACTGTTCAGGCTGTCTGGTTATTTGCATGCTCTGCTAAGTTTTCCATGCAAGACAAGTGTTAGTGGATTTTTTCACCAGCATTTTTTTCATCCCTCAATGCAGCAATGAAAGAACTACTAAAAAAACCCCAGTAAAATTCTGGCTGGAAGGTATTGCTGGAGGTCATCTGGTGCCACTCACAGATACAGATAGGGAGTTCAAGTTCTGGAAAGGGAAGGTATATAGGGGTGACCAAAGGGCTGTAAAATACCCATATTTGACAATTTTCCTCACAAACACAACTTCAACTGTGTCTTCAAGGAGTCTCAAGATAGGCTAGCAGGTAAGTGGATGGTAACATCCCCAGATTATATAAAGAAATTCCCACTGTTCATAGAGCTGACACCCCAATGCTGTGATTTTTAAATGTTTTAAGGCAAGTATGTTTTATAAATTACTGGCTTGTGAAGTTGATTTTCAGGCCTTAATGTCATTTGCCAGTCATTTCTTACTTTCTTTCCTTCCCATACTGTTAAGCAAAAATATATCTCTTAAAAGCTTACTTAATATTGCTTCCTACCTTCCTTTGAAGAACAACGCAGCTAACACAATGTATGTCATTACAAGAACACCTGTATCATTACAAATTGTACTGGAAGATAAGATATCACACTGGAAGGAAAAAAGATAAGTAGTTTCTGCTTTCCTTTACTTTTTACAGCAAAAGTGGAAGGCCTCTATTGCAAACAATCCTTTTACAGGATTAGTATGTCTGTGACAAACCTGAGCCAGTCAGAGCAAAATTATATTTCAAAGTATGTAGCAAATGGAACTGGCTGGTTTCAGTACTGATATCAATATAACCTAAAAAATTCTCCAGTTTACAGAAAGGGAAAACATAGGAGACTTGAATTATGACTGCTAGATACCAAAATACAATTCCTTCATGAGATCAATGTGTCCACCAGAAACAGAACTCCAGCTGTCTTTGACAGGAATTGAAATATTTCGTATCATTCTAGAGTAAAGGTAGATTCCTTCTCATGTACCTATAAAATCCAGCAAGCATCAGTTCAATATCAAGAGTAACATCAATATTTTTTCTGCCCTGGATTTTCTGCAGCCTAAATATATCAGGATCACTTCACACTACTCACACAACCCAGATTAAAATAGTTTAGACATCAATAAGGTTGACAGTATCTTTTAAAAAAGATCATGGGGATCAGATTCCTTGAAGGGTTCCCATCTTCAAACTTTATTCAAAGTATTTTAGCTTCTCTATTTGCCAAACATATTAAGGATATTGTGATTACAAATATTCATTTTTGATTTATGAACGGGAAATCATGCTTAGCAAACTGATAGTGACCCACTCAGTGGATGAGGGGAGAACAGCAGTTGCTCTCTTGACATGACAAATTCTGTCAGTCTTCTATAAAATCCTCACACTAACGAAATGCAGACTAGGCAAGTGGTCAATGAAATAGACTAGAAAATTTGCTGAACTGCCAGGCTCAAAGAATTATGATCAGCAGCATGATCACAGCACGTCACCAGAGGTGCCCCCGGTGGTCAGTCCTCACGGACAGTCTGGACAATGCCAACAGGGCACCTTCAGCTTCTTTGCCGGCAATGCCAACCTGGGAAAGTGGCCAATATTGCTAACTGGTTGCACTGCCACTCAGAGGGACCTCAACAGACTAGAGAAACGGGCCAAGAAGCAGCTAAGAGAGATCCAAGGGAAGCGTAAGGTACAGCACCTGAGGAGGACTCAGTCAGCATTCTACATGGAATTTCTTGCCTACCTGGAAATTTTTCTTACTAGAGTTAGTGGTCCTGTCTTGCTCCCAAACTCCCAAAATCTCTTTGTACCAAATCTACATAGCAACCCTTGGTGAACAGGCCTAGATTGGTGTAACTGCTTCCTTGACATGTTTTTATTTAGGAATTACTTCCATTAACCGAATCACTACTCCTAAGTGAGCAAAACTTTTTTTCATTCATTAAGCAAAACAATTCCTCAAGTATACTGAAAATAAAACCACTTACCATATGCATCACAAACAGCTAATTGCTCAGAAGAAAAATTCAGGCAATTGGCAGTGGTAGTAATAGAGGACATCTATGCCCCTCAGCAGCAGTTTTCATTTTTTTTTAAGGGCTCTTCCTTCTACCCACTCTGAGAACCGTGATCTACCTTGCAAAGAAGCACGCATTTGCAATTTAGTCATCTTGCTTGAAATGAAGTGTTTCCATAAGCTATTTGATAGGATTATTTTCTTCCTTCCAATTTCCACACAAGCTGTAACAGTACACAGCTGGGTCAACATAGCCAAGAACATACTTTGACCCAGTGATTATAAAAACAGCTGCCAAGTTTAGGGCATATGAGGGAAACAAACAATTTAACTGAAGCTGGAAATTTGTCCTTTCAGCTTCATACTTTAGGTTAAAGTAATTGTGCCCTAAACCCACAGCTATTGAAAGCTTCTACCATTTCTACTCTGGATTACAATTCTGCAGTAACAGATCTAGAAATCTGTGTCAAAACTTTTCTAATTGCAAACATTTAATTTTCAATAATGAAAAAAAGAAAAGAAATCCAAGATTTCATAAAAGCATTTTCAAAGCTTCTACAAAAAGTGCTGAACTTTTCCATCAATGCAAGAGTTTTAGTTAAGTGTCTCAGGAGATCACCTACACCAGTAAATATAATGATCACTTGGTGGTGATGATGACTGAAAACCAACCAACCAACCAACCAACGAATAGTAAAGTGGACTAGCTGCTCTAGCAATTGCTTTGGTTTAGACTGTTTTGACTGTCAAACCTGCATTTTATGAACTCTGTACTGCTAGGTAGCTTTCATAATCTAGAATATAACCATATATTACATTTCTATTCAAGAATAATAAATGAAATCATGCGATAATGCAGGCAGAAATACCTTCTTATAGTGAGACTTCATTTCACCTATAAAGCCATCAAGACCTTATGATGCCTCAGTTTCTAGAGCAACACAGGGGAAATATTGTCTTTTTTTCAACATACAACTGAGTTGTAATTTCAGATGCATCCAGCTGTGCTGAAATGAAACTCATTTGAATAAGTAGTCAGAATTACAGCAGAAAGAAGCTGGTTTTTTGCAAAGAAGCAAATGGAGTTACATTAAAAATTTGACATGATTATCAACACTATATTAAGTTCTGGACAAATTCTAAAAAGTTAAGAGTCATGGCAGGAGATGTAAAATAAACAGAACATGAGAAAAATACTTTTTTAAAGTCCACTGTTATGCTAGAGGTGAACTAATTGACAAAGATGAGTAACTGGCACTTGTCCAGCAGTTACCCAACTCAGGACTAAGCTTTCCAGAGTAAGTACTACATAAAGCAACATGTAAACTCCCAGAAATACGAATGTCAGTACAGAAATACAACACATTGGCACCCAAGGATCCCTTCAAATAACTGTTTATAAACAGGTTTTATGAAAACAGAGGCGCTCAAAGTTTTCCAACATAGTTTCTTACTCAAAAAAATAGATGCTTCAATATTTGACAATAATATTTTGATTTTGATGAGCTTTTCCAGATCAAAGAAACCTGCCTATGTCCTTACCAGTGGAATGCAGATTTCCAGTCACTCCAGCCACCATGAGAGATTGCATTCCTCACATCTGGAAGAAGAAGCTCCAGATGAACATTTAAGCTCCTAACCAGACATAGGTGGTTATAGAACCATAGAACCCAGTAAGTTGGGAGCTTAGTTTTTAGGGCTTCTAGTTTATCATTCCTTAGGGCTTCTTGTTATTCTGTTCTGTGAGTCCCAATACATTTAATTTCTCTTCTGGGAAAGAAGAGCTGTGTTTTCTCTTATATAGAGTATTTAAAAAATGAAATGAAATATTGTCCTTTTTGAGGACAACGTGAATTTAGCCCTTTGTTTTGAACTGGGAATACTTAAAATACTTTATTCAAGTAGAAACAGGTCTCAGTCAAGCTTAGGAGAATCAGATAGTAAGCAGAGAAGCTTCATTGCAGGAAAGGTAAGTCACATTAGAGGCAGGACAGACTTTTCTCCTGAAGGCACTCTGAGGCAGGCACAAAAAGCTGCAGATGAGTTAACAATAGCAGAACCAATTGAAGCTGCTTTATGAGAGTTGTGCAAAACTACAGCAGAAAAATCTTTCAGGCATTACTAAGATGAGGCCAAAGAAAATTGACAGACATAAAAGGCATGTTCCCAGTTAAGCAAGACTGGGTCATAAACATTCAGTTCATCCAAGGATAAACAAGGTCACAGAAGACAGATAGCAAAGATAGAACACAGTAATGAAAGCATTAAAAGCCAACAGAAAACATGAGATTGAGATTGCTGATAAATTTGAAGATTCAGGAGAAGGACACCTGCTTAGTTATAATTATCAGTTAGTATCTGAAATAATGTACCATTGATGAGACATTTTATTTTACAAATATTTATGCATCCGAGTTTGCTACCTGCTATGTAAGACAGAAAAGAAATCATAATTTTGTTGAAAAAGTGCAAGTTATACAAGAAAATAAAGTTCCTTCCATCTCTTTTTCAACAGTTCCATGTTCTCAACTCTTCAGACTTTTGTGCTCTGGGATTTGTTCACACTAAAAAAAAAGGGGAACGTTTCAACTAATTAGGAAACATTTGAACTGGGGAACAGACTTTCAACCATTTGCTTGCCAACTTGTGTTAAAATGACAAGTTGCCCACTTTTCACTGGGAAATTACCTTATATTGAAATCACTGCATGAAAATTTACTGAGAGGAGAAAGGCCATGCAGGTGGCTGCCACTGCCTCTATTTGTTTTCACAGATTCTGCTGTATTTTCATTACCACCAGTGTCAGCAGCTGACACAATCCTGACCCTGAAATAAGTTACTAATAGCATTAAAACTCACTCTATCTTTAACAGATACATTTTTCAAGTAGGGCGTTTTCAGGATCATCATCACAATCAAGTACCCATTTGGGAGAGTGCACCCAGGGGAAGTAAGTCTCATGATGCCATTGAGCCCAGGTTTCTTTAAAGCCTATTCCCCCTAACTAGTGCTGAAGAATTCTGAATTAGCTTCCACTAGATCAATCTTTTGCATGTAATTATGAAGGTACACATGTCCTTGAAATAGAAAAGTAGAAAAACTAGAAAAATAGAAAGAATATTTTTGTGTAGGCTATCTAACTTACAAATCACAGCTGTCTTGGTGACACACCTGATGTTGAAATTCTATAAAGATTTAAATATTGTAACTTATATCAACATATGTTCTGTTTCTTTGTGCTCTGACGATAAACAACTGTAGAGATGCCCTTTCTGTTTCGAACATTAAAGCTTAGGTAAGACTTAATTATAGAAGAAATTAAGGTGTTCTGTATCTTACTGAGATGTGGTACTGCACTTAAATCAGTACAGTGATGTTATTCAAAAACCTGAAAACACGTGGCTGCTGCAATGTGCAGCTGATTAATATTGCTGGAATTAAGCTAAGAAAAAGCTACTGAACAGACTTGCCAGGTGTACTACTTACGAAATTACAAAATAGTCAACACTCCTAGCACATGACTCGCACCAATAAATCTCATGGTAAATAGAGCTTTCCTACAGTGATACCCTATTTCTAATAAAGAGTTCCTGACACAAGCACCTTTATGGCTAGAGCATAAGTTCTAAATAGTGATGTTGATAGAGTGAGAGCAAAATGCAATGCCTTAATTTCTCTATCCAAAGACAATTCTGAAGATTTCTCCCTTGCAGAGAAATCTGACTCATCAAAACAAATCCATCACATGCAAACAAAGGTCTGCTTGAGACAGCAGACTCAGCATTATAGTCTTTGTTTTTACACACATGTAATTTTACCTGTTGGTTTAAGTAACTTTACTGAATTCATACAAGTGGGTTTTGAAACATCATTTATAAAGCTTTCTTTTCATTAAAAAATGGCTCACTTCCTAAAGTATTGCGAAGTTATTCGTGCTCCAAATTTAAAGACTACTAGTCAGCTACAATGACTACTTCTAGTAGTCATCAGCAAGTAAAACCTCAAATTATTTCCCACTCTAAGTAGGAGGAAAATAGTTGGGTTTGATCTGATTAATACTGGATCTTAAAGAAAAGCAGCAGATAACTCAAAATTAATATCTCCAAATTTATTCACCTGTCTTCTAAGAGATACTCCTATTTGAGAATACTTGATATCCTTAACTCTCCAATACACATCCTAAGCAGCATATTAAGGTAAAACTGCCTTGAAGCCTGCCATGCTTCTGAAACAGATGGGCATACTAAGCATCTTCTTCAGTTTCCCTGTGTTCTATTGAAGACATAAACGTCAGACTTCAGCAAACTGATTCATTAGACAAGTACCACAGTTGGGCAGGCTACCTACAGGCCTCTGCAAGTTCTCTCCTTTTAAGAAGCACGTGAGGCAGACAGGATTTTCTCAGGAGCGTAGACATTCAAGCTCCAGGAAGGGGGCTAGTTTCGGCAGACTTGGAGAGTGGGTAGAGCAGCAGGTGCAGAGAGTCCTTCATAGGTACTTGTGAAGTACCTTCCCATCCAGTCCAATTCACACTACTCTCGTATAATGGTGGCATCACCAGTTCGTGTCAGTCCATGCATTACAGAGCAAGTTTAACTGCTCAGATGGCACACACAGTGCTCTGCATAAACTACGTTTCAATGTACTGTTCAGTCTGAATTGAATCTTTAAACCCTTCCTGCTTTTCAGGCAGACCTCTGTCTAAAGCAGCTCCACAATTGCGTACCTGATGCTATTTCAGATTAAATAGGCTGACTAAAAACTGTGCACACACACCTTTTTGTACAGCTCAGGAATATGTTACTCAAACTGAAGTGATACTGATATGACTATTTCTGCAGTGCTTCTGACTTACCTTAATCATGGAGTGACATACAGAACTCCTGGCTCACCTGTCTGGATGCCTGTAATAAATGCTGAAGTTATTGTGGATAACTAAGCTTTCTATGTACAACTTCAGCAGGCCAGGATTAGACACTAGGTATTTATACACCTTTACAAATTGCAGAGCCATCAGATGGTATTATATACCATCTAATAATATAACCCGAATCCTGAAAAGTAGTTATTTCCATGAAAAGTATCTTGCTCATCCAGCTCCATGAATAGCATAGTAGTTAGGCCAAGCTGTGCAGTGTTTGAATTGGTTTCTATGACTTTGATGTGTGACTGATTTGATGTTTCTATCAAGCCCCCCGCACAGAGACCGTGCTTAAAGAGATATTACCACACTACAACTCTTCTCCTATGGGCCACCTCTCTGAAAAATTCTGCAGGCTCCAATAACAACTGTATTTCTATATGTAGTCATACACGAAAAAAGTCAGTACAATTGGAACACAGTGTAATTAAAGATCTCTCTTGTAGTTCTGCTGGCTACACTATTGTTGATACAGGCCATTGGCCTTACTGTAAGTGAATTATTCTCAGGATTGAAACAATTTCATATCTTGTCTTAAGAACGCTGCATTAAAAAGGGCCATGCAGAAAAATATCATTACAAATACCCAAAGCATAACAAATTGGTTCTCAGAGGTCAGATATTCAGGAACTGGGCATAGTGTAATGATGTCAATAAGGCTCATGTGAAGCTAAGTCAGTTCTCTGGGTGCATCTGAATGCTAACATAAGGCTAGAAGAAGCTTATGACCATCGGTCTCAAAAGCATGTGTATTTTCATTCAATCATCTCAATTCAAAAAATCTTTATTCATGTTTTCATACCTTCTGGGTAAACCATTATACTGCATAAAAAAGAATTTCTCCCCATCCACCCCTTTTCACAAAATATGAATAGACCCAAACAGAATCCTGAATGCAAGCCAGTTCCCACAATTTCTGATGTTAGCTCGGGTCTGTTCAGGGGAATAGTTTAATAGAAGCTCAAGAATATCAGTTTACTTCAACACACAGTGTCTTCTGTCCTGGAATCTGTGTATTCATTAGCTCTCCACCTTTGCAACATATTACATAGCTACTTTAAGTAATCTGAATCCACCAACTCACAACGAATTGAAAGCAGCAAATTCTTTTCAGCCTCAGCTTTCCAATATGATCTTTCTCATTTAATAGGAAACTGCAAAATATTGTTTCTGTTGAGTCTTTTAAGATGAAATACAATAGAAAATTAAAGTAGATACAACTACCCTAATTTAAAATGGCAAGTGTAAAATTTTCGGCTGTTCAAAAAAATCTCAGAGGAACAGCTGTGTTAAAGCCTAAGTTCTAAAAGAATTTTTTTTTAAGGAAAACTGAGCTACTGAGAACTGTTTAAAATACTTAGCATTACAACCCAGTAGGTACTCACTAATGGATATTTTTTGCATTTCTAATCACTGATACCCTTAAGCTGCAGCCATTCATATATTTCTGCATTTCTGATAATCAGTTTTACAGGACATTAAGGGTGTGTTTACATCACTTCAACTCATTTGCAGGATGCAAAAGTCATTTATTGTAGGTAAAACCATTTCTATTAGGCCTTCAGAGGAGGTTCCTCCCTGTTGAGTTCTCACAATTGTAAACCATCTTTTTGGGGCATACCTTCATTCATGGGTCAAGATATCCTCCTATTGTCCTAGGAAACACTTCATTAATAGTTCTAGGTACCAGCTCAAGGTGTTTTCTAATTTTAGTTCTAAGGGCTCAAATTCTCCTTTATGCACTGTGAATTAAGACCAAGCACAGTGCCCTAAATGTAATGGCATTAGAGCAAAGACTAGGGTGTTCAGTTCTAAGTAACAAAGGACACTGTATAATTTTAATCCTAAATGGTTTTAGGTCCAAAATTCTGTGGCGTAGGTAGAACTGAGTTCTCTGTTCTTCTACAGCATTATTCTAATCAAACGTGTTATCTAATGTGACCTCACAGGATCCTTGAGTAGGTAGTTTAGGGTAACCGGCTAACATGCATTTCTCCTTCCATCAGAAAAACTGAGCATTACATCCATATTAATTTGTTTTTAACTGTATTTTCTAAGCAAAACTAGCAAATTCTAGTTAAATCATTGTACATGTACATAGTATATTTCTCTTCCTTTATGTTCTGCTCTAGCATCTTGGCCAAATTCTT
This sequence comes from Ifrita kowaldi, assembly GCA_013398055.1. Lineage (NCBI taxonomy): Eukaryota > Metazoa > Chordata > Aves > Passeriformes > Cinclosomatidae > Ifrita > Ifrita kowaldi. Next base: position 957,433 of record VZRS01006878.1, read on the forward strand.
CACTGAAGACAAGCAAGCGTTATCCTGAGCACGTCAAACGAGTACAAAAACACTGTACACCAAAATCCATGCTGACATTAGGAAAGAGCAAGAACTTAAAATTCCAGTGCACAGAGTGCATGTGGCTATGGCGCTCTAAGTAAAATGTATATTTATGATCTCCATGTTTATGAATACCATACTGCATTACTCTGATGTTGTTATATGCAACAATATGGCTCAGAAGACACGACATTGTTACTTAAATTAGTCAGCCTGTACTTCACAGCAACTGGTAGGTAGCAGCCCTCAGACAAGGATGATTTCTATATTTTTGAACATAGCATAAGGAAAAAATATCTTCTGGAGAAATGAAAAATACACAGTATCTTCTGGGGAAATATAAAATAAACAATAAAAAATCTGGTTATTAGAATACTTCAGAACAGCATTTTCCATTAATTTGACAAGATGTGATTATGTTCATTGTACAGCAAATGAACTATAAAATGTATTATAATTATATGATATAGGTTCAGTCTGTTTTACTTTTTCTCAGCAACACTGCAAGGATTGTGGCTACTTCAGTAAAACACATTTCAGTTGTTTCAAGAGTGTGAGCTAATAAAGCAAGCTAACTCAAATGACATCTCCTCATTTTAGTGGAGATTGGCAAGAATTTTCTTGTTGCAGAGCATTGAGGTGGATATAGAAGGACTACACACCTTCTCCCCCCACCAGCCCTCCCCCCTCAGTCATTGAAATCTAGTATAAACAGCAGGTTTTTTTCACCAGGTTATGGCAACACCTCATTTTACGCTTGAGTCATTCCCCACATCACTTACAGCTCAGAATAAACTCATCAATTTTCACATGGGAAAATTAAAAGCACTCCTATGCCATTCATCAAGAACACCATTCATTCACTGCTCCTCCCAAATACACCTTTACCTAACCACTCCAACTGAGAAAGTGATCCAACAATTGAGAAATATTTTTAAAATCCCTAGACACAGATGATTTTCTGACCACTACTGGCAAGATTCCTCACAGTTTTACCTCAAGTAGAACACAGCAATTGCATGGAATAGTAAAGCAGTTTTGCTTTTCTAGATTTCAGATTATTACATCTAAATTTTCATGATGCGTCTAAGTTTTCATCCGTACAGTGGATGGTGATATTAATATTTCTACATTATTCCTACTGGTTATTCCATACACTAATCTTGAAGATTAATTCCTTGATATTTAAATGCTCTTTTGATACCTACAGCACTACAGAGTCACTACTGCCAAATGCAACAGGATTTTATGAAAGGACTCCCTGAAGCACTAGAACTCTAAGTCTATATAAATATTATTCAAATAGTTTTATGAAGTTTTTGGTGTGTTTTACAGACTTTCTGGAAAGGGCTTCAAACCTCTGCTTCCCCATGTCTGTTGCTGAGAAACACAGGGCCCAGTTTTCAAGCTGTTACAGCACAGTTGCAAGCACTACCTTTATATAAAATCAGCTTGGCATATCTTGTGTGCCATACCCGTCAGGCTTGCAAGCAAACACATTTCTACAGAAAGAGAACATGTGTTCAATATCCAAATAAGTACACACAAAATGCCTATATGTCTATAAAAAACACTGCCTGTTTTTAAGTCTAGCAAGCACAAGAAATTAAAATGTAAATTTTATAAAAATCTGGCTTTACTTAAACTGAGGCAGTGCATTTCTGTGATAGCCCTGAGGCTTTGAGGATTATGTCAATTTATCCTGCGCTGCTCTGTCTAAAGATTGACCTTCCCCTCCTAACTAGTAATAGTTAAATTACTTGAAGACTGTATATTTTCAAGGAAGGCATTTAATGCAAATGGTCTATCCAATAGCTGCCTACTCAAACAGCTAAAATCCAATAAATATTAAGAGAACAAAATAACTATCTGGTAGTTCTTAATTAGCTATTTTTATTTTGATTACACAGAGACTTGCTAGTATTTCTGTTAGGTGGTATTCTAGTTTGTTAATTTTAAGTAATTGACATTATAAACTGATTTTAATCTCTGATATATCAGCTTAGATATGTATATATCAAGATACGAGTGATAATAAGTTTGAAGGTCTACACAAGTAAGAAAACATATGGAAATCTAAAAAAGTCTTACTTTACAGAGCTATGATTACCTAGTGTATGATATGCTCTGAAGTCTGAATTTTATCTTTTATTATCTATATTGACAAGTATCCCCCAAGAACACAAATGATATGTTTTTTTGTGGTAGATGTACCACCTTGGTTCACTCAATCCAGGCTAGTTCTAGCATGGTCCTGTGAGGTATTTCCACCCTAAGTGCAGTGTTGGTAACAGAACCACGGCATTACATATTTTACAGATCCATCTTGTCTAACTACATTATTTGTTAATGGAAACACCTGAAGTTACTCCATAAATTATTTTTTTATGTGCCATTAATAGAGGGACCTTAAATTTGCATTGATATTAACTAGAGATATTAATAATAATTGTTGGTCTTAGTATTTGCAGATGAAATAGGAACAGCTGCCTTGACTTTCTTTTCTAATGGAGTCTCTTAATAAGGCTCTAATAAAGATATTCCCATGCTTCCTGCCTCTCACTTCACGACTGCAGTATTATGGTTGTCCATCTTCTTGTAGATGTATAGGAAAAGGAGTCTCTATTTGTGCCCAGTTATCACACTGAAACAGCCTATGAACTGAAGAAGCTGTATCTAGAAAGACACATTCGTAAGATGGCTGTGGAAAAATCACTCACTGTGGATTCTCCTCTATAAAACTAGTAAAACTTAATGCCTAAGCTCACCTCTAGTCCATTAGTCTTTGCAACTTTTCTGGAACTAACTGCCCGTGAACCTGGTCCCCTTGCAAAGAAAAAAAACATTTGAAGATAAATACAATTACAAAAATTAAGTGCATCAACTTTTCTAAGTGGTACTGACTGGTTCTTTTGTTTATTTTCTCCCATTTGTTCTTTTAAAGAACTCATCTTTACCCCTACCCCATTCACTCCAGGAAATCAGTTTCCAGGCTCATGCAAACCTTTCCTTAGTGTTTAAGATCAGGTTTTCCCTTTTGCAGTGCCAAAGGCATGTGTTCCTTAAAAAAAGTTGAACATTAAAAAAAGTTTGAATTTATTTAAAGTTAATGCTTTTCTTTCACATAAAGATGCAGTTCAAAGTTACTTAACCCCAAGAAATTTCCCTCCAAGCACTGGTTTTATGAAGTGTAAATCATTGATGACTTTTTTTTGCTTGGCACAAAAAAAGTGCTAAGAACTTGCCCAGTTCTCCTGTTATCTGAATATATATATATATATTAATATATATACATATATATTAAACAGAAATACTCCAAACTGCTCCAGAACAGCTGGAAAAACACTGAGACCTTTTTTTTCCTTTCCACTTAAAGATGTCTGAAGGAAAGGAATTGAACATCTAGGTTGCACTATCTAGATAGACTAATTCTTAGATATAAGTTATTTGAAGTCCTGTCTATATCTAACTCTTCATGCCTTTTAATTATTATAATGACAGGTTTGGTTTTTTTTCTGTAGAGAATCCACAAATCAAAATATGTGCAAAGCACGAAGTATTTAAACATGAGGAAATGGATAGGCATCAAAAGTAAAGCGGATAACAAAAATGTTTGACCAGTCCTGATTGGGAGATAAATAAAATTGTCTGTTTATCAGTTCAGCTGAGAACACATTACCTGTAGGCTGTATAGCTGCATTAGAGAGTACACTTTAGTTCATTTGGAAGCCTTTAAAAGAAAGTATAGCATCTGGAACTGAAAATCTATCATAATGATTGGTGAGCTTTTCACACATAAGATGTTTGACCAACAGCACAAGGTATAACCTATATCCACTGAACTTCAGACATCCCAGTACTTTGGTAAGAATGTGGAGTAGTTCAAGTTGAGAAAATTACAGACACAAGCAGTCAACCAATTTGTTCCTGCATATCATATCAGGATAGAAACTTAAATGAGCTTTGAAGATGCAATCCTAGCAAGTTAGCAAAGATCAGAACTCTAATTTGTCCCTATAATTTCAGAACATATCATCAGTTTCTGGATTACACTTACCCACATGTGACACACATGGACTGACTTGACATAATTAACCATGTGTCACATTTTATTTATAAACTCTTATTTAAATATAATTGTTGCTACTTTCTAGTATTGCAACAACTGAACTATCAGAACAGGAAATGCCATCCTCAGTTTAGAAGTACCGCAGTTATTCAAATACACTACACTTATCTGTGCTGATAGATGGATGCTACGGACAGAAGACAAAAGATGATATTCACTGAAAGAAAAAAAACCCTGTAGAGCTTCTGGTCAATTAAATTTCTCTAGGTCTTTAGCTTCAGCTTATTGAATTGTCTTTTAAATTGTCCTGAAACAAACAAAAATATTCAACATACTAATACCTGCTTGTTTATTATTACTCTTGACAACAATACTATGATAGCCCTCATTCACTACTCAGCGTTACCACTGAGCATATTTCAAGCAGTCTACTTCCACGAAACATCCATTTCCATTACTGTAATCCACTGCATAATCACGGTCGGACTCAGTTATTAGTCTCTGAGTTCCAGTCTCTTTCACCATTCCTTAAATATGCTCATGTAGATCATCAATAAGATAAACCTTGTCACCCCAGCAGCAGTTTCTTTTCAATTCTGATTACTTATTTAATGCCACTTCACAAAACCAAGTTATAGAAGCAGCAAAAGAATTCTGTAATTAGCCATCTTTTCCAGCTTATTTTAAATTTCAAGATATAAAATATTCAATGGACATCAATTAACAATACACGCAATTTAGCCACATTAAAAAATGATAGCACTTTAGTAATGTAAACTTTCTTGAAATACATGATTTAACCTAATGCATCAATATTATAGCAGTCCCAACAATTCTATTTTGAAGGAAACATTCAATTATAATGAAAATATGAATACCTTGAAATGAGAACACTCCAGCAAAAAAGGGTTGCACTCTGCTTGCCAGATAATGTGCAGGGTTATAATACAGAATGTGCTTGTACCCTTCCAGTGTTTCCCTTTCTTCTCTGACCTGCATGGCAGCCTTTACTGCCCCATAAGGCATTTACAACATATGTGTTGCACTCATGCACAGTGAAGAAGCATAATCAAATCTGTTACTTGTTAGGAAGCATCAAACCTTTACCTCCTTGCCCCTCTGACAGGATGGCTGCTGAGCTCACTACTCACACCTTAACCTTCAGCGGGGCTCATTTATTTCCCAGGAGACACATTCAGAAAACTGACAGTTACAGGAACAGTAGCAGGTTAGCAGAGCTCGCTTGGGGGAGGGGAAATTCCAAACCAAGAAAAGCTTCTCAAAAAAGGTTAATAGCTTTCCAAGCTTACATAGACTAAATGTAGACTAAACAAGGACAAGCCTAATAAAATTAATTGCTTCACAATAGCAAGCTTTGTGTTTATATTCTGAAAATACTGTAAGCTGTATCTGCTTAAAACAATATTGAATGGTCAGGTGGTTTGCAGTTTTAAAGCATGTTAGCATAATCAGCCTTAAATTAAAACAGATGGGAATGACAGATATGTTAACGTTATTAAAGGCCTCTAAAGGATAGAGTTAAATAAGGTTACCTAATCCATCTTAGAAGGGTATTATGAATTGCATCACTTAAACAAGAATAGCATTCTTGTATCTATTTTTGATTTTACAAGACTAAATGAAATTACCAACACAATGTAACCAATGGCATGCACATAGTATGTGCCTAGTAGTCTCAGTTTCTGAGAGAAAAAACAGGATGTTTCCTGATATTGAAAGGCTTTCATGCAGATCTTTTACCGATAAAGATGATTATTCTCCTGATGTTGCAGTACATAGTGAATGCTCACCAATGACCATAATATATCAGCATATTAAAAATCAGCATATTGTATCTATTTAGGGAGAGTGAGAATTCTACTACTAAAATCCTCAAATATTGTGGTACGGAATTCTCAGATGTTCTTTTAAACAAAACCCAAAAACCCCCAAGCCCTTCAAAGCTTACAACACATTGTTATTGTCACCTCTGCAAAGTGTGTAATAGAAACTTAAGTTAACAATCTCATCTTCTTACATGCAACAGTTATTAACATGCCTTTTAAGGGCTTGCTCTTTCTACCATAGCTATGATAAAAATGTCTGTGATATCCTATTGTTTGGTGCACACAAGTGGAGTGGGAACCTTGCCTCAAGCTTCCACTCCTGTACCAATACCATGTTTTCTTCCTGTGAAACCTTTTTCAGCTCAGGAAAGAGTTCTCAACAAGCAGCCAAACTAGCTTAAAGCCTTCTAGTTATATACAAATGAAGTGGGAAACATGGTTGAGAGCCTACTCATACCAGAGGGTGAAAAACCTCAACTCACATGCACAAGGTAAATTCTCAGCTTGAGGCCATCTCATAAAGGCACCTTTGTGCACCTTCCCTGTGGAAGGCAACAGACTGTTTAGAAACCCAACCAGGGAGTAGTGTTAAATGCACTTTCTGAGGAGAGATGCCAGAACAAGCTTCCAGGCAGAGAAAGAATTTATGAATCCTGTTTGGGTTTTGATATGAATAGGTATTAATATGCTGAGACTTGTCAAAGCTACAATGCTTCCTCAGTATGTATACAAGGAATATAATATCCCTTTTTAACCCTCCCCCCCTCCACTTTACAATCCCCAGACTAACAAATCCCAGTTCCCAAGGTTAACTGAAGATTGAGTAACAGCTCTGGCTCTCAGAATCACTTCTCTCAATTTAGATGCCTATACTGAAGTAAATCCCATTTTGCAACCAGCTTGGAAATTATTTTCAAGGATTTCCAACATAAAGGTCAAGGGTACATGGACAGTTTAATCCAGCTGGAGCACCTAGCACCTAAAGTTCTGTCCCCATAAACTTTAAATTTTGAAAGTGTGATTTTCGAAATCTTTCAATGTTTCTATTTTTGAAAGCAAATAACCCAACACCTATTTTTAATATACAGTTTGCTAATAATTTCAACATCTTTACTACTTTTGCTGCACTGGAAAATGTAAAGTGACCAGGAATCAACTTGTCTACTTCAGGGCCTTTGTAAGACTAAACAAAACATTTTGTTCAGCTACAAAATTACATTCAACCATTTAAAGATATCTACATAATTGAAGATTTCCTTTTGCATTTATGTATAACAGAGCTGTGCTAGGTCAACCATCACCTATTGAAATGTTTGGCTACATTTGCCCAGCTGCAGGGCGCTGACAATATCTGGGCACATTCTAACCATCCACCAGGATTTAAAGTAACTGAACTGAAATCTAACAGCAGTATAATTCACTAAGACTGAATTCAATCAGCACTCAGAAGGAAAGGGGGATTAGAATTAGCATTCTAAATCTGTGTTTGGTAGATCACATATACACTTTCATTTCTATTCAGTAGAGAAAGTTGCAGTGGAGAATGTGAGTTGGAATCTTCGCCAGTGATAAAACACATAATTCCAAGGCAAGTACATTAGGTGAAATTGAAACACGTGGCTCAGATAACATCAGCACCTATAGAACCAGAAGAAAATTTAGACTCATTAGTTTCATTACAGAGATCAAACACCAAGACAAAAGAAGAGCTTTGTCCATAAAAGCCCTCCAATAAACCTTAATATAGAAAGAACATGTATATTAATCTCAGTACACTGCTATTTTTCACTATTCTACTTAAAGGTGCTTTTCAAGCAGTTTCATACATGGTAGAAGTTTTGGCACAGGTATTCTTCAGGTATGACAGATACATACCTGTTTGTAAATAGCTCAAACTGACTTCTGGCAAGTTATGCCAGTCTTCCTCATAAAGTTCCCTTAAACAAGAACAGTGCCTTTTCTTAGAGGTGCCTTGAGAAAATGAATCTAAAAGGCTTTATGTAAAGAGGCTTTATTTATTTTTTTTTTTAAGCAATATTTTGGAGGACAGCATGAAGAAGTGAAAATGAGGCTGTAATCATAACAGATCCCGTAAGAGCACAGGAAACATGTCTCAAGTCATAAGAAAAGCATTACAGAAACAGGAAACATGTCTCAAGTCATAAGAAAAGCATTACAGAAACAAAAAACCCCATGTGCCACAATTTAATTTTCTTGCACTTTTAAATAAAAATCTCAACATTAAAAACAAATATTATCTACTTCCCTTTGCCAAGTTGATCAAGTAAACAATGAGTGTGCAATAACCCCAGTCTTTGCACCACATTTACAGTGCACTTTGGTTTATGTTTTCATGAACTAGAAATTCTTTTTCAAGATAGAAAGCAAGACTGTCAAGTGTCATATGATTCTAGAAGCTCTGACTGTTGAAAAAGCCAATTGCTTCCAGTGAAAGCAAGTTCTATCATAAGTTAGCAGGTTACTGAGTTCAAACAATCACTGATCAAGTAAATTACAAGTATTCAACAGAGTCAACATTCCACTATTTTTGTGAGCTCTATCCTGTTTTTTCCTTGAAAAACGTTATGTGCTACTTGAAGGACCCTTGAAAAACTCCAGTTAGTGTGTTAACAGGCTAAAAGCTACTGACACTGACATTCTGCTCTTATCTGAGGCATTAGTCCTATAGCAGACTCAATTCTGCGTAGAACAAGTCCTGTTTGCAGACGTGGGGCACTCTCAGAGCTAGGAGGGACAGAGGCAGTTGGGCTTCAAGAAAGCACAGACAGATTTATCTGCAACTCATTTGTAATGGAGAATTTGTTGCCTCCTTTCTCTGCTGTAGCCATCACTTGCAAGCTCATACCCACAAATAAATTTGATCCCTTGTACCCTTTGGCTACCAAATACTGAGTTGCGTAGTTCTTAAATGGCAAGCTCTTCTAAACAAGTCTCACTTATTTTCACAGCACCTACCATTCAAAAAGGTAAACAGCTAGTGGAACTAGCACCCTGCTACTAAATACAGCGTTTCTGTACATTATCCATGGGACCCAACCTCAAAGTACATGATGTACTAGCAGCCAGATTTCAACACTGCTGGAATGCAAAGCCTTGACCAGAAGTCTGTGTTAGTATCCCATGTGTCAAAATGAAAACTGTCAGAAAAAACAGCAGCTGCTTCAAAGAATGAATAAAAAGTACAACTATGAGATTAAAGAAAAAACCTAAGAGGTGCTCAGATCCTCAGGGGCTTGACATTTTCTCCAATCTCAGCAAGATTCTTTAGCACATTCAAGTACAACATATGGTCCTATGCAAGGCTACACTGTAGAAAGCAAAACTGACAAAGATTTTAATCTCCATTAGAAAAGCTTAAGAGCAGAACATCCATTTATTTAATATAATATGCCAGGCTTTTACAAAATCTCAATAAGGAGAGCTTTCAGAGTCTACCAGGCAATTTGGAAGGCTGCTATGTTATTATGATAGCACTGAATATGTTTGAATTTCTATTGACAATAGTACACGCTACTTTGAATAACATTATTGTGAAAGCTTCCAGTTGTTCATTATATCCCTCCATGTACTATTAGTCACAGCTGAGTACTGTAAGGCAGAAGGCAAGCAGCTGTCCAAGGCAGAAATAGTATCAGTCTTCACTGCCTACTTCAAACTTGACAGAGCCTTGGAAGCGCTTGCAAACTTGTTGCCTCTGAGAGAAAAAGGAGGAAAGAGTCTGAACAGAAAGTTACACAATACTAAAACTGTGTAAACAGTAAAACAGAAGCATCTTTACCTCTCAATTCACAATTGACGTGGCCAAAGCACCAGACCTGATAGTTCCTCTCCTCCCAGCCTTGCTTCTGATACATCAGTTTTCCCTTATCACTAAGAAGCTTTGAGTCAATCTAGAGTTAACAAGGAACGTAACAGCAGGATGGGCAACTACAGGAAGAGCAGGTAAGACTACTTATACCACTTCACCCCAGTTAAGAACAAATTGGCAGCAAATCAGTTGAGGTTTGTGTTGAAATATCATTTATACTACAGTAGACACTTGGCATTTCCTTCACCCAGAACTATATTTCCTGACTTAAGAGAAGATGCATTTTTCTATCTCTTCTCTTTTCAGCAATGTCCTAAATTGGAAGTTCTTCAGAGACAGGTGATATTCAAAGGGGATAAAAGAAAAGAGTATATAACATGTAATTATTTCTAGAATTCAGTTATATTGCTAAACAGAAGTGGACTACCTGAGGCGACCAGGACTGCAAACTGTGCTTTGTCTTTACCTGTCAGCAGATGCTATGGCAGATTCCAAGACTTAAAAGTAACTTTTTATCCTATCACATCTAATGAGAAATTATTTTACCATTGTGGTTTTAAACCTTGCTGCCTCCAATCCTCACTTGATTGTACCCAGGCAATGTAACGCCAAGACTGTACCCCCAACAAGTGCAAAGCAGGAAGCTAACTTTGTTACAGCAGTATGACTGAAACAGTAGTCTCAGTGAAGAGTTAGAGAATCTTCAATTAAGCCATGCACACGTAGAAATACCTGAAAATACCTGCTCTGAGTGCTATTACAGAGCCTTTTCACTTATCAGTTGGTTTTTGAAAGGTCACTTTTACATTTCTTGTAGTAAATGCAGTTGTAACTGTCATTTATTTTGGCATCTAGTTGGTATTTGGTTGGCTAGATATTTTTACATGTACATTACACTTCAAAATCTTCACTGAAACAGTTCACTGTTTCCTCAAAAATGAAAATATTAAAGATGTAAGACTCTTTGAAGAAATTCAAGTTCTGTTCCTCTGCCAAAGTCGATACAGTTGCCATGAAAAGCAAATCCCCCTCCAGCTTTGCGCCAATAAAACTATGCAAATAACTCCAGCTCATATTCCACTCCACGAGGATTCAGCTGCTTCATCATAAATGGTTTACACTCTAATTATTGTGCCTTGCCCAGCAGCACTAAGCAGAGGGATTACATTGAGATCAGTTTGTGTGGCTAACTTGTACCTTAATTTATGAGTCAAGCAGAGTTCGAGTTTTCACTAACTTGCCACAGCAAAAAAAGTTAGTGTTCTGCTAGTTTTCTCTCACTTCTCTCAAAAGATCAGGAGCCACAGGCACAAAAATCACTCTACCAGCAATAATCAGATAGTTTTTAAAGCACACTTGCCATAGAAAATACAACTAGTTCATAGTAGCAAAACAAAACTCCATCTACACATGCTTTATGCAGGTTGAAGATAACTGTAGTTCTTATTCTGACTTTGACTATTCCTTGATACATTACAGTAATTTTGTGTATACTAAGTTTTTATTAGTGTGAAGCCTAGTCTTGTTATTTGCAACGTGGTTTTTGTATTTGAATTACTGTATTTTGGTAAGCATACAATTTGTGGTTTTTTAGTTGACTCTACTTTCCTTAACCCAATATTATGAAAGCAATAAAAGGCTTGGAAAAAGACTAGAAGTGATACTGAAGCTGTTCTTCTCCTCAGTAGTAAGCATAAAACACTTGTTTGTTTTGTTGGTATTTTTATGGAAAAAACATCTTCACCATGTTCTTAGCCCAACTCAAGGCTTCTGTCACTAATTCCATTCACTACTGAAATTAAAACTCACAGAAATAATTTCTCAATGAGAGACTTACATAAAATATATGAAAGTTAACTAGGTGACAATCTACCAGGGCCAACAAATTAAAAGTTTATTATTGTATACATTTAAATTTCATTCACAAAACTTTTCTCCTTTTAAGAAAAAATAAGACTCTATTCAATCTCATCAGCAATATAATTAGGAAGGTGTGATAAAAAGAAACAAGGTAAAAATCACACATCCACATAATTTGAAAAATCTTGAAACAGGAGGGAACTGGGCGGAAACAAGCCTGCCTCTTTCACACCACAGAGTTAACTTCTAGGAAGAAGCAGATTTTTAATCATGCCTACAATTCAGCCCCAAAGTCCAGAGCTTTTGTGGTTTGAAAACAAGATTTCATAGCTTTAAGTTCTCCAAAGCTTGTGTGCTATTGGGTAGATACTACAGCAAACAGTTGGACTCATTTCCACAAGGAACAAATATTGCCAAGTTAAATGCTCTGCTTTATGGTAGACTATAACAGGTGTTTTATTTTAACACTATAGCAACACCCACTAAGTTCTCACTGAGAAATTCAGTTTCTCTAGGATTTAAGGTGTTCAACTGCTCCTTAAAGATACTGAAAGCTCACTTCCCTCATTTTGCAAAAAGTAAAGGATACAGTTAGATTATAGAAATTGGTGTGGCTCTTTATCTCAAATAATACTGTACGCTATCTCCATATTTAAGTCTCTCACAATATTAGCCCCTCATATAACTACTATATTAAAACTTTTAAAAAAATTATAAAAGATCTGAAAATTATTGCTTTCTAACAGACACCAATTCTTTAGTTTTGACATGTTACTGCTAAAGAAACTGTGAAAAATTCGACAAGAGAAAAAAGGATGTAAAACAAAGCGGTGATGGAACCTTTCTAGGAATTAAGTTAAAGGACTCTTCAAACCAAGCCTTTACTTGATTGCTTTTTATAGCAATTATCATACCTAGAAATAGTCATCAAAGAGCTACTCATTCTGCTCTAGTTATCAGGTCTGTATTAAATTTTTTTAAGGGGGAAGTGTGAAACACTAAGAATTCATCATTAACACCCCAAGAAAAGCCAAGAATAAACATTTGTGTCACTTCTCATGCTTGTTGTAATTACAATTATTTTGCAGCTGCACAGATAGAAACAACAATTCTATGTTGCTCAAAATTGAGTTCACAGTTGAAGTAAACTGTGGAGTTAGAGAAATAAGAATATGAAATGGAGAAAGAAGGCCTTGTGCAGGAGCGGTGGGTATGTCCTGCGGGGATGGGCAGAGCCCTTCTCAAGGATTGGCAGATGCTTGTGGGTGTCACAGGTGGAATGATTCTATGGTGGTACTCCTAAAGTGAGGGGATAGATTTTGGGCAGGCTTGCACTCTTGTGAGAAGTCAGCTGCCAGTGAGCAGTGCAACCTTGTCCCAGAGTGACACGTTTGTGAGAGGTTTCCACTTGCTGTGGGACCAGTAGGAATGTGGCTGCAGTAGTGTTCAGAGGCTGAGGGTCTCCTCTGAGGTAGATTTGTGGGCTTGTGGAGAAAGTACTCACTGGGTGATGTCAGGAAAGGTTTTCACAGGAAAAGTGCGGAGCAGTATATGCCTTCCACAAGAAGAGTGTACACCAGATGGTGTTTACCAGCAAAGTGCCTTGAATAAGCATTCAGGTGGGCTTGCAGTCTATGGAAAAGGGATCAGGGGCAGGAGGAATGGCTGGGAATGGACAAACAGATTTGTCCAGAAGGACACCTGCTTTTGAAGGTGGCAGGGTGAAACGTGCTCTGGCAGCATGGGTCCATAGGCTAAGGAATTGAGGCAAGCTTGTGGTCTTGTGAGAAGTGAATTGTTGGGGGAAGAATAGCCTTCTGAAAGGCTTGCACATGCATGTGTGCAGCTTCCATATGGTGTGAAGGTGGTGGGGGTGGCAGGAGAGCGCGCTGATGCTATTCATGGGCTGAACTCCTCGTGTTTTGGTGGGCTTGTCTTCCAAGAGAGGACCTGTTATGTGGGGGGGCCCTTACCCATGAGTGGCATGCCTCGTGTTTGGAGCAGGCTTCTAGTCTTGTGAAAAGTGGTTGTTTGGAAAGCAGTAGCCACCAATAAGTGGGACAGAAGCTCCCAAGAAAGGGCTGGGGATGTGTTGGGAGGAGCCTTGTCTAGGGGTAACAGGATTGTGAGGCAAGATATGGTGGGCAAAAGCTTGCTGTGGTGATCATGAGCAAAGTGAAGCCTGTTGGGGCAGGCTTGTAGCTATGCAAAAAGGCATGTTCTGTGGGGTGAGGAGAAAGCCTTGTCCTGGAGTGGCCACTGCTTTTGTGCAAATTCCATTTGCTGTGTGGGCCTTGTAGGCAGCAACAGTGTGATGAGTGCAGTGATTTATGTTAGAGGGAGTTTCATCTTGAGAAAAGGCCATTTCAGCAAGTGGGGATGGGTGGTGGGCATCACTTTCCTGTGAGTGGCAGATGCCTGCAACAATGACAAGCTGCAGGAGGGATGACTTGAACTTCTGTGCATGACATTCTTAGTTAACTACCCACCTCCCTTTCCCACATTTTAGGTTTATTTACAGGGAGAAGCAAAGCAAAAAACAACTATAGAGAAAGTTAAAATCATGTGTTATCTTACCTTCTATGGACCTTTACAGTGCTACTCAGCTGCCTCCTAAATGCTTCAACTGACCACCTTTCTCTGGAAAGACTTGAGACCCACTTTGAAACAAGTTCACAGAAAACTGCTGTAGCCCAACTCAGATTTCAGCTTCTACTCTGACTTTTCTGACTTCCTGCTTTAGAACACATGTTTTTAGGACTATTACACTTTAATTTGTCATTTCTCTTTCCCATCCTTCTCTACTTTTACTACTGTCTAGCAGAGGCACAAGCTACACAATTCCGAGCCAGCTCATTTCCCCTCTCAGCACCTACCTGTTTCCAGCCACTTCAATTCAGCAGGGATTTTTGTTTGCTGTTGTCTTAATGCCACAATCCAGATGGAACCAGGAGGGTAAAGCAGTAGAGTTAGGCTTTTGCAAGCTGATTCTCTGAAGCTGCAAGTACTTGTGATGCCTGGAAGGCTCTGGTTGTGTTCTACAGCTGGCTGTAGTTCCCAGGTTAGGAATCCCTGACGTTTTTCTGTCTAATGCTGGTGGTCTTTTTAGAATTTGGACTGAGGTTAGTATGGGTTATAATTTAACTTGATTGGTATGAAACTACTTTCATTCCAAATACTGCTGGCTGCGCCAAGCACGCTGTTGTACTTGGGGTATTCAGAGACAGGGCAAAGGTGACTGATAATGTCCAAATTTTTTTGTTTGCTGTAGAGGAAAGAGGTGGTGGGCAAAAGTTGAAATGAAGAGAAGTAGGAAAATCTCACAAGTGAATATGGTACTCTAACACCTAAATAGTGTTTACTTGAGATGTAGGTTATAGGTTCATCCTTTTGAAAATCTACCAATACTAATAGCACTGGAGGAATTATTATAAAGACTCTTCATGCTGAATGTTGCAATTCATAACTGTATGGATTTATTGGTTGTGAGAGATACTGTGTGTGCTATTATAGCAGTTAAAAGACAATATTGTTTTACATTAATTTATTTTTTATGGCTGTTTAGAATTCTCTTAGACATAATTAAGTTGTTGGTGCTTGGCTGCAGCAACAGGTAAAGATGGATCTGTCACCAGTTGCAATCACTGATTTTTAAGTTTCAGTGTTCTTGTCTTAACAGCACTATTTTGAAGACTTCTCTCTGCTGGGATATTACTCAGCTATGCTGTGTTTGTAGGTCTAGGTTCTGAATTGCAGATACTGACCCAGTTTAATGAAATAGAGAAGTGCCCTGTGAGGTGTTGAGCTTGATTCTGCCTGGTGTGGTGTCCTCTCCCGTGATCTTGGCATGTACTGCTAAATTTTTGTTCCACTAAAGCCAGGTTTATCTTTAAATGCCTCAAGGTAGTGCTCCTGGGAGCTGTGATTGCTATGGTAATCCTGCTCATATGTGAGGCTTGTGAGTACACCTACGCTCACATCTACTCAGGCAACTTCAGTGGCTGCGGATATGGCTGGTGATACAGCAGTCAGTAGGAAGAGTTGCAATGGTTTTGTTTAACGCAGACTTTTTTTTTATTGGAACAGATTGCTTTCCTCATCCAGAGTTTTTTTATCCGAAAGGGAGACGAGTGAACAATCTGTTGCCTACATTATACTCTTAAGGGTTTCACTGGGGGAGGTAGAAAGCTGTAAGCCAGCCTTGGAGGTCTACTCTTGCCTGTTAGGAAGACAGCAGTCTGTGAACGACTCAGCTGGAGCCATAGCAAAGTGGAGCTTATGAAAAGGAGATATTGCTGCCATCAGCCATCCTGTCTCAGTGAACAGTTCAGAAGTGAGGTAATTGTGTCGTGCTTGAGACACCCAGATGCCTTCCTATAGCAACCAATGGTTTGCAACAAATACTCTTCCTTCCTGGCCCAGCACAAAAACATTGGCTTTTACACCTTTCCTGGGGATAGGATGAAGCATAAATTACACAGGGCTCCTTGTAAACATGTTTGAGGCAATTTAGAAATTTGTGCTATCTTTTAAGAGTGTCTTCCCTTCTCAAAGCAGAACATTTTCTTTGTTTTGCTACCATTTTAACTTTTTTTTTGTAAGAAAGTAGGCTCTCTGTTATCTTTCTCTGTAGCTGTTTTGGTTTTCTTGATACAGAATAAGTTTAAGAATTTTAAGCTGATACCAAATAAGTTTAAAATAATCCTTTCTGAATTGAGTAATGTAGACTTAAAGATTCTTTACTTTGCAGTAGTATAGCTTCCATAGAAAGCTGCATTTGGGCATCTTCTATTTTAACTGAAGAGTCTACTGTGTTCTGTCCTGCTTAATCTTTGAGTAACAGTTGGATAAAAAGGATGATTGCCCTCAAATGTATCACTTTCAGCTTGATCTTTTCATACCACAATTAGTGACTCTACTAAAGAGCAATAACTCTTCACATAGCACTGTAACAAAGTTTTTGCTAGCCTGACCTTTTAGCACGTACAAGCTTACAGGAGCCAATAGAAACAACAAGGGAGGGACAAAATTTGGTGTTCATAGTTACAACTGTTTGGCTTCATTAACGATATTTATATTGCAATTAAATAATATTTTGGTATACATTTCATAACAGAAAGAAAAGATTCAGTGATGTGTTATAA
Source organism: Ifrita kowaldi (assembly GCA_013398055.1). Classification (NCBI taxonomy): domain Eukaryota; kingdom Metazoa; phylum Chordata; class Aves; order Passeriformes; family Cinclosomatidae; genus Ifrita; species Ifrita kowaldi. Next base: position 974,224 of record VZRS01006878.1, read on the forward strand.
TCACAGACCAAATCTCTAGAATGTGTTTTTTTACATGTTTAGAAAGCAATGGACTCTGCCTAGACCTCCAGATTACTTCTCTTGCCTCTACTAGTAGCTGCAATCTAATGTGAACAGTAATAGCAGAGATAGTAAGAGTACACAAGGAGGAAAACGTTTGTAATGTACACACCAATTTTACCTTTATGTTGTTGTCCCTCTTTTTTACCAGGATTCCTTTAGTTGTACATTGCTTTTGAAAGATTCTAAAACTGACATCATAATGTTTGCTAAACAGTTGGAGTGCTGTTTGCTGAGGTGTATCTAAAAATGGTGCTTGGCAACAAGGTTCAGAGATTTTTAGACTATTAACAGTAGTGACTGGTGGCCACATCTTTGAAGACAATTGACCTTCTCACTGTGAAAGATAAAGGTGACTTTGCTGTAAGCACTTCTCTGCATGAAACTTTTCTATTGATGATGGATTAATCTTAAATGGTGTCTTGAAAATGTCCCACTAAAGAGTAAGAGGACACTTAGTTCTTTTTTGTGAATAATTATATTATAATTTTTCCATTTGTCCATCTTGATTCAATTTATCAGCTTCATTTTCTTTCTATAGAAAACCTAGTGGGACTTCCATATTTGACTTTCAATTCTGTGAAACACGCCCACATAACTCACAATTTAAGAACAGTGTCCTAAATTATTGTCTAATTCACAGCTGGGCTTATTATCCTCAAAATATTTTCCAGAATGATTGTTGGCACAGAGCAAAACAAGATTAAGTGTTGTTCACAATGGGTTGCTTCAAAGTTGTTTTGATTTTTTCACTGTGTTATGTCTTGTTTTTAAAGCCAAGTGTTGTGGTTTAACCCCAGTCAGCAAGCCAGTGCAGGCACCTGCTCACCTGAAAGCTGGAGCTGAACCACTCTGCCACCCATAAAATAAAACGGCTCATAGGACTCACTTCTGGATGTAGCTTAATACCCTGAAACTCAGAACAAGTAAAATTCTGGTAGGCTGAGATACCCTGTAACGTACATTTTTATGCATGAGCAATTTGTTTCCATGAAACCCTTCCTGGGCAAGATTTTGTCTGACATCAAGCAGCCTGAATGAAATTCTGAATGAAATGTAGCCATCTTCAAGGACAGAAGTAGCAGGTGAAATGGGACAATGAAGTAAATGCATGTTCATGCATTTTGGGTAGGAAAGTGTTCTTGACTTTTTTTTTCCTGCACAACACTTAATTTAGTAGATTCTATTTTAGAAGGAAAAATTGAAATTCCTTAAGAGTAATGGAAAGCAAAAAAAAAATTCATAACCTGTAGTACTAAAATCTGGAATATTTTATAAAGTTTGGACAATGGAAAAATATGAGAGCTCTGAGTACAGCAAAAAGGGAAAGATCTTGTTAGCTTTTAGCAGGCTTTATCTATGCCCAGGTGTTTGCTTGTACTCCCTGCATGACTTTACACTTAGATAAATATAGTGATGTAATAGTGTGGGCCATATCCCAGGCTGCCAAGGTAATTCACCTGGCTTGCACCGTGTCTTTGACCATCCAAGAATTTCTTGGTCTGGCAAAGGAATGAGCCACAGGCCAAATCCATATTCTAATGGTAGCTACTTTTTTGACAGTCTTGGCCTTCTCTCCCTGCCAAAGACCAAAACAGAATAGCAAAGATTTTTGCAATCTGTGCAGTAAGCATATCTCTTCTGAAAAGTGTTCTGCCTCCTGTACATACCTAGCAGTTTGTGACATGATGGGAGACAAACCAAGGTATATTATTCTAATCTCCATAACTGGCAAATTTAGCAGGAAGGTGGGTTCCCTTTTATTGCATTAAACCTGTGTTCACAATAAGGGAAGGTACCTACACAGAACTCTTGGGGGTGTGTGTGGGGAATTTATACACATCTGACAGTGGGATAACTAACATTAAAAACTTTCTATTTAGACTAGAGTGTTATTCTGAACCAGATTTTTAATCTGCTTTTAACACAACAGAAATCCATTTGGCTCTCAGTGTCTGAATTGCACCATAAATGTGAAGCATTATTCTTAATCAGGATTATAAAAAGACAGATGCCAGGGAAACGGAAGTTACATTAATGCAGATGAGAAGAAGCTTTAAGGCCAAGGAAGCTGCTACTGCCTTTCACCTATGTCCATGCACTGAGCATGTGTTACTGGACATATTTAGAGGCCGAAGGCCAGACAGCAGGGAGCACTAAAACCAAGGGGTGTTAGTGAAATTTACACTGGATGATGTAGTTCATATATTGGAGTGAGTGGAGAAATGGTGCATTGAAAAACGCACTTCATCTGATACCTTGTAGCAGCATTTTTCCTCATGGTGTGAAAGTGAATATTTAAAATATGAAGCATGTGGTGTATTTAGTGAGCATTTCCAGCAGAAAATACAAACTTAAAAAAAACCAAAAAACCAACAAATGGAAAGAATTTTTTTCAAAAAAATATTATTCTTCAGGGAGCCTTTGACTGTCAAGATAGAAAGTCTGACAGCACTTCAGTCAGAAATAAAATAATGGCTGATGAGGATATTAATCTAATTTTAGGCTGTGATCAGGGATATGGGATGTTCAAGATCAATAATTTCTGCTGGAAATGATCAGTAATTTGCACAGGGAAGGATAGTTCCAGGACAAGACATGGGGACAAACCCTAGTCAAGTGAAGTGCACAGGATAATCCCACTCTGTGGGAGGCAAAGGTTGCTGTCCTAGGTTATGCAAAAAATTGAAGGAAGGTTGCTTCTCTGTCCATCTCTTCTGCTTTAGACCTCCTTTCCCCGAAAGACTGAAACTCTGATTCATGCTTGAGCTTAGTGAGAAATTTTGGAATATAAAATACGTAGACATGACCTTGAAAGTTAACGTTTGACAGCATGCCCAATTACTGTGAGGATTACAATGAAAAATTACTTCTACTGAAATCCTTTGCAGTATTGTTTTTAAGCAGGAGTTTGTTAACTTTCCAGACATACTTTTCATATCCACCTGGCTTGTAATATTTTACTTGATAACACATACTGAAATGTTTGTCAGGCTTATTAGGACCTTGGTTGGTTAGTTTCAAACAAACACAACTAAATATTTATAAATCTTCTTGCTGACAGAAAGGAAATGGTACAATATACGTACCATAACGCCATAGCTTCCTTGTTGGTCATCAGTTCTTTCTGTGCTTGGAAGTGTGTGCATTTCTTGAACATGCTGTAACTCATCGCTATTCTATATTGGCGCAAATTCCTGAAAGTCAAGCAAGCATGCTTTTTAAACAGAATCCTTGGCAACAAGAAGAAAGGAAAAAAAAATCCAAAGGGCTTATTTTTCTAAAGATTGACAGAGGCTACAAGTTGAGAGGTGAATCAAGTAAGCTGGATAATGTCCAGAAAGTGAGATTAAAAAGAAAGGAAAGAATCCTAGGCTCAGGCAGCAGAATGATAGAGTAATTTTCTAGGACTTAATAGCGTGACATCAGTGAGCCTTTTAGTTCTGTCTGCCAGTGTATTTATTTCCCTTCTAACTTAAGTTCAGTTTGTTTTACTTTTAATTCTGTCCTTGGCAAAAGCATGAGTCACCTCTTGCAAATAGATCCATGTTCCAGAACAGTGCAAGTTTTTATACATGAACTGAACGGTTTTCAGAGTCAGGAGAATGCAAAACAAACAAGTTCATTAGAATATACTTGAGCTCCTGTTGGCCACTGAATAGTTGCAGCCAGATCCTTTGCTGATGCAAATGGGTATAACCCCCATTGATTCCAACAGGGCTGTGTTGAGCCTTTACAATACAATAAGGTACTGGGTAGAGAGCTGTTACCATCTCACAAACAGGTTTTGTTGAAAAGAAGTCTTGCAAAGTTTTCTCTTGAGTGGCTGTATAGCACTGGTTGCAACAGGCTTCAATAAATGCTGCTGAATAAAAGAAATTGTTTTAATTTTCCTCTGCTCAGTAAGTACTGTCAGCCTGGCCAGTACTACCAGTCACTTGAAATTAGGTTCTTAATTTACCAGAGCATCCATAAAGTTCAAGAGCACCAGAACCCTGAGAAAAGCTCTATTTCCTGTACATTTATTCCCCAGTCCAGCATGAAGAGTCAATAGCTAATATCAGCTCAGATGAGATGGAACAGGAGATGTCCAGCTCCAGGACTGAAGACAAAACAAGTATTAGATTTCTTATGCATGTGTTGGCTGCTTAGTGCTGTGTGGTAAAACGGTCTGAGTTAAAAATTTGCTGTTGATAAAGAAGACACCATATTATGGTTGCCTGAGAAGAGTTACATTATCAGTTCCTTTAGAAGGAATAAATGCATTTGGATGTAAAGAAAACTTTATAGTCAATATTTCCTTCTATTGAAAAATCAGGCATTTAAAGTTCAGTAATTTTTTTTGGCTTTGCCAATATACAGAATTTTATTCTATTACATGATCATATTTTTCCCATATGTGCATAATTTGGGATATATAAGAAGTATATTTGGAAGAGTGTCAAAATTAAACATCGCTCATAATTTTTTTGAATATATTTGTTACCTAAATTTTAAAATTTTTTTTATTTTCACTTACATATAAGTAATAAAAATCCAAGAGTCTTCTAATGCTATAATGTCAATGTACATATACTAATTCTATGGGTTTACTGTATGCTATATAGTATCATTTTCCCTGTATTTTAGTTGAAAGCTAAAATGATAAGAAAAATGACAGTGGAGGAAACTTTCTTTGCAAAGGAAGGTCACCTAGAGCAGCTTGATATTAGCCATGTCCAGTCTGGTCTTAGATATCTCCAAGGATGGAAACTTTATAACCTCTGAAACCTGTTCCCGTGTTTCATCACCTGAAGTAAAAACTTTTTTGTTTAAACAATTTCCAGTATTTCAGTTTGTGTCCATGCCTCGTCCTTTCTCTGGCTGCTACTGAGAAGAGTCTGGTACAGAATCTACATGTTCCCATCAGATACTTCTCCAGGATGAACATTCCTAGTACTTTCAAACTGTCGTATGAAAAACACTGCAATCCTTTAATTTCTTTTACTGCCCATGCTCTGGCATGTGTATGTCTGTCTTGTACCCCGGGAGCCCAGCCTGTTCACAGTGGTCTCAGCAGTGCTGAGCGTAGGGAGAGAACCACCTCCATCAGCCTGCTGGCTAATGCAACTCAAGGTGTTGGCATGTTTTGCTGAACAGGTTGGATTCAACTTGTTTTCCATGAAGATCTCCAGGTTTTCTCCTGCCACGCCACCTTCCATTCATATGAACCCCTGTGTACTTGGGTACTGGGTTATTCCTCCTCAGGTGAAGGATTTTTGCACATCCCTTGGATTATCAGGATTAGCCTTGAAAAGTATTTCTACTGAAAGATTCTTTTTTTTTTTTTTAGAGATTACATAAAGCTTCAATAGCAAAATGGTTTGGATTTGGGCAGAACTATGGGAATCAGAAAAACAAATCAAGACCTTGCCAACTCTGAATACTGCAACCGTAAATCAAACCATGTGGGTAAGTACAGACGTAAAATGAGCTTATATAGGCAGTCACTTTATCCTAATTCCACCATGTATTTCCTTATTACTGCCTAGAAAATGCAATTTGCAAGTGAGGGCTGGTAGTTTTGCACAAAGTGCCTCTTCCAGATTTTATTTTCTAAAACTATTTGTGCAGTGCTGCAAGTGGGTGGCACTGGTGGCATGTACTGTTGGAACCTTGCCTTGACCCTGCCAAAATCCATTCAAGCAATGATCTTTGAATACTTCATTCCAAACCACATGATGGGCTTTTGGCTTCTGCAAAGGTTATGTTTAACCAAAACCACCCTGAAAATTCAGTCCAAAAAACCCCTAATGTCCTGTTTGGGATATCTAAAGTCAGTTTCTTGTGATTGTTTTGTTTTTTCATGCAGCTGTTGGCCATGAGCTTAGGCTGTGCTTCCAGTCTGAATTATTAGTTGTAATGGCACTGTTCTCCTATCCTTGCTGGCTGTGTGTGTACGTGCATCTATAAAGATATTTTCCCTTTTACTAATGCTCAGTCATAAGTGAAAGCTGTCTTTGCTGTATGTCATTGCAAGAGCATTTGAAGCATCAAAATGAAAGTTTAAGACATTAAAAGCCAGCTAGTTAAGCAAGTTGCATTTGCCACAACATATGTATTTGTTGCAATGGCAGATTTGCACAGAGATCTTGAGTAGTTGGGGAAGACTTAACATGGCTTCATTGCTTTCAAGAAACAAGATGACTGTTCTTATCTTAGGGCCCTAAATTCTTTTCAATGCATTACACATTGACAAAAGCATGATAAGTTTGGTTAAGCAGCTAAGCTGTGGAAAAACTTGCTGATCAATAAAAAAATGCAGTAAAAATTTGTAAAATGCTGTACAAGATGCAAAGAATTTGATTGTTATATTGCTCTGTCTTCTGAAGCTAAACGTGGTATCAAACCTCTGTGAAAGCATCTTTTTGAGACATTCTAAAGCAAAAAATAAGAAAATTGAGATGTTCAAGCAGCAGTTTAGATGCAGAGGTAAAAGCTTCTGCATTTTTAACCAGTTAATGGGCTATATTTATTTAAGTTATAGGTAAAAAGCATGAGGCTGTCTTTACAGCATAAGTCTTATTAAGATGATTTTTCAGAGGACTAACTTAAAGTTGCTGTGCTTTGAAGTTAAGGGTCTGTAACTTCACCTCCTTAATGGACTGTGGTTGTAGAAGGGTTCTTCACAGCACAACAAGGCTGGTAGTGAAAAGAGGTGGTGACAGGTTATCTTTTAGCATCTCAGGGACTTGCCAGGGATGACTGAATGCATGCCCCACCACACTCGCCGGCACTAGAAAGGTTCCCTGCCCCTGGTGCTTGGCAGGTCAGTGCAGTGAGGCAGCACTTAGATGCACTCTGCAGTGTCCTGAACCTTCTTTCCATTAGGCATGCTCACTTGCCCTCCAGCTCAGAGCTTATCTTCCACTCTCTTTCCAAAGGATTCTGCTTCAGTCCATGTAGGAGGTACAAACATAATAGCTCATACAGGAAGTAAAGTACGTCAGAAGCAAAACATCCCCATAAAATGTCAAACCCTGCAAGAAGATACATCTGTATGTGTAGGTTGAAGTAAATAAAAATGGCTTATACCCAACCATGCCTTTAGTGCCTAGCTTGTTTGCTTGTTTCTTTTACTGAAGCTGAATATCCACAGTGCATTAGCTTTCCCATTCAATATCATTTGACTGGAGCTAAGTGAACACTTCTGCCATAATTTTTGTCCATTCTTCAAAGCAGCATTTGAAAGTAATTTCATAGGGATGAGTGATTTAAGTTGCTAGCTTAATGACTTCCCATGACTGAATTAGTGAATTTATTATGCAGTGAAATAAGGAGCATACTGTGAATACTGAAGTATCACAGTCAAATTCTACTTTTGCTCAGTTCCAGTTACAAGAGCAGGCTTTGTAGAAGAGTACGAATAATAAGTTTGTGCTGGGGAATGCCCAGGGCTGCCCAGCATTTGGTGGTGTCATCACAATTTCCTATTTCACAGCTATAAATCTGCCTTTTATCTTGGCACATAAACATTTGGCAGACTTTCATTATTTATGTTTATCACAGCCCTTATGCCTTTGCATAAATCATTAAGATTGGTTTTTAATGTGACCTAGATAGACAGAATCTCATTGTACATTGTACAAAATTTCAAGTTAGAATCCTGTTTCATGAATACCTGTATTCATAAGCTACACAAATATAACATTAATGCTTGTCACACTCATTGCTTTCATGTTTCCAAAGATAAGTTTGGAAAGGTATGCATGAGAAACCTACTGCTGAGACCTGGGGTAGCAAGTTTCCCATAGCATTCCTAGAATAACAGAGGAAGAAATATGCAAATCGCTTCAAACCCAGACACTTTGGACACAGCTTACAAATTAGTCTTTTTGGCATAAATCCTAGTTCAATAGCTTGATTATTCAACTGTAGTTTTGCACTCCTGCTACAAAAGGAAGGAATTTCAAGCACGTTGTTTGTGAGCTGCTTACAAGCCCTCCCCTATGAACCCTGGACCTTTTTCTTAACTGCAGCAAAGCAGGCTGAGAACATACCACAGAGCAGTGTGCTGGAATAGTTTTTAAATGTTAATGAATAAAATGATTACTTTATTAGAGAACCCTTCTGTGATGTGTTTCCAGGCACTGTTCAGGAATGTATTTATGCACACAATGTTTTATTTGCTTAAGAGAACTAATAATTTTTTTTTGATATCCTTTGACCTTCCCCCCCACTCACCCTTTTCAACTTTTCAAGTTGTTGATGTAAAACTTCTGTGAAACAAAGCAGGGTAACTGGCAGAGAACAATGTTCTAATGTCTGCTATAAGTATTTTTGAAGAGTCACGGTCTATTCTGTCTCTAAATGATTAAGGAGATCCTATCTATGCAACAGCATTAATCACTCCTTCAATTATGTCCCTGAACTGCTTCCAGAGCTCTCATATCTTATTTCGTTATCTCATATTACATGTGACAGGAATGAAAAGTGGCTGTAAAAAAGAAGTGGGCACTACTTCCTATTCTAGTTCCTGGTATACATAAAATCATAATCCTACTTATATCTGTCATTAAAAATCTAGATAACCTTCTCACTTGTGGAGAGAATACAACAATATTGATGGGAGTAATTCAGGCATATTTCTTTAAAGCAGGTTGACAACTTGAGAAACTGTGCTGTAAATTAAAACAGCTCATCCAAGCAGCTATAAATTGCATGACTAGCACTTACTCAGCAAATGACTTCCTGTGGACCTCACTGACCTTGTCAATATTGTGAGGGGCATGGCTTCAGATGGAGAGAAATTGCTTTTGAATAGTTGCTCTGAGAATGTACAAAAAAGTAGCTCTGTATCAGGAGGCATGAGATAACTTAAAAACACATGAGCATTTTTAAAGTGTAGAAAGAACATACAAACATTTTCTGTATATTTGGTGCTCCTGATGCACAGCCTTCTAGCTTGTCTCACTGTTTTGTATCTAAAGCTATAATTTTAAGAATATTGCTTTAAAAAAACAAGACAAAACAATCTCAGCTTATTTGGAGGGAAGGTTATTTATTAGCTGTCATATTTATGTAAGAGCTTCCAGTTGTCAGCTTAATTGGACTAACATGCAAAATAAGGCTTTCTTAGCCCAAAGTTTTACTCCTGATGTAAGGTCAATTTCAAGCCAAGCTGAGTTTTTCTGAGAATCTAAATTATGTATGTGTCATGGCTGCAGCTGGCAATATTGGTGAGATGTGCTGCTCTGCACTAGATTCCTTTTTGTGCTTGTTTAAATTAAAGTAAATATTACCTATTGAACAGACATTATTTCAAGGCATAAGACTCATGTTAGCTTTAAGACCCTGGATTCTGAGAAATTTATTGTTTTATTTTTTTTTCTTCCAATAACTGCTTGTAGCAAAAATTTATCCAGGTAGACAATTGTCATGGTTTAGCATAGTTTGGGTTTTTAGTTAAGGAGGGGCTCCAGTTCATTTAAAATAAGATTTGAACCCCTTTAAGTTTGCAAATATTTTGTCTCCCTCCATAATTTTTAATTTTTTTTTTCAGTTCACCTCAGAACTTGTCTACAAAGCAGACAAGTTACAGAACTGTACTGTGACCTGTCTTGCTTCTTGACAGAAGTGATTTTATTGGCAATTTGAAGGATTTGCTGTCTCTTACATATTGTTTCCTGAGTATCTACTGTAACGGCCTTGGTAGCAGAAATGATTTGGAAGCTAAACAGTATAGCTCAGGCGAGCACCGTTTGACTCAAACAGTTTTGCTGTGTGCTAAGATATGTCCAGCCATTGCAACCTAGCTGACAGTGCTGTTGCACGCCCTGAAGTGTTCCTGGACTATAGAACTGGCAAGGACTGTAGAACTTGCACTGTGGATCTTTTGCAGATTTTTTTGACATTTCAAATTTGAGTCTTTCAACCAGCACTAACAGTATGGTAATGTCCAGAATTTAAAGCTGTCAGACACTCTGTAAATTTGGATACTCTCTGTGCTAAAGGACTTAATTCACACAGTACCCAACTGTCTGTAACAGTCATTTCAATGGAACGAGAGAGAATGGAGAAAAAACCAATACAATAATCCGCTTAAGGAAGCTGTTAAGGCCTCAGATTTCATGGTCAGTTCACTTTCAACACAGGTGGGAAAAATCTCATGGAAGGAACTTATTTGGAAAACCAGTTCAATTCTAGGCTGTTCATTCCTGACTGCATGCACAAATACAGCTGATAATGTGCAGTACATTCTATCTGCAGGTGCCCATATTTTCTCTAAAAATGAAAAATAAATTTCATCTCCACCTATAGGATAGAGAAAATGATAAAAAGGTAGTAAAATAGCCAGCCCAGGCTTACACTGTAGGGGAACATCAAAGGATAGAATTTCTTATGGTCTGCAACCCTTACTCTTTCCCTTATCTGCAACAAAACTAAAAACATGACTTCCTACTGAGATTGTTTGGAACAAAAGTAGTAAATCAAAATTATTCATCACTTTTGCCTTCAATTCATGACTTCTTAGATACAGTAACCTGTATCAAAATTCAAGTACAAAAACATACTACTACCTACACTACCAGTTCAAAACAACTTATCATTACCATGTATGAATAGATTTCATAGCTGGCTTTGATGAGCAGTGTAAAAAGACTTTTTTTCCAATACCAAGTGTTCCTACATTGTGAATTTTCACATTTGCTGTTAAGATCTGCTTGCTTCTACAAATTAGCGCAAGGATTCAGAAAGGAAAAACAGGTCAAAGGCATTTTAGTAATCCTCACAGCAACAAGTAAAGTGAGCAGATAGAAGAGACACTTAGCTGAATCAGAAAAGAAATTCTCAGGCGCTTTGTTGCCAAAAAAACCCCTCCCAAGTGCTTGCAGCTTTCTGGTTTGATGTTTTGTTGTTTGTTTGTTTTATAATTGTAATTAATCCACCACCAGAAAATCATATGAATAGTTTGTGGGCAGACTTGGGGAAGGTTCAGGCTTTTATCTGAGGAATAATAAGCCATGTATTTTAGGTATCTCAGCACTGTCTTAATGAATTTTACCGGACGTAGTCTGTTATAAAACTGTTAAAGTGCAGTTCTGTCCATATGTTACTCCTTATGTTATTTGGATAAAATTCTGGTTGTTTCAGTAGCAGCAGCAGGCAGCTTATGAGTAGTGATTGCAATACATATACCAGATTCTATGGTCTGTGGTCCTGCCTTTTTTTTTTTTTTTCCAGCTAAATAAAACGATCCATTCTAGGTGTATTAAATATTCAGTTATTAAGGATAAGATTGTGGAATTTCTTGTAATTCTAAATTTGGTTCAACAAATTGAGTTGTGCCAGCCGTGTAGCCCCGATTCTGAACCAGTTCCAGGATCAGTCTTTAAGTTACACATTTTCCGTAAGGAACTTCGGACTTCGTGAGCTACCTTAAGGGTTTGTACCGATTTCTAGATAGAAACCAACCGGTTCGTTTGCGTTTTGCAGAAAGCTACTGCTGACATCTAGTGGTGTTGTTTGAGAGTACTAAACCCCGACAAATTTGACATCTTCATGAGTAAGTACAACTGCTAACCTGATACGTCTATGCTGCCTTTTCAAAATAATAAAATGTGACATTTCCTGTTATAAATAGTTTTCTTTGGGAGGGGCGGGGTGGAATTGTGCCAATAGCATCAGTTTGCTCTATGCTTTTGAAATGATTTTACTCTCTTATATAGAAAAGGTGATTCAATGCATTTCTCCTAACTTTCTTACAATTAAAGTACCTAAAATAAAATATTTCTCATAGTTCCATTATTAGGTCAGTTGCTAAATAATGCAGTGCAAAAACGTTTAAAAAGTATTCTGGATCCATTATTTTTGTATCTATCTATTTTTATTTCAACTATTAGCCATAATAAAGCAGTGACTAATAGTTTCAGGTCTCAAAATCTCAAGGAATTTCAAGAAACCTATTCAGTATATGTATGAATACTTATGTATTTGGCCAGGTAGTACTATCTGGGATCAAATCTACTGTCTTTACTGCCTCCTATGGTTTCTCCAAATGAAAAGCCCATTTTCTGTTTCAGTGCTTTAATTAAAGGTTTTGGTTTGTTTGGGTTTATTCTTTTCTTCCAGTACTGTTAACACAAGGAATTCAAATCAGAAGAGATGCATAGTATCCACTGTCTCTTTATAAAATACACTAAGGGATATTACTTCCAAAGTAGATTCTCAGAAGTTAGAGAAACTTCAGTTATGTAGTTTGGAGGATACAAATAACTGTTTCAAGACACTCTGGCTGATGCTATGCACACATGCTTTTATTTTCATTGCAGGTACAGATATTAGGTATACAGATTAAAGATGCTGAACTTCAATTGAAGAGAAATCAATTTGATTTATGGTCATATTTAAGTAGATAGATGAACCTGATTTTACAAAGTGTTTCCCAGTGTGATCAGGAGCAGCCTGGCATGAAGAACATAATACAACACCTAACATATGTGATGTAATTAAAATGAAAAATTAATGTGAGGTCACTAAAGGCAGCACAGACTATATAATTTATTTCCTCAGTATGGATTATACTTTATGCTTGACATAGCCATGCATGCTGAACTGAAGCAGGTTACTTAGATATATTGAGATTTCATTTCTCACCTGAATTCCAGGATATCCAAAAGGTTGGAGCTATTAACTAGACAGGTGCATACGATGGCAGAATTATAATTGTAGACTTAATCTTTGGACGATTAATAAGAAATTCCTGATGGGTTTTGTTTATTCAATTGGGTAGCATCAGGGCAAGGATGTAAGAACTTCCTGCTGCCAACAAGGTATTGACATGACCTTCAGAAGGTCAGCCTATGCTGTAAATTTAAACTGTCAATGATCATTGTGTGCAAATCCTATTTTCACATGTATATATGATCAGAAACAGTATAAACATGGGAGCCAGACATTGTAAAGAAATTGCACTAAGGTTAAAGCAGTCAAAAAATGCAGTATTCCACAGGGAAGGGCTCCAAGGAAGCTAGAACACAGGCATGGTGTTCTGGCTAAAAAGATGTTCTGGGTTCACTTTCCTCATCTTCAGTAGTGATGTCAGGGCAATGAGCTGCAAGCTGGTGAAACCCATCAAATCTTTCTCAAAACTTTTAGCCTGCAAGACACATGCAGAAACTGCTGCTTCAGAAGCTTCTAGACAGTCCAGAAAGCACTGCCTGGCAAGTTCCCCCTTTTCTTTTTTCACTGTCGTATTGCTTCTACAGACTGCAATGCTATAACCTTAATGTAACAGCTTTTCACCGAACTTTTTAGTTCTCGTCTCATAATTTCCCGTTGCTGTCTGTCTCTTTACACTTGCTTTCTCCTTAAGCAACTTACAAATGAGTAGCCTGGCTTTCATCATCCAATATACAGAAGACTGAATTGAAACCTTTACAAAAAATACTAAACTAAATCAGTGGATAGAGAATTTTTTTCAGGCTATCCTCACATCCAGAAAAATATCAGACTCCTAATTTTTACTTGTTTTCTATTGATCAAAGGAAAAGAAGCCTATGAACTTTTCTTTAAAAGACAGTTTTCGACTGTGCATAATGTGAATGACATGATTACAACCAACAGATTAACATGTTACATGCTTGCATTTTCATTTTTGGAGAAATAAAATACAGGGATTCTAAAATCTCACATTCTTCTGTTAAAAATAGCTTTAGTTTCCTGAAAAAGTAGTACCTTAATCTCTGTATTGTTGAGCAACCCAGAAATTCAAATAAGTGTATGGTGTAATATCTGTAAACCATAAACAAGCTATCAATTCACAGAAGACAATGTCTTGCTTCATGTTACAATTTTTCTAATAATTCTTTGCCCTGTACATATTATAGATAGGCCTATAACAAATTTTCTTATTGCAGGATGCTACTATGTATGTCAATGTATGTTCTCACTCCTGCGCTTTTCCTGTGCAATATTCTCTTTGCTTTTCAATTTGTGCTGCAGGTTTGGGGTTCCTCACCTTGTGGGTAGTGTTTCATGGTCTGTGACAATGGCCTGTGCAGACGTTTTGCAGATCCTCCTGATCTAGACTGTCTGTAAAAGCAGGAAGCAGATCCCAATGACATGGACTGTCACTTACAGGTTTTATTTGGCTGTGTTGCTTGGCAAGATTTTCTGCAGTATATAAAATCATCTCTTGCTGAATCTTTCTAGCTCTCAGTATCTTTTTTTTTTTTAAATTAACAATGATCAGCAATTGGCTGCATAACACAAGGTTGCAAATGGATATTAAAAACTCATTATACAGATTTAAGCAGTCTCTGTGGTGGCCTTCAATTGTCAGGTCATCTTGCATATTTCCTGTGTTACCAGCAGTGAATGATAAATCCTTATTTCTGGTAAATTAGGTCAGAATTCACCCAATGTAACCTGCTGTGGAGCAAGATGCCAGTCTTAGATGGAATTTTTCTATATGCTCTGTTCTGATCCCTGGTCCTTATGCTTCTTACATTTCTGTAGGCCTGGGGTGATCTCATTACTACAGCAGTGACCCATATTTTAAGTGTATAAACTCTGTATCTCATTTTCTGCTGTCTGTATAGATGCACAACACACTGCAGGATTCCTTTTTGCCTTTTCTGCCCATTTATATTATCCTCAAGTACCCCCTGATACTTTAGAAAATAGAAACCCGGCAGATAACCAGTTTCCAATGTTACAGATATGCTGTTTTAGTTGTGCTGAACAGAGGGGTGACTCACACTTGCTTAACATTGTTCTTCAGTTTTACTTTCCCTAATGCAAATTAGTCTGAATGTTATGCTGTTATTCCATTAAATTCCCCACTGGGTCGAAATTACAGCCAAGTTATTGGCACATTAGGTAATTAAATCCCCTTATCAGGATGGCTAATGGAGACCAGCACAGCTATTACCATGCATGGGAACATATTTATATGCAAATGCCTATTTGTATTTACAAAATTCACAAATTGTGTTTACAAATGTTTCCAAAGTTATTTTGTATGCTCAAAGCAATAAGCTGTAGGCAAGAAGAAACTGACCTCAAGGAATGCATTTTGTGCAATACAGAAAAACAATGGCAAAAGTCTCTAGTTTTGAGACATTGAATCAGGCCCAGTGCTTTACAATTTGCTTTTAAAATGTTTTCCTGAATTTCACAAATTTTAATAGATAAATAGCAGTCCAAAATAGTCATATTTCCACTACTTACATAAAACTTGTCTGACTAATTAAATGAAATTGTAAATGTGTATCAACTGTTAAACCAAATATTTTTTTTAGCTAGTTACAATAAGACATACTTCTCTATTTTTTGTGCCTTTGTCATGGCTAGGAAAAGGAATTGAAAGATACTGTTCCATGATTTATTTATAGATAAAAGTTTTCACATTCTTAATCTTGGAAAAACAATAGGCGTTTAAGGTCTGCAGATGAATTTGGTAATAATCTAACACACAGGTGTAGGGATTCAGTCCTCGTATTTCAATCTAACAGGATTATAGTTAATTTTTGATATTTTTGCTAGAAGTTATGATTGACCTTTCTTTTTTTTCTTGTTTGTGAACGATTTTCTAACTCTCTCTGTTTGTCTTGCAAAGAGTGGGCTACAATGGCACTGTTGGCAATGGACCTAAAAAAGCTGTTTGGATTCATATAACTGTTGCGTTCTCTTGGATTCAGAATGAAAAATAGAAATTTTAAATACCTGTAGAACATAAGTAACATTGAATCATGTTACTTCACCCTATTCTTTTACTGAGTTCATAATTTTTGTGTTATATTTGTTACATTTAAGATTATATACATCACGTTTACCACCACTAAAATAAATTCTAACATGTCAAAATTTAATGAGGAAGTTGAAATTATTTGGTATTTCTTCTTTAAAAACTTTGTCCAAGTGGTTGTTCAGATACCAGAAAATATCTAGTTTTCTAAGGACTGTTACAATTTCTTTGGCTATCCTGCTCAGCAACCTCAAAGCTATAACTAAAATTGTATTATGTTGATTTTAGTAGTTAATCTAAGACAAAAAAAAATCGTATTGAGAGAAATGTGTGAATATTCTTCACAATAAAACAAAGCATTGCCAAAAATCCCACATAGTTAGGTAGAATACACAGAAGAAAGATCATCTGTGTGAAGTCCATGTAAACAGTGATATTTGCAGAAGGCTCACAATCAATATTCACTGCATTTAAGAGCATGCTCATGATTTGCTTGCTACCTTGTAAGTGAAGTTAGATGCAGCAACTTGTGTATGTGGCTGTTGTGATACACCTTAGAAACTTTTTAATACCTGGCAGCTGATAGTGTCTCCTTCCATACTACTGAAATTTGATAGGGTTTAAAATACATTGATTTTAATGAGAAAAAAAAAATCTAAAGAATAACTTATGGCTACTGTTTCCATATTTCCATGAGACGCATTAGAAAATAGGTGTGGACAAGACACATACTTGGGCCATTGTAAAGAAGCAATTTTGGATTTGAAGGCAGTTGTCAGCACAGCCAAATACTTCTTGGGGGTGAGGAATTAAGAAGTGTGGACAATCTGGCTGTGTTTGCACAGTTATTTGCTTCTGTGCATCTTACCTTCTGTGAGCTTAAAGGGAATCTGAGCATTTAGGGCTTTGAGGCCACACTGACTCCTCAGGAAAAAAATCAATGCAAAAATATACTGGATATAACTATATAGAGATTTTAGTAAATGGAAAGCTAAAATGCAGCTGTAGCTCTTTTAAATACACTTACTTTCAGAAGCCAGAGATTACATGGACTTCCAAGCATAGTGGGAAAATATTTCGAAAGTGGTAGGCTTGTCCTAATGTTAGCTATCTGTATTGCAAACCTGAGTGTAAATCAAAAGATAGAATTTCTACTTTATTATTAAAGTTTCCTGTGTACACAGTGAAACCACTTGGCATGGCAGTCACTTCATATGACCTGCAATGGGGTATAAATTTCCTGTTGGCAATGTACTGCAAAAACATGCGTGACAATGTGCCAGAAAAAGGGGGAACAACAAAAAAAGGAAGGGATTCTGAAACCAGACAATTAAATACTGTGGGGAGATGCTGTTAAATAGAAATCATTGCAAATCAATGTTTAATATGCATGCTTAATTGAGAAATCTGGATAAGAACAAGATTTTAGGAAGGCTGTCACCTTTTGGTGAGAGTTCTTGGCGGTACAAAAATATTTCCACAACACAAGAATATCTAAGTCCTAAATTCTAGCTTCTTTACGACTTCGTTATGAAAAAAGGCTAAAATATTTTAACGCAATAGTTACACATACATGAATCCAGTGCTGCAAACATGAAACATTGAGAGACCTCTTTTATAAAATGGTGACATAATGAAGAGAAATGTTTTGACCTTCTCCAACCCTGTCTAAAAGGTTAACTTAAAAGTTACTGACTTCTCCTTTGTCTGGCTCCAGGGTTCTCTCCTTAGGATTAGAATTCCCTGGATGAAAAGTAAACTCATTAACATAATATGTGTGCTAGTATTGACGCATCCTTGCTGGAGCAGTGGAAGATGAAGAGAAAAGGGTTGCAAAGGCTGCTTTTGTTAACTGACCTAATAAAGAGAGGAGAGGTAGTGTTTGAACAGGAATCCATCCCAGAGCTGAATTCTCACTTCTCTAATTTGCCTCCTGGCTAGGCTAGGCAAAGCAACCTAACTGAATTGAAATGAGCTTTAGTGAATGCTCTTACAGGCCAGCATATTTCAGATACCTGTTCTGCTCAGGTAATGTGACCTATTCTGCAGTTGCAATTGATTTTTACAGTCAGTGCAACACATCAGAAAAATGTACACCACAGTGTCAAAGCTGATGAGTCAATGCTGTACTTTATCTGTGCATGTTCACTGGCAGTTTGAATGTTGCTTCCAGGTGACGAACACTTTAGTCAGAGCCACTGCTCTTGGCTGGCTACGAGATAGCTTAAATCCCAAACAATGGGTGGAGCTCTCAACTACCTGCCAGGTCGTGTTCTCAGATTTTATTTACAATCATTTTTTTTTTTTTTAATTCCACAAAAGAATTTAAAAAAGAAATGCATGGAAGAAATTCTTCTGTCTTTGGGGTTAGGGAGACTGCTAATGAATGTATTCTGAATGTGAATCCTCACATACTCTTTTCCACTTTTGTGTCAACAAAAAGCTAATGTAATTTAATTTTTGCAATGTGTAAATTAGCAGTATTGACTGAGCAGCCTTAGAGGAACTATTGCACCGAAAGTCATGTGACTGGCCAGATACTTCAGCAGTACAGTTAACTTAGCCAAATTCACATAATCACAAGAGAAGAAGCATCTATTCTTGTCTTGGGAGGCAGATCCAAGTTAAATCTGTCTGCCACACTATCCTCCCTTCTAGATGCCTTGCTGTTGCAGGAAGTCCCCTGTCAAGACTTGACTCAGATCTTTACTGTTCAGGTCTGCTCTTTCCTGCTTTCTTTCTCCTGGTAGCTGGGCTCATCTGCAGATGTCTTTAAATTCTGTTTCCATGAACCTGTCCACTGCTGCATAGGATGTCTGAATCCAACCACAATATATGGTGCTTTCACCTTTTGAGTGGCTAATAGTCACTGGAAGTGTCCACAGGTGTTCTCTCCTTTTGGGTCTTCCCCTCAATGCTTGCAGCATGATTTGCAGTTTACAAAAACACTGAAGCCCCATTAGCCATGTGCTAAGCTAATACACTTTTTTATATCTGAAGATCAGGTAAGATCTGTGGACTTCCTTTTTCTCTAGGCTCAGTTTTGGCAGCATGTTAGCTCTGGGAGTGTTCCGTGAGACACTGCACATACATTCCCATCCTTCTGTGTTTATAGCCCGAACAAGCTTAAGCTGGGTCTGTGCAGCTGCTGGTTACTCTGCTCTTGAAAGTGTAAGTGAAATGGCTACATCTCCAGTATTTTGCCTGCCTGTGTTTTGTCACCATTCAGAACCACCTCACCTAAGCTTACCTTGAGCACAATGTGAGAGCCTTGCCTAATTTTTGTGCTGCTTTTTTTCTAAGTTATTCTCTGGACATGTGGATTGCTTGACTATGCCCTTCATTATGTGCTGCCTTGTTCTCTCCAGCACTTGAAAACGTAAGTATAGGGTAAAGTAAGCTACATGGTGGAGTTATGGCAACTCGGGAACCTGATGAGATTGCACATCACTGAAATAAGCACAAATGTATCCACTTTGTTGTCTGCCTCAGAACTACCAACCATACTTGCTGAATCTGCACTGGTTCTGTATGCCCCACAGTGTAACTTGCACAGTACTATCTGCTGGATCTTGTAAACCACACTGAAAAATGTTTACAAGAGCTTCATTGCTTTGAAATTTTCTGTACTAAAATAAATGTCCTTACCCCCAGTGCAAGAGCTCCAAAAGAGTGGAGCTTTTGAACATCCGTGTGCTGTTCTCTCCCTGAGCCACTGATATTTTTCTAAGGCTAGAGTGTTAAAAAGGCCTTATTGAAAAAATTAACAGCTTCATCAGCATTAGATGGTTTTCCTCCATTGTGCCTGGGACAACTGTAGCTTCTTAATAGTCTCCTATGTGTATAGGGAAGAGAAGTCTGAGAAGCAATAAACTGTGAGGTGAGATCAAAGAGTACATTTTATCGCTAGTATGAGTAGGGTGTAGGGAAAGATAAAATACCGGACAGTATTGCTAGGCCGGAATAGTGATCTGAAAGGGCTGTTAATTATTATGTTTCTTACCATCAATGTGGTCTTCTATGTTCTAAAGCAGCAGAATTACAATACACAAAGCGAAAATCCTCTTCAGATTAACTTAATGTGACATCAAGTGGCTGTGCTTCTGATCAAATGACCTTATCCTGACACAGGCACACAGGACAGCATGGAACAGAAATTTACTCTTCCCACAGCAAGAGGAAAGGGAGGGTGAAGGTTTACCCGTGAAATGGGAATGAAAGGCTTTAGAGACTTTCAGCTCCAAAGGAACTTGGTTCTGGTCTCAGTTTGCGACCCAACTCCAAGAATAAAAATTAATTCATATTTGGCAATTGCTGAAAGAATTCAGAGAACACAAGTAGGAAGTAAGGGCCCCAAACTCATTGTTGCCCAGCCTATCTCCCAGCAAATCTCCCCTCCTCCACAGCAAATCTGTTGTTAGAGCCACATTTAATGTGATAAAGGGTAGAAACCATCACAAGCTCCCTCCCTCCTCAGAGCTCCTGATGGGCAGGCAGTTAACACACTGCTGTAGGTTACAATTTCAAACACTTCCAATGAAGAATTAAAGCCCAAGTTTATTCTTTTCTGGGTTAGTCTGCAGCTACCTGCTCCTCACTTACAAGGGGACCACGCAACTACCTAAAAATGTAAGGCGACCTCAGGTGTTGGCGTGTCCTAAGTATAGCTGGATGAGTTCTGCAGAATATTTATGAATGCCAATGTAGTTGAAGCAATAGCACTTCTTGTCATGTCCAGAAGCTGGTACTGAGAAAGTCCCCAGCAGGAAACTGATGGTCAGGTCCTTGGGAAAGCAGGGACACACAAATTCACAAACGGTATGAAGACAACACACATCTGAGAGCTGAACTTGAAACTTTAACTTGGACTTTTAAAAACAATTTGTTGGTTTGATTTTTTTAAAATACAAAATGTTTTATTTTCTCTCTTAGAAACGAAATATACTTCTCTCTCACATAATCAAATTCCTTTTAAAAAGGCATACTGTACATGGCTCTGTAGGAAACATTGGTGCTGTGTTTCTACTGTAAAAACTAATATTCCTATGTCAGTAATCTATTGGTCAGGGTATCTGCTTTCAGGATATGCCCTTGAGGGTTTTCAGAGACACTGGGAATAGCCAGGAATAAATAGTAACTGAGTTTTAAACAGGATCGTGAGATGTGCTCCTTTGTGCACATCTGTGTGCTTAAAACGGTTTCCTTGCGGTCAGCAACCACAAGCAGCAGCCCCACTCTGAGGTTAGGAGCTATCTCCACCCTTAGCACCTCTGAAACCGTGTATATCAGGCTGGTTCGGGGCGGATGGGGCAGCCGTGGCTGCCGCTGCTCGGGGATGCTCATCCCGCCGGCTGGCAGAGCCGGATCCCCGCCGCTCGCCCGCTGCCGACGCCGAGCCTGGCCACACTTTCGGTTTTACTTCTTCCGGCCCTGGGCAGAGTGTTTCCTCATGGTTTTCGTGTGCTGAGGAACTAGTGCAGATGCTTCCAGACAGAAGGGGATAAAGCCTGCAGAGGTGAGTCGGTAAAATTCTTCACTTCATAGTAATGAATGTGAATATCGAGGTGCAAAGGCAAAGTGCTGCTCAGGAGTTTGGGTGAATTCCTCGATCCTGGATTTCTCTTAACTTGCAAGTTAGCCAAGTCAGTGCCAGTTTTTAAAGTTCTTGCTCATAATGTTAAATCTGTAGTTCTTTCTTTTACCCATCTGAAACGCTGTCCCTGAAGTTTGATAATGGGTGTGTGCTTTCTTCACTGGATCCCCAGCCAAAGCTAAAACACCGAAAGCTGATTCCAGATTTCTTGCAATGAAAAAAACAGGAAAAGGCAGGCCATTGAGCCTTGATGGAAGTCAGCTAAAGAACCCGTTTTGTGATTGTGCAGTACATTTATTTTGTCTTTCAATCTTAAAGATGAGCTGGCAACAATTGCTGCAGAACCCAGCAGCTCTCTGATCACCCTAAAACAAGCCCTGAGAATGATGCAGACCAGGATGCAAACTTCTGTCACAGACAAGCTTCTCTTTTGTTTTCCTTAGTGTTTCCAGCAGTTGGGGTGCAGAGGAAAGAGGTAGGACAAGTAGTCCTTTATTTTCCTCAGCTACAGGGTCACGGATGTTGTGTTTGGCAGCAGCTGTAGCAGACCAGGCTGTCTGCAGGACCGAGAGTTTGCTGTCCCCTTCTCTTCCCCATTAACCAGCGGCAGATGAATGGAGAACCAAGCTATGTGAGCTTCAGGATGCGGGTCAGCCTGACAAGCAGTACCCAGCAGTGAATTGTTTTTTCATTAAGGTTTATTTTAAACCATCTTTGGTAGTCCTTTGTGTGTGCCTTTGCGATGTTTTAGGTCCCTCTATCCCTTGCTTGTATCCCCATTCCCACTGGATTTTACAAATGTTTCTCCTTAGATGGCAAGGTTGCTCCCACAAAGGCTCCCCTCTGGCCATTATAATGTGACTTTTTATCACTGGAGCAGTCCTGATGCGTCCCCTCTGAAAAGGCAGGTCAGCTATGGAGTCAAACTCTGCTGGGGTCAGACCTGCTCAGCTCCTGCTCAGCTGCAGGTTACAGTGTCAATTCCTTAGAGTGTCTTGTTATGCTAGTGGAAATCCGTCTCTTTAGAAAACATCACGTATGAAGAATTTTTCTTTTTTTCTATACACATGTGTTGGTTTAATTTCTCTTCTAATTTCTTGTTTCATTGTTTGCTAATGCGCAACACTAATGTGCTCAAGGCTCGATCATATTAAACACAGGTTCCTAGCAAAGAAAAATGGGAGCTGTAGAAGTAAGAAAGCTCATAATTCCTGTGAGTTAGTCTTTTGATAAGCTGTTCTAGCTTCCTGTTAAGTCTAGGAAGGTTTATTCCCATCTATAGCCTGTTCTGTACTGGGGCACTAATGGCCTTCTCTGCCTGGGAGTCCATCCTGCTGAGACTGAACTCATTGGTAAACTGAGGTTGGTAGGTAGGTTCCAAGTTTGTTGGCAGAAGGCCATACAGATATGTGTGTATCAAGACTGTGGAGTCACTTAAAGCTTCAGAGTTGAAATTATAAGCTTTCCATTTTTTAAAAAAGAATAAAATGAAGACAGGATACCTAAGCTTACTGTCATCTGTTAAAGCATGAAAAAACCATTCTGGCAAGCACTCATAAAATACGTTCTCCCTCTACTAAAGATTAATTCTGTAGAGAATAATATGGAAAATACAGAGGACTCTTCTTTTGATTAGCAGAAATGCCATTTAATTAGACAAGCTCTATGACTCAGAGGGCTAGTCAAACCCTTCTGAGCTTTTACAGCTCCATTCTGGTCCGAATTTATATGGAATTTATTTTCTTCCTTGTGCAGTAGTCTCGTTGCAAGATCACCAGGTGAATTTAAATCTAATGGATACTTAATGGGCGATGAACAAACTATGAAAAAGCCCAAGATTCATTAGAAATGTAATGACCAAACAGGTAGAGCCATTGAAAATTAGAGTTTCAATGTTGATGTAAATGACCAAAAGGTATAGGGTGGAGTATATAAGTTCTTAAACGTGCAAGTTTTCCTGAAAGTATTTGGATAAATGTATTGAACCTATGGGCAGTGTCTTCTCTACACCTTGGCTCTTCTCCATCTCTTTCTCTCATTAGGTTTGTACTGATTTATTTTGTGTGCTCTTACTGTCTCATACATGTTTCTATAGCCTGGTGTTCCTTCTTTCTCTGTAAGATGGAAAGACAGAATTTTGTGTGATTGACTTGTAAAATAAAAACTGTCAAGAACAGTAAAAGAAAGAAGTGGTATATTATGTATTTTTACTGCATATAACTATAAATATTTTACATGTAGTTAAGCTCAGATCTCAATGGCTAACATTGAGAGGCTTGTGTAGAATTTGTCATACTTGTATTTTATGCATGTTAAAGCAATGCAAAATTAATCAGAAAAGAGAAAGTGATTAGAAATTTTCAGTGATAATAAAGTCGGCAGCTTTTTGAACATACCTATTTTTATGTAAGGCAATATTGTTGCTTTTAAATAAAAGTCTATTTAGAGAGATTATTCAACATAACTCTTCTGCAGAAATGAATGCTACTATATGGGTTAGAAACACCGAGTGTTTGCTCAGTGTGAAATTACATATTTTCTAATCCTTGCTTGCTTAGCCTTCAGTTTAAGATGCAAGTTGTGTCAAAATGATTGTAATTTGCAGTGTTCATTTTGCCTTTGCAGATAGAATGATGCGAAACGCCATTCTTTGGTGGAGCAGCTTATATGTCAGACTGATGTTTGTCTTCTGGCCATGTGCATCAGTTGGACAGCAATGTCATATCCAAAATGAAACAGCTGACTGCAGTCACCTAAAGCTGACTCAAATTCCCTCTGATCTTCCAAACAATATAACAAGTTTGGACATCTCTCATAATCAGCTAAAACAGCTAGGTCCTGCAAATCTGACCAAGTACAGCCAGCTGGTTTACTTGAATGCAGGCTACAACAGCATCTCTAAACTGCAACCAGAATTGTGCCAAAATGTGCCTCTGTTGCAGATTCTGAAGTTACAACATAATGAATTGTATAAGCTCCCTGACAGAGTCTTTGCTTCCTGCACCAACCTGACTGAGCTCAATCTAGGATACAACAGACTAAATATAAATAATGATCCTTTCAAAACCCTGGAGGTAAGATTTAGAAGTGCACCTATTTGTGTAAATAAAATATAAATGGGGAATTTACTGTATTTTTCAGTGTGTGTACAGAACTGCTGCCTTTGTATCTCAAAATACCCATCATACAAACTTCCACTGATTTTTTCTGAAGCAGAGGCCTTGTGGCTTCTTCTGTTACAGTACATTGGAGTCTCAGTCATCTTTGTGAGTCAATGCTCTCCATTCCTTTTTTCCTATTGCATCCTTTTGAGGCACCTCTCCATGCAGGATATGTGCTGAGAGAATAGCAGCAGTAGATGATGAGAATAACAGTGAAGTGGATGGTGTGGAATCTGAGTTGCCTGGGTAGCTGGCAGCCTAAATTCTCAAGGTTGAGGTGTAATTATTCAAACCAGGAAGGCCAGTGCTTAGGCTGAATGTAGTGTCTGTCAGGACTTCAAGAACTGAGAAAGAGTAAAAAGGTTTTTATCGTACCTTCATTTTTCCTGGTAGTTTACGTGTGGTTAAATATTCTTGTCTGTAGCAGAGATTGGGAGACCACCACAGAAGGCAGGAAAGGACTATTCCACTGTCTTTGCACCAGGCAAGGAATCATGCAAAAGGAAGAGCCTAAGGACAAAAGATAGTAAAGTAAAGACAATGTGTGGGTACTAATTGTCACTCAGTGTTCTAATGAGTGTGCATGTGGTTTTGAGTAGTCTGAACTTTTATGCTAAACTCAGTTCAGTTACATAAAGTGTACCTGCTTGCATTGTAGGACGGCTGACACAAGTAAATACAACTGAGTGCAGCCAGCCTCCATGCTGGGAACTTCACCTTCCTCATGTCCATTTACCAGGCTGGACCATGCTGAAAAATGTTTAATACTGCAGTAGCTGTAACTGCAGCCAGCTGCAGGCTTCTGCATTTATCATTTTATCTGAGGCAGGAGGGCCTTCAGTGAATTAAGGACCTTTAGCTAAAGTAATTCTTTGGTTTCCAGTAGGTACTTTAGCAGGTTAGTACCATGAATACCATGAAAGTTACTGGTGTGGAAGATACAGAATACTTCTTCCAGCAGGAGCTTGAAAGCTGCCATTTCTCTATTACAAATTTAGTTAAGTGTAGTATTGCAACAAATTTCTGATCAATTATACTCTAATGAAATATTTCCAAATTCTTTGCATGTGTTATATATATTAAAAAAATTACATTTTTTTTCTTGCATCCTCTCTCCAGAACTTGAATATTTTGGACCTATCTCATAATTCTTTGAAGTCAGCCAATTTAGGATTGGAGCAACAGTTGGAGAAACTCCATGAGCTCATGCTGGGTAGCAACCAAATCACTGAGTTGAAAAAAGAAGACTTCAGTTTTCTTAGCAACACCTCATTGAATAGTCTTGATTTGTCATCAAATCCACTAAAAGAGGTAGGAAGCATTTAAACAGAAATTCAACAGGTGTAAGTATAAAATGGAACTATTCTGATTTACCCTTTATGGTTGTATGGCATTTACATTACAATTTTGATCCACTGAGGTCCAAAACCCATTCTATTTTATACAGCATTACTCCTGACCCCAGTAGTGATTTAGAGAATTATTGTTTTGCCACTGAAATCAGCACAGGCTGGTTATATAGAGGCTGGTTCCATGTAGATCAGAGGTCTCAAGCAAGACTTAGATGCTCTCAGAATCCTTACCAGGTATTTTCTACGCAGAATTTTTTTTGTACGTGCTGAAGCTGAATGGCTGACATACTTTCTATGCGGGTGAAAGTCTCACTTCCCTGTTAATCAAAGAGAGCATTCCCTTGTGCCTATGGGAACCCAGAGAAATAATCATTCCGGAAAAGTATACTCACTCCTTTAAAAAAACCCCACATGGGTGTTTGTTTTCTCTTCCACCTGCCTCACTGTGCTCTCTGATCTGCTTCTCGGTGTTATGATTCTTTGAAGAGTGATGGTAAGTGTGACAATTCTAAATTGGTTGACCCTCAGCATATGAATACTGAATAGCCATTGAATTTCCTTGGTTTGTTTGGTTTTTGTTTGTTTGTTTGTTTTGTTTCCCTGTTGACTGATCTCTAAAGAATATGTAAATTGAACCTACAAGAATATTTTAAGGTGGTATAAGTTTGTATCAGTGCTAAGAGTGAATCCCACCATCCTCTTTCGCTTGGCCGCTTCATCCCTCCCTCTTTCTGATACCAGCTTTTATGAGGCTATGCACTGGATCACTGGGGAAACTCTACAGATGTTTTGGCTCAGTTAGCTCGTAGTCACACTGGTTCTTAACCTGGTTCACTGTGTGACTGCATGTAGGGCTGTTCTGGCACAAGGGTACAGTGTGTGGGTAAGTAAATGGCAGTACTCCTTTCTTGGGCACTGCTACTTTGTGCCACTTTCAGCTGCTCTGGTTTTACAGTACTGCTATCTAAAAAGCAGCCTTATGCATTTGAATCATTCTGACAAATGAAGTATTCAATCACTCAGCTGATATCTTCATCAAGATGAGGGCCGAGCACTATGACCGAAGCTTGTGATCCATATTGTGAAAGCAAGGGTGTAGTATTAGATTTCATAGTAGTTTCTGCTTGCACAGAGAAACTGGGTTTCTTCTTGTCTGTCTGCAGACCTAATAACTAGTAAATTAGTATACCTAGCAGATAGCAATAAAAGAAAGCTGAAGAAAGATATCATAAATTTTAAAATACTTCTAGAGAAAGAGTTTCGGTAGTTGGATTCAAACTTGCATCTCACTAAGCCGCTTTCTATCTTCGTCTAAAATAATACTACTCAGATTTATGATAATCATGTTATAAATGATAGAACTATTGTCACAAGAAGCGTAAACTCCAAAAAGTGTTTGTCTGAACTTGGGTGTAAAACAGTCTGGGTGTAGAAGTTCTATTCTGCTTGAAAATCTCATTTGAAAACCTTTTCAAACCACATGTTTTGTTGGTCAACTTTTTTACATAATCCCCTTGTTTAGGTCAAGACTTTTTTTCCTTGTCTTTTCAGTTTCATACGGGATGTTTCCATGCAATTGGAAATCTGTTTGGCCTCATACTGAACAATGTTGAACTTGGTGAAAATCGCACAAAGAAACTTTGTACAGAATTATCAAACACAGCGATTCGGAACCTCTCACTGAGCCACGTGAAACTTTCCTACATTGGCAATTCAACTTTCCAGGGACTGCAAGGAACAAATCTTACAATTTTAAACCTTTCCCAAAATTCTCTCTCTGTCATAGAAAATGACTCATTTCAGTGGCTTTCAAGTTTACAATACTTAAACCTGAAGCTTAATAATATTCATGTATCTTCACGTTTATTTTATGGACTATCCAGCCTTAAACATTTGAATCTCATGAACTCACTTACTGGGAAAATTGAAGATTTTTCTTTTCATTGGTTATACCACCTGGAGTACCTTATAATGGATAATAACAATTTTCCAGGAATTACTGCTAATATGTTCACAGGTCTGAACAACCTGAAGTACCTGAGTCTCTCTAACTGCAACCTAAACTTACAAAGAATAACTAATAAAACATTTTCATCTCTTGCTAATTCTAGCTTACAGGTTCTCAACCTCACAAAAACCAGAATCTCTACAATAGAAAGTGGGGCATTTTCTTCCTTGGGACACCTGAAAATTCTTGATATTGGTCTCAATGAAATTAGTCAACAGCTTACAGGTCATGAGTTTAAAGGTCTCAATAATATACAAGATATTTATCTTTCCTATAATAAAAACTTGACTTTGCAAAGTCAATCATTCATTTTTGTCCCAAGCCTTAGAAAACTGATGCTGAGGAAGGTAGGGTGCAGTAATCTGGCACTTTCTCCTTCACCTTTTCGTCCTCTACGAAACCTGACTGTCCTGGACATCAGCAATAATAACATAGCGAACATAAAAGAAGACTTGTTTGATGGACTTGACAGTCTTGACATACTGGATTTGCAGCACAATAATTTAGCCCGACTTTGGAAACATGCAAATCCAGGTGGCCCTGTTCTTTTTTTAAAAGGTCTTCCCAATTTGCGAATTCTTAATTTAAAATCAAATGGGCTGGATGAAATTCCAGTTCAGGTTTTCAAGGGTCTGTTTCAATTAAAATACTTGGATTTAGGATCGAATAATTTGAATTTGCTTCCAGCAACTCTGTTTGATGACCAAGCCTCTCTGAATTCATTGAACCTTCAGAAAAATCTGATAACCTCAGTTGAAGAAAATGTATTTGGCCCACCTTTCAAGAGCTTGAGAAAACTAGAGATGGATTCCAATCCTTTTGATTGCACCTGTGAAAGCATTGCTTGGTTTGCTGATTGGCTTAATGTGACCCAAGTAGATATACCTGGACTGAGGTCCCAGTACATTTGCAACACCCCACCTAAATATCATGGTAGTCTGGTTTTGTATTTTGATAGCTCAGCCTGCAAAGACAGTGCTCCATTTAAACTTCTTTTTGTGATCTCCACCACTATTGTGACGCTACTCATTTTTATTGTCCTTACCATCCATTTTGAAGGGTGGAGAATAGCATTCTACTGGAATATTTTAGTTAATCGAATGCTTGGTTTTAAAGAATTTGAGAGACAACAGGAAGAGATTTATTATGATGCTTATGTTATTCATGCAAGAGAGGACAAGAATTGGGTGTCTAAAAATTTCATGTCTCTGGAAAAAAATAACCACTTTGAAATTAGGTTTTGTTTAGAAGAACGGGACTTTGAAGCAGGTGTATCTGAATTTGAAGCCACAATTAACAGTATAAAAAAGAGCAGGAAGATTATTTTTGTTGTGACTGAACACCTCTTACAGGATCCCTGGTGTAAAAAGTGAGTAGGATATAAAATTTTATCTCTAAGGGGGAAAATTTCTTAAGAGATATTTTAACAAGATCATTCTTTTAAATTGTAATTTAATAAAAAATAGCATGTAATGAAATATACCCATGCAAAATCTATGTTAATATATTTACCTAATACATTGTAACTTCAGGATAATTCCTAAATTAATGAAGTTAATTGTTCCGCACATACAGTAGTGGACATTCGAATATCTCAGTCAACGTTTTAGGCATTTTCTTGGGTGTTTTTTGTGGGTTGTTTTTGCTCGTTTGATTGTTTTGGGGGTTTTTGTTTGGTTTTGTTGGGTTTTTTGTTGGTTTTTTGTTTGTTTGGTTTGGTTTTGGGTTTTTTTTCGGGGGGGTGTTTTGTTTTGTTTGGTTGGGGATTTTTTCCAAAAGTCAGGCTGCCACCTTTGCAGATTGCTTTCCTTAAAATTACACATTTGAAGAAGAGCAACAATGAGTGAGACCACTAGCATCGAAGGATGATTTTTGTTTGCCTTTAAATTAGTCTTTTCACCATTCTTATGTAGTGGTCTTGTAATGAAAGGAATTTTGCTAAACAAGGCTGTATCAAGACAGTAGACTTAGGTTATATTTTTAGAGCATGAATTTATTTTTTTTTTATTAGACACAACTAATTTAAGAAAAGTAGTAACAATTGTATATAACAAAATAGACATTAGGACCCCTGCTAAGAACTCTTTGACTTTTCTTTCTCCTTCACATAAAAGAAAACATTGATTTTTTTCTTATTTTTGCTTCAGTTTCAAGGTGTATCATGCTCTTCAGCAAGCTATTGAACAGAGTCGGGACTCCATTATACTGATCTTTCTTAATGATATCCAAGATTACAAGTTGTATCATGCACTTCACCTGAGAAGAGGAATGTTCAGATCTCGCTGCATCTTGAACTGGCCAGCCCAAAGAGAACGAGTCAGTGCATTTCATCAGCAATTAGTGATGGCACTTAAATCTAATAGTAAAGTGCACTGAATCTTGAACTACAGATTTGAATTATGGGGTCATTTTATTGTATATTTTCTACCATTGGAAAACTAGCAAGCCTTCATGAAAATCTGAAGAAGTTTGTCATCCTGTAAAGATATGTAAGAGTCACTACAATTTAAATTTATTTGTTTATATTCATGATTTTGCTGATATTTTTAATCAGTTGCACTGAAGTGACATTAAAAGGGATCATGGTTGATAGTCATTGCAGTCAGTGTATTAAAAATGTGGTAGAAATTCTGAAAAGCAGTGAGAATGACTGATGTTCTAGGAAATTACGTAGGGTAGAAAAGACATAAACTCTGTAAGGGGATATACAAAAGAAAATGCATTAATGATAGAACAGCAAATTCTTTGTAGAAGGAAGAGTGGACACTACTGCTTGCTTTTGAACATGGGGAGATTCACTGCATCAAACTGGAAAGTTTTCCTTGTGAAACACAATAAGTAACATGGAAAATGACTTCTGTAATGCAAACCAAGAATCAGCAGTTTCAAAGTGAGTTTTAAAACCTTTGTCGTTATGCCTTCTGGGGCAGCTCCTACTGGTTGCTATCAAAAAGTGACTTTCAGGCAGATGAGTCAACTGATTTAATAAATTTGGTATTTGGAAAAAAAACGTTTTGCTCTTCCCTGGTGAAATTCAGAGAGCTGGCAGGACATTAATACAGAGAGATGTCACCTTGATTCTTAGAATGCACATAAAACTGCATGCAGGCCTGTACATAGAACTTGAAATCAATGTGAAACATGGCTAAGGCACAGTTGCTGCACCTGTATAAATGAGAAAAGGCATAGATATTTTTATAACCAGAAGACAACTTTGTGGAGAAAGTGGTGCTACTGCAATTTCATTACAAAAAATTTTGTTACTGGTGAAACAACAACAACAAAAACAAAGTCTGCCCAAAGAAATAGTTTTAAATGGTATCAGAAACATTATTGTGACTACAGTTAGAGGTAGAGTGGGAAAAAATTTCAAAACTAGATTAATTTCAAATATTTCGTTTCCTTTTATACATAGTTTTGCATTTGATAGCTAAAAAGGAAACTGTAACGAAACCAGATAGAATTCTGTAGTTTAATTTCTTGTATATTAATATAGTTGGATTTTTCCCTGAAAATATTTTACAGACATGTGGGCTCGTTGGCAATTGCCAGGGCATTAAGGTTCAAACATATGGGCTAGCAGCTTGATCTGGAGAGAGAGCAAAGTGTGAGATCTGAGACTGAGCAAAGTGTGCTTTGCAAGGGTGTTTATAATGTTTAGGACTGGCTAAAATGTTATGGTGAGTCTGAGCACAGGTTATTATAAATTAGCAGTCATTTGTACATTTTTGTTAATATTTAAGTGCTGCTTCAAGGACCTTTTAAAACTCTGTCCGCTTTTAGTAGGTGTGTGATCCTTCGATAGCTCAGTAATATTTTTAAATTGCTTTGTCCCTCTAGCATTTCACCCATCAACTTCAATACCACTATTGCTACAAGAATGCTGTTTTACTGCTTTAGAAAACAGCTTGCAAATGGTTCTATACTTAACATTTTAAACAGCTTTTCTCATGGTTTGCTATATGCATAGATTGGGTTTAAATAGGCTAAAACATTGGGTTTTAATAGGTTTCCTATGTCCCATGATGATGCAAAACCTAAACAAGACAAATAATTAGTGAAATAGATTTTTCATGCACTGGAATAGTGAGGGAGGTGCAGATGTCTTCACTTACTTGGGAAGTCCTGAGTGAAGACAAAATAGGCTTTGTTTACAGCTGAAGTGATAAGTGATGATTCCCTAATTACAGTAGTAGCATTATCCCCATTGTGATGCCTTCATCTCATCTTTCTGACCTTTTCAGGCAAAGTGACAAATTCTTTCTTCATGCTTAGGCCATGAAAGTTGAGGAGGCGAGTTGGTAATAATGGTGTACCAGGTATGCACCATGTCAATTGTTCTTTCTCTTATTTAAAGACTAACATGTGACAGGGTTCCTATGTTTCCCAAATCTGCAATGACACATAGCAGCAGAATTTCTCTTTCCACATCAATATAAATGGCTTAGAAAATGCTGGTAGTTCACATGGATATTAAAAATGACATAAAGATGAAAAGAATGCATGGAGAAATGCTGCGGTGAAATGTGACTCAAGAGGTCAGACTAGATGACCAAATGGTCTTTCCTGACCCTTAGAGCCTGACAAATGACAGTATGTCTAAATCCCTAAAGATTTTTCTAAATACTATGAACGCCGCCAAAATTGGTTTCAGAGCAGTGAAAAAAATGTTTTGAATGCTTAGTTTTGTAATATGGCTAAGAATACAAACAAGAAGTACTTGGTGATGAGTGAAAAATCATTTTAAATTATAAAAATATGATGAATACATTCCAAACAGTTATTTCAGTACCTAGATTCAGTTTAAAATAATTTACCACAGAAAAAGACATTATAAAGGTTCACAATGAATATTGGACTAATGTTAAAAAAAAAAGAGGCACAAAAGTAATAATCACAGGGCCAGTGGTAGCTACCACTTATGCCAGAAGTAAAATTTTGCTATAAATTTTCCCTCTTTTTCTGGAAGTTACCCACTTCTGCTCTGCTCCTGTACATTTGTTTTACAATTTTATTGAGAGTAAATAAATGGGCTTACCATGGCTAAGAGTTGTAAGTACTTTCAGGATTCACAGTCTGTATCTGAGCTGGGCAGTCTCTTTGCAGTGGACAGCATCAGATTTTATTATGCTGATTTGCTGATGAGTTGAACACCAAATAAGTGAAAAGTAGTTCCAAACTTGTAATACCAAAGATATTACCTAGGACTAAAGAGGAGCCATTTGTATTGAAAGCAGGATATGTAAAGGACTTGACAGAGGCAGAATGTTCAAGTCTGGAGGTTTGTAGTGGAACCTGACTGTTTCTGCAGATCTTGAATGACAGGGTGTCATGGTTTAGGAATAGTATTCCCCAGTTTAGTGTTCTAAGCCATGTGCTGCTCACTCACTCCTCCCTCCCCCTGGCAGGCTGGAGAGCATAACTGGAGGCACAAAAGGTAGAGATTGTGAATTCTCACCACGTGGAACATGAACAGAAAGGAGCATGATGTGAGGAGATATAGATCAACCACAGGGTCCTGGCCAAGCCCCTCCTTGCTACTGCAAACATTAACGTCATCCTGGCCAGAACTAGGACACAGAGAGTAACAAACAAGTTACAGACAGTGATGTTCATATAGCTGAGACAAATATACTACCCATGGGTGAGCTCAATTATGTTACTTTCACTGTGGCTCAGTCAGGACTTTTTGCCATGGTAGGAATAAATGGAGATTGTGCTGCTGTTAGATTTAAGTGCACCTATTCCATAAGGTTTTTTTAGAACATATTTATTCTGGTTTGTGAGAAAAAGGCCAGGAATATCCTAGTTTCAAATCTCAGTCCTCTACTTGGTGTTCCATGCACTGCCTCTGCCAGCTTATTGCACTCCTTGATGTGCTAGGAAAACAAGGGTAAAATTCCTCACTTTGTACCCTTGGTTATTGGGGACTAGCAGCTGCCAACTTAAAATTGAGAGTACAACTAGTTGCTTGATATATGATCCTGGGGCTCATATGTATAAAGCAACTGGGCTAACCTTCAGCCTGTACTGTTCTTTTGGGCACTCCAAGGGCCATGTGACCTGTTGTATTCTGAGCTGGCAGAATGTTTGCTTTGTTCATAATACCAAGCATTACAGTGTTCCCAAACTGCTGCTGGTGTGGTCACATTTCTCTTCCCCCAGGCAGCCAACCCAATGTTGGAAAGCTAGGGCAAAGTTAATTATTCCCCACTCGTGCGCCTCCAGCTGTCTGGCTTGTGCCACTGACACCCTCTACTGCTCTCCAAACCGCCCAGGATGGTTGGGAGCATCTTTAAAAGCACGTGAGCTGTTGCTTCCACACAGCTTCTTTCTGCGTCTGCCTGGCATGTTGATAAAGATGTGCTGGCTTGGGTCGCTCTCACTCCCCACTTCTGTTAAGCCCTTCCCATGCACATACGTGTGAAGAATGCCCTGCTGCCCTGGCAGGTGGGCTTCGTTTCTGTCCCTTAATATCAGATGGGATTCTAACTGGAGGGGAAATCCCAGGCTTTATTTTCCCGGCTCGCCGGCCGCAGCAGGTTGCGGAGGCTGATCGGGGCTGCTCTCGGGCCTTCCGCCGGCGCGGTGCTGCCCGCCCAGGGCGGTGCGTGCCCGGCGGGGTTTGTTTCGCTTAGCAACGCCTGCCGGGCCGCAGGCAGCGGGCAGCTCCCGCCCGAGGCCGCCGGCTCCTCGACAGGGCTTGCGGCGCCGGGAAGGGGCTCCCGGCCCTGCCATGAAGGTAGCGGCCCTGGGGGCGGGCGCGCTTCTCTCCAGGCTGCGCCGCACCTCGCCGGCCCCCAGCCCGCGACCACCNCGGCGCGGCGGACAAGGAGCCCGGGGGGAGAGCGGCGACCAAGGGGCTGCTCATCACCCTGCCCGACATCGGGGAGGAGGCGGCGGCCGAGGGCGAGGAGGCGGCGGGTATCCCACGGCGCCCCGCGTGAGTGAGCGCCCCGCAAAGCTGGGGGTACGGGGGAGGTGTGCGCCCCTCACTCCTGTGGCTTCCTTCCACCTGGCTTTTTCTGCATCTCGGTGACCTGAGAGGTACCGAACATCTCCCTGCGCAGGGTTTCCCTCCGCCGGGGGTATTCCATAGGCAGGGAAGCGTACCTTCAGCGGCAGGAGCGATGGCTCGCGCGGGGCTGTGTGCAGCAAGGGGCGAAGAGCCGGAGAACGCTCGGGGTTCCGCATGGAAGGGGACGGGAGTCAGAGCTCAGGAAAATTGCCCTGTCCTCACCTCGGGGTGCGCAGGGAGAGAAGCCGAGGTCCAGAGGGAGCGCAGGGAAGGGTGAGCTTGAGTAGGGATCGTAAAGGTACCTCTTGTAGGTGTGTGAGTTGTATCAGTTCCCGAAGTTGCTGCTGCGCATCAAGGCAGACATTTCAGTCACTGTCTTGTGGAATTCTAAAGTGTCAGTAACAGGTGTGATACTTTGTTTGGATGCTTCTGTGTTCAATTTTCAAGTCTCACCTTGAAAAGTTTAGGGTTTGCTGCAGATAAAAGAAGACTGGTAAATATGCTTCCGTTTGATGGCATTTTGCTACAGCAAAGGAATGCTGACGCGGTTTCTTAGCATATTTAAAGCAGAAGAGCTTATAAAACTGAGCAATAGTTGCATTACTGTATTGGTGGAATTTTTCATCCTATTAAAAAAAAAGGGAAGATACTGTATATATTACATGAACATCTATTATTGCTGCTTTTGTAGTACTAAACTGTGCTAATCTCTATTATTGACGATCAGAAAAACAGTACTGTTTTGTTAGGTGTGATAGGAATGAATGTATATTTCAGTTAAGTTTTTGACTCTTTAGGACTGAAATCTCTTTAGTACACTGCTAAATTTTCAGATGGATTTTGGAACCTCTGCTTTAAGTTCAGTTTCTATGTAGCATAATATTTAAAGTCAAACCACAAATCATCCTTGATGTACTTCTTTTATTTCCCCCTACTCCAATCTAGAGCTTTTTATTTTGTTGCAGAATGTATTGTAAGCTCTTTCAGGCTTAAACTTTTACTGTATTTGTGTAAAATAGTAGCCTTTTGTGAATAGGGAGGTTGATCTGGTTTAACATGCATTAACAGTTCTGTTTATAAGATATTTCGTGCTTTATATAAACAATACCAGAAGAAATCAGTGTTACGTCCCTGTAATTTACTCCACCTGCTTCTTTTTTACAATACCAAAAATAAAGCCAACTAAAATGCCAATGACTTTTATCATTAAAAAAAATTAAAGAATGGAATTCACTCTTAAAACAAACTGATTGTATTGGGATGAAGAATAAACCAAATTACATTAAAATTGGTTGTGTCCAGCAAAATAATTATTTTGACTTGCTATTGAACCACTTCTAATTGATATCACCTAATTATCCCCTAACTTACACTTTTGTATGCATGGTGGCATTTCAAATATTTTATTCATAGCAGTAAAGGTTATACTGATTAAGGTATTGTCTTCAAAAAACCAAAAGCAAATCAGAAAGATGTCGAAGAAGGAATAAGATACATCGCTTTGACAAGGAAAGTCTATACCTCTACATTAGCATTTTTTTAATTAGATGGTTTCACTTAAGCTTTTAGAAGAAGCATCTTAATTAAATATTGAAAACTTTAGTATTCCTTGCATAGAGTTGAGATTAGAATTTGTGAGTTATAGAATATGATAATATATTATTGATAGTTACACACAGGATGCTTTTGCTTACCTAAATAAAGTTCCTTCATGACAAGTTTTACTGCTGTTTAAAATGTTTTAGAAGACATCAATGGCCAGTGTATTTTCATTGATAGCAATCTGAGTAATTCGTTAATAAAAGAAAGGATCCATTTCATGTCTTAGTATTTTTTCTCAGGTACTGACAAGTTGATAGCAATGAAAATACATGAAGAGTGCAAAATAGTGAAAATCTGGTACTGATTTCCTTCTATCTTTCCCAGATATGCTAAATTTTGATTTCCACAACTACCAACAACTTGCCCTAATAGTGTATAGGGCTAAACTATGGCAGTACTTTGTGAGTGTTTACATTTACTATTTATTTACATAGAAATTTAATATTTTTTAACCAAATTGAAGGAGGATTTATAATGAAAAATATTTTTCTTCATATTTTAATGGAGAAAAAAAATTCACTTTTTTACTCTTATTTGAAAGCAAATGTATTCTGCTACAAAAGACCATGAAATTTCTTGAAAGGATAAGAAGATGCCTTATGCTACACTTACAATAATATGCTAATGATACCAAGATACATAGATTCCTTTTTAAAGAAACATTATTCTTGGTATTCTAACATCTTGCAGTAGGAAGGGGAGAAAACAATCCCTATCTGGTCTAAAGATAAACTGGGCAAGGCTTAACTTATGGTTTTTTGGGAGCGGGTAATAGTTGGTAGAAATTAATTTTACTGCTCCACATCTTCAGGATGGTTCTGACACATGGAAAAAATTGTTTGTGAACTTGGTATCAGAAGTGTAGCTTTATCTGTGACGTACAAGTATCAAGCTTTGGGTTTCAAAATTATTAACTTTGAAAACATGGATATAAATAACCTGATGAGCTGCAGAAGAGGGTGGAAAGTCTGATACCCTGTCTCCTGTTTTACCCACTACAAGCAATAGATCTCTTTCACACTGTAATACATACTAACCTATTGTAGTGTTACTAAGCTGGTCACTTCCACTATTGTACTGATCTAAAAGAACAAATACAGTAATGTGGTGGTCTCCCATGGTCTATTTTTTCATTGCAATTAAGTGTACCAGAGCTCAGAAGTAAATTTTAGTTTCACATGGTACTACACATTCATCTACACTCTCTAGATGGATGCAACAAAAAATAATTACTAACATTTAGTAATATTATATATAAACTTCAGTTTTTGGAAAACCTTATGGACTTCCAACAAATCAGAGAATCATAGAATGGTTTGGGTTGGAAGGGACCTTAAAGATTATCTAGTTTCAATCCCCCTGCCATGGGCAGGGACATCTTCTGCTAGACTGGGTTTCTCAAAGCCCTGTCCAACCTGGTCTTGAACACTTCCAGGGATGGGTCATCCATAACATCTCTAGGTAACCTGTTCCAGTGCCTCATCACTCTCACAGTAAAGAATTTCTTCCTCACATCTAATCTAAACCTACTCTCTTTCAGTTTAAAGCCTTTCCCCCTTGTCCCATCACTACATGTCTTTGTAAAAAGTCCCTCTCCAGCTGTCCTGCAGGCCCCCTTGAGGTAACAGAAGCCTTCTCTAAGTTCTCCAAGACCCTTTTCTTCTCCAGTCTGAACAATCCCAGCATTCTCAGGCTGTCCTCATAGGAGAGGTATCCCAGTTCTCTGACCATCTTCATGGCCTTCCTCTGGGATTGCTCCAAGAGGTTCACAGCCTTCTTATGCTGGGGGTCCATGAGCTGGATGCAGTACAAGCTAATCAGCTAGAGAATAAATGTAAAACAAAAGCAACCACAAAGCCCCTAAACCCAAAGAATCTCATTTTAGCTTTAAGTCCTTTAATTGTTTTTAGAGGCAGAGGACTTGTGTTGTTTATAGGAAACTAAGAAGATATGTTTACAACCAGGCATTTCATTTCTGATCGACAAACAGCATTACTAAGTCAACCATGAAAAGAAGAGGAAGGGCACTCAGTCAATGTTGTTACTCTCAACTGTCGTGAGCCCCTCTAAAATTTTGTGAGTTAGGGGACTATTACTTTTTAATTGTTTGTTAATGTAGAGTGCAGCGTGCATCGTTTGTGGGGGTCACACTTTCAGTTAAGGTTTGGGCCCATAATGGGCATTTTTTTCCTTCATCAACATTTGCATTGCTTCACTCTGTACTATAGAACTGTTGCCACACAACATTTCAGATTATTTTTGGGTTTTTTTTTTTAATTTAGTGTTCAGAGAGGATAAAATTCTGCACCTGTTCTCAGTGATTCATTATATGTGCAATTTTCTTTAGAGACCAATGACCAGAAGGGGAAAAAAGGTCTTCCAATCTCTATGACATTATGTTGCTGAAAGAAGTCTGTTTTAAAAAAAATATTTACTGGATTTCCAAATTTACATAAAAAGAATACACAGGCAAAGTCTTGTGGATCACTTCCAAGTGTTTTGTTAGAGTGCTACTCCCTTCCAGTCTGTTCAGACACTTGATCCTGCAGCAGAAAATGCCTCCTATCAGATCCAAAGAAATGAAACACCTTCTCTAAGACACTAATTAGCATTCTTTATTATTGTAGTTAATTAAGATGACAGTATTTTTCTCAATGTTGATTCATAATTTATATTAAAAATTCAGATTTACTTCTATAGTATCTCACACTCAGAATTTGTTTATATTTCCTATAACCAAAAATTATACTTGGAGTTACATTTTCACAGTGAATCAAAATTACAAATACATTTAAAATTATATAGATCATATTTTGCAAGCTCATGCGATCTTGAATACATTTCAAAATTATAAAGCCTTTAAAATTTGCAGAAGAATAAAATTACTGTATACAAATATGCCTGTCTTTAAAATTGGAGCAGTTTATTCTCCAATAAAGTTTATTCTTACTTGGTTTTATAAAGATAGGAACAGAAATCAACACAGATCATGGTTGGAAAAGCCTTAAATCTGTTTCAGGATTCAATATGAAAATACCTAATAGTAGGCATTGCACTTAAGTATATGTACTACAAATAGCCACCTGAGATGCTGTGCCACAGGTACACAGATTGAGATTATATTGAAAATGATGGCCTGCTTTTAGTGTTGCCAGTGGTTTAAGAAAATAATTACGTTCACTTTATTATTTTTCTTCACTCCAGGTGCAATAACAAGTGAAGACCTTAACCCTAAGGGGAAGCAGGTCTTGGGTAGAAGAGGTGATTTTGAGTGCACCTAGTGAGCTGTCTGTGAAGGAGGCTGCCACAGAGGACTGGCAAACTGTAGATGGTGATGCAGCCAAACACAGAGAAACTTTCATGCTTTGGAATTCAGCTTCTGAGAGAACCTACTGGTACCTGCAAGCAAAGAGGAGTGGCAGTTCTGAGCTGCAGTGGGCCCTACTCTTAACATTCTGCTGACCAAGACTTTTTTTTTTTTTTTTTTTGTATAGCCTTTATGCAATTGTTCCCCAAACTGAGACATAGGATCAAATCACAGTCTTCTTGGAGGCCATTTGCCTACACAAATCATAGTCAGTGCAGTGGTACCATGGGATAATGAGGATGTATATTATCCAGCTGCCTTGCTCTGATGAGCAATGATATTCCACTGGCAAAGTCTTTCAAGATTACCTTCTCTCTGGAGCTTAAGACAATGTATTCCAATGCTGCCTACTTTTTGAACCAAGTGAGACTTTTATGTTTATTTAGGAATAGAATTTTAGCAACATATTAAAAAAAATGGCATTGTGGCAAATTACGGTAATTTCGTCAGATCAAAAAGCTAGTCACCTGAAAAACTGACCAAGAGTTCAACTGTATGAATGCTCCCCAGGTAGTTTGATCATCAAAGCATCAGTAACCCATACATAGCTTCAAAGACAGTAAGTGACATTTTTGTAAAAGGAAAAGGCCAATCAGGTGGTATGATCAAACACTATCAGTAGAAAAACTCTGATAAAGATTTGTATTTTCATGCTTCAGATATAGTAAGTACTTCACTGACCAACAACCACATGACTGAAA
Organism: Ifrita kowaldi; assembly: GCA_013398055.1. Lineage (NCBI taxonomy): Eukaryota > Metazoa > Chordata > Aves > Passeriformes > Cinclosomatidae > Ifrita > Ifrita kowaldi. Next base: position 1,014,816 of record VZRS01006878.1, read on the forward strand.
GCACTGAAACACTTCTGGCAGTGCTCATTAATAGAGATGAGAGCAAAATGAAAATTATCTCCAAGTCTGGAGTGACACTTACCAACGGAGACATGCTGTCCTTTTTGGAGTGTATTTTTGCTAGCTGTCAAGCCTCTGGCATGTTCAGCAACAGTAATGGTAAATATGATGTGTTGCTAGAAGCTAGGAATGTCAACATTTACTATATTACCTTTCAAGGCAGGTTTTCTTTTTCCATTTCCTTACTGAGCCATGTCATTTCTAAGCAAACAAGCCAAACATATTATAGCTGTCTTAAAATAATTTTCTGCAGAAAGTCAGATGAATGCTCTATTAAATTTCTCATGATTCTGCTTCATTTACTATGTACCTACTGGAGTTACCTCAGCTAAACTATTCCAGGGATGCCTTTTCAAGATATCCCACAATCATCTTGACTGTGAGAAAGCTGAGGCATAGAGGCTATAAGCAGGGACAGGCATTGTTGTCATCTACCTGGATTTTCTTTGTATTGCTGCAATAAGTGTCGAAATGCTGAGCCAAACTAACTGCTTTTATGAGCTGTAAAAGTCACTGGATATGTCTCATGAAAGGTCCAGAGTGCTGAAGGAAGAATTTGGTGCTGGTGTATTAACCAAGTGTAAGAATGCTCAGCCCTAAGCACAGTTGTTACAGCCGAGTCTTCAGATAGTACGACCTCCTCTAGGATCTGCCAGTGACATTCAATACTGTCTGTTATACTTGGGTGTTTGTGGTCACTGAAGCTGTTAGAAGAGAGTAAAAGTGCTCTTATCTTCCTAAAGATCCTATCAATTCTGAAAAAAATGTGTTTCGTCAAGCAACAGAGGGAGAGCTTTCCATGGTTGACAGCAACCAAGTTGGACAGATGACTACCTGACCTAGAGGGAAAAGGATGTGTGTATTTCTTATGAATTTAGGATTTTCTGTGGTATAAATATTCAACTACAATACCCTGATGCATGCCTGGAATGTTGTACATCATGGATGCAGAAAGTAGTCATGTCATGTCTCTTGCTTGCTCCAAAGATGGAGCAGCATTAGCTGGTGAACATGTGGAAGGACCATTTTGTGCAGTGACGGTTTTTCAGTGTTGCTTGCAAAAAAGTTTGTACATTCTACTCAGTGAACAAGATACTGACCAGGAGTGGTCTATTCACTTCCATTAAAATGCCCCTGACAGGTGGGTACTGTGTTGAGAGCAACCCTTTAGAGAGGAATATTTGAGCAGGCTGGATTTGTGGAGTGACAGCTTTTGTTCACTATATCACTTCAAAGGAGAATAGGAAATAGACTTCCATGGTAATTGTCCCAGACCAGTGTAGGAAAGGTTGGTGGGATTTCAAAATCTATTTTTTCCCACAGATGTATTGCCACATTAATGCTAGAGAGAGCTGATAGATTGATTTCTTTTTTTTTAATATTGTCACTCATATCAAAATTTTATAGAAATCTGGCATAAAAATAATAGTTATCTCTTGGTTTTGCAAACCAAGTGTGGAATAGAACAACATGCAGAAAGTGAAAATATGAGTGAAATGAATAAACATAGAATCATTGAGGTTGGAAAAGACCTCTAAATTATTAAGTCCAACCATTAACCTAGCACTGATGTGCTCACCATTAAACCATGTCCCCAAGTGCCACATATACACTTCCAGGGATGGTGATTCCACCACTTTCCTGAGCAGCCAATTGCAATGCTTGGCCACCCTTCCAGTGAAAAAGTTTTCCTAATATCCAATCTAAACTTCCTCTGGCACAACTTGAGGCTATTTCTGCTCATCCTGCCACTTGCCACTTGGGAGGAGGGACCAACCCCCACCTGGCTACAAACTCCTTTCAGGTAGTTGTAGAGAGCAATAAGGTTCCCTCTAAGCCTTCTTTTTCTCCAGGTTTAACTGCCCCAGCTGTAAATGGTAGGTTAAAAGATAAAGCATGTCTTGTTATGAGAGCATGATGGGGTTAATATGCTACAAATTATGCTTGTTACAAATCATGCTTCCAAAATAGAAGAACATGTAAAGATGTGAAATCTGAGAAAATGAATTATTTCAGACAACAAGGCAGCAACTTTATTAGAGACCAGGATATTATACATTGTTGGCAAGAGAGTCAGGCATCGTAAATATTTTCTATCAGAGGCTGTGGCTACAAAATTGACTTTGAACCATCTGTTAAAGAGGTCTCATAGCATGTATGACAGATAATAAAGTTAGCATTTTTCTCTGTTAATTTGCTTTTCTAAGCTCCTCTGGTTGAATGTTTTTTGGCATGTCCTTTGATAGTTCTCTCCAGTTCCAAGTTAGAGTGATGGAAGTAGTATTAGTACTAATAATATACTCCTTCATAATTATTTATCCATATAATTATTATTGTGTTGATGGAAAGGAGGAAGAAATGGCTTGGTTTAGAGCAACACAAACAAGACTGTGGGTTTTTGTGGTGGTAAGGTGTGGGGGGTGACCAATGGCTGAATCTTGTTCCTGCAATGACAAAAAAGCCTTCCAACAGGGTTGTACAAAATTTAACTCTTGGTCTCAGTCTTTACACTGTGGAAATGTAGGAGAAGGTGGAAGGTTAAAATAGCATGTTCTTAACCAGGACATAACTTTCTATTCTAGATTTCATCTGCTTGGATAAGTTTTGCTTGACAAAGGACTCTGTTTTCGTGTGTGTGCACATGTGTCTGAGATGTTGGACAAACCTGCTCCTATAGAAGAAGGATTGCTAAGGACGAGGAAAGTTGTTATTTCACATGCAGTTTCTTAATGATTTACTGGCACAGAAGAATGGGGCTTTGAAGAATGCGGAACTTTCATTACCAAACATAGGTTAAAAAAAAGTATTTTATTATCAGAGAACAAATGCATAGTCATTTTCTCTACACCTTTCTTAGTGACTAATATTTTGTTTGGTTATGAAACTTTAGATGTCATTTAAATGCTGCTCTTTGTTTTCCTATAAGGCGAGGCTTCATATGCCATGCTTTTTCAGTCTTAATTTTCAGCATATTTACTCTTGCCTTTCTCTTCTTTTATCTTTCTTTTATTTTCTACTTGCTTATGAGCATATCTGCTTCCTCCTTTAAGAGAGGCTTTCCACAAAATATGCAGACGCCAGAGTTCTTATGTACTGGAGCTAGAGATGAATGGAGGTAGTGGATTACTGGAGCTAGTGTAAATCTGCAGCTGACAGCCTATGCTGTGCCCTGGCACCCGTGCTGAGGAAGATCGGTGATGTGCACAGGGGTAGTTCGGAGGAGAACTCAATTAAAAAGTAAAAATCATTCTTTAAGTTGGCCAGCATCGCATAACCTTTGCTCATCTACGAAGGCGAGGGAAACCTCCTCGGGTCAGAAAGACCAAGCTCGGCGTTCTTTGGCTGCGTGTTGCGAAGAGAGAGACGGGGGAGATTGCACCGCTCCCGCCCAGGCTGTGGCTTCAGCTTTTTGGGGGGGAGGCCCGGAGGGATGCGAGGCCTTGCCGCGGGGTGTGGCGCGGCGCGGGAGCCCCGCGGGCGGGCGCTGGCAGCGGGCGGTGC
>VZRS01006878.1:1018425-1096907 GCA_013398055.1 Ifrita kowaldi
TCTGGTCCCGAGGTGAGTGTGGCGGCGGGGCCGGGCGCTGCGGCCCGTGGCGGGGCGGTGGCCGCGGCCCTCCTGCCGTCCCCCTTTAATGCCCGTCGCTGCGGAGCTTTCGGCGAGCAGCCGGGAGCTGCTCCAGTTCCTGGCGTTCGCTTGCCAGAGTAGGGGAAGTGATGCTATAGGTATGATGGGAGGGGCTTTTCTTTTCGTTTTATTTTCTTGCAATAATTTCCTGGCACACCTAATGGCATGTGATCCAAGGAGTCAGGAGACGTAGTACAACAACGTGCAGTGGAAAAACGTGGCAGAAACACTATTTTGCTCCATCTCACATCAAGACAAGAGCACACAGCCTCAAGTTGCACGAGGGGAGGTTTAGCTTGGAGATATTAGTAAGCAGAAGGTAACAGTAAATGGTTTTCTCCTCCAGTGGTGTTTCATGGGAATCTGACCTGGGCGGTTTGAGCAGGTGAAGTCATGAGCAGTGAAGTGTGAAACCTTGGTGGTGGTATTAAGCTGTGCAAAAATACTAAGAGCAAGGGTCAGCTATGAAAAAAATTGAAAGACCTTATAAGGCTGCCCGATCAATACATGGCAAATAAAGACAGAGAGGGATGTACAGGAACAGAAGGAATCATGTAGAAGATGGACTGTGAGCTCGCTGTTATTTCCTGGGAGATAGATCTTGGTATTACCACAAAATGAGACTCAAGTCATGGGACTGGACTGTATGAATATTCATAGAGCCTCCTGGTGCTTACTGGCCAAAAGCAGATGCCTAGGGAAGAGATAAGATATGTAGTGCAAACACACAGAAATGCTTTCCACTGCTGTTGTACCAGCCTCCAAGAAGTTGAAATTTAGGGTCTTCCCTGATGAGAAGTTCAAACTTGCGGTAGGTTTTTGGTGTTTTCATAACGAAGACATAGGAGTAGGATGTGTGATTGGCCCATTTGAGTGGGGAGTTAGATTTTGACATATGTGTGATGGCAAGATAAATATCAGAAAGGATAGAAAGAAGACAGAGCGATCCTAACTGTTGCAGGGCCAATCTACAGTTCTTGCCTAAAGAAATGAAGAAAATTCTTGAACTGTGAGCTGTTTCCTTGTAGTTATTCATTCACGAATATACTTCGATGCAATCATGCTGCTATGAGAGTTTTATGGCATGAAAATAGGTGAAGCAATCTGTTGTTGAAAAAGTGTTTCCAAGGAAGACTCACACGTCTGTGTATCATCTGAGGAGGTGGGTTTTGCATATTAATGACCCAACTTCATATATCAAATGTAATATGTAATTGCAATTATATACAGTTGTAATTATATAAGCAGTCATGTAATTATAAACAGGTTCCATCTAAAAAAAAACCCAACAAAAAGCCCCACCCCCCCAAACAAAGAAAAAAACATTCCTTCATTAAACTGCTGTATGGGCAATTAGTGGTTTGTGCCGTTGCTGTTGATGCAGTAGTGAGGTGCTGCTTGAGTTGTTGGTGCCTCTTGCAAAGTTTGAACTGCAAAATCCAAGGAGGATGCCAGTGGAATAAAACAAGTCTCAAGTAAAAGTATTTTTTTTTTTTTGAAATGTACCTTTGTAAGTAACGTAAATGAAAGCTATTTTAAAACAAGGTAGTTTGTTTCAAGCAAATGTTTGTCTTGATGGATAGGATTGAAAAATTCAACAGCGTAGTTGTCTTCCTCCTCTCCTTCTCTCCCCTGCACACCCCGCCCCCCTTCCAGTGGAGATTTGAATTAACTTTATTTAAAACTATGGAATATTGTGTTTCTGTGTTTATAGGAAAGGACTGTCCAGAGGTTCCCCGAATCGGTGTCTCTCTGGAAAAAGTGGAGTGTCTCTTCCATCAGTTTTTGCAAGAAATGTGCAAGAAGCCATTGGCAATTATACTTGGTATGCATGTACATCTGAAATAATACTTAATTAACTAACTTTTGACTTAGATATTTCCGGATTGGAATTAATTTTCATTAATCATTCTTTTAGTCATTCTTATAGATAATAACTATTGCACAATATAATACAGGGCACAAATTCACCTAACCTGCTGTTTAAAGGGTTTGAACTTCACTCCCGGTTTGTGGTATGGATTTGAGTATTTTTAGACTGTAGTAGAGGGCACTGATTAGCTCTGGAAGGGAAATCAGACTCCATGATTAAATTGAAATCATGCTCACTAACGTTGCAGATTAGTTAACTTTCAAGAAGTTTCAATCCAGATGGCACTGGTTAGGATTTGCCTGGCCTGCACATCCAATTGCCATTGCTTTCCTTGCATCCCGGGGTGGGCTGTCGCTGGAAGGGACCAGCTAGAACTTTGGGGGCTTGAATTGCTGGAGATCAAATTTTAAAGTGCACCAGATTTAGCAACATAAAAAACACTGCCTAGAGACATATAATTCAGTGCTATTTGAAACATTTGTAGAGATCTTGTGCTTAGTTTTGCAAAAGTTTTCTTGTGGTAGCTTTAATGTTAAAGACTTAAAGAAAGCTTATGTTATCTTCAGTGTGTTTTTCATGTGATCACTAGCTGATGTGGAGAAACCAACAATGTTAGAGCTGGAAATATAGATACATGTATATATATATATTCAAATACATACATACACTTTAGAGTATGCCCATACAGTTGCAATGGTGTATATACATACAAAAGCATAGTAGTGTAAAAGAAATCGCCTTTACGTCCGTAAATGGTACTAATGGGAACATGTATTCACTCTACTTGAAAATATATGCTTGCACCTCTTCCCCTCAACAGGAATAGATATTACTGGACATTTGTTTGATTGGTTGCTATATTTAAAAAAATGTTTATACAGAAAATAATTGTGTTCTTCATTTTAATTTCTCATCTTTTCAGTGAAACGCTCTCACCAGTTTCATCTAGTGGTTGTACAACACCCACGGAGTTGAATAATTCTTGGTCTGGAATAAACAGCTATACTACTAGTTTGTCTACTGAAAGAAGTTCGGTTTACTCCTGGAGGGATGATGTATGTCATAGAAACTTTTACAGTACCCTTTTTCTAAATATTGTAGAAAAAATCAGTTTTTAGTGATATTGGACAAGCAGCAACTCGTCCATAATAGCCTAATGATTAAGTGCATTAATTGAATATTTAAGAAAATAGTTTTGGTTGCGAGTTGGTAGTGGTGCAGCTAATGTGTAGCAAAGGAAAACATAATAAAATGATAAATGATGAAGTTTGGGGAAAACAAACCTGTTTCACCGAAGAAGGTAGGCTTAGGTTTCTGAGTCCAAGCGTATGATAAAACATGCCTTTTCAAACACTGTGTAGTGTAGGCAATGTCTAAATGGAACTGTTCTCAATGTTTTCAGTTATAAAGTACATTCATGAACATACATATAAATTTCCCAGTCTTGGTAAATATTTGGCTCTTATGTAAACTCAGTTCTTTTTTGTAGATGATGCAGAGAGAGGTCGTACCTGTTACAAAGGCTGACCTCTGACGTATACCTGGTGCAGGCTGGCAGTGTTGAATAAATCCAAAAGCATTGTAGTCCCTGCCAGTTTCGTTTTAGAAAGCCTTCTGTGGCTGGTAGTGGTAGTTCTGCTATTCTTTTTGCATAATGTCCTAACCTGTAGGGTACTGACGCCATCTGTCACTGCCAGCCCTTCAGGAGAAAGTCTGACTCTGGGTTATACAGTAACCTGTGTGAGAGTTATTTTCTCATTCCTTTTCAGTGTGATCCTTTCTGTAGCTTGAAGTGCTTTAAGGCATTCAGCTGGAAGTGAACAAGCATGATTTGGGCCTTGAGTATTACCAGTTTTTTTAGTGTATCATATTATGTAATATAAGTGGCAAATGTCATTACGAACAGTGCCCCAGCTGAGGAGCCCTCACTTCTTGAAAGAGCAGGGAGCTTTGGCGTCCTGGGTCCCAGAGATGCACTGTGCGTGCTTCACATTGGCACAGGGAGCAAGCTCGGAGTTCAAACACCTTGTAACTGTTCCTTTTTTTTAATGTGGGCTAATCCTAGGCAGCTGTATATGTTAATGTCATGAAATGTAATCCTGTTGTTCCTTTTTGCTAAATCAATTTGCTCAGGCCAGCTATATCGGATTTTTTAGGGGCTTTTTTTTTGCATTGTGGTATATAAATTGTGTCCGAATTATATAGTCTGAACATGCGTTCTGACACTCTCAGCCAAGTTGATTCAAGTTATTCTATTCTTTAAATATCGTGGAAATTTTAGTATACATGCATATTTGCTAACACCTATTAACTTCATAAAACATAGGAATTTGATAAAGCCAACACGCAGAGAGTGCATCAGTTATTTTGGGAGATTGATGAAATGCTGTTTGAAGGAAAAGTGACCTCCCAAACAGAGAACCTGCAGGCAGAATGTGCGGATTGGGTTGAGCAATTTCCTCATATAAGGTAAGTAAATTCTTGATAGTACTAGTTTTAATCAGTTACCATTCTAATTTGAATTTTTGGGGTACCCTCTTATGGTTTGGGCATCAGCAACACTTGTGCATTCAGATCTATAATTCTGGGACTGAGCTGTGCCATAGATGCTCAGTAAATCTGGGCAGTGATGCTTTAGCAACTAATTCCCTTTATTTTGCTTAATAAAATAATTGCAGGCAAAGATGTTCAGAAATTATTTCATAGCATAATTTTGTGTATATTTATTAGAATTGCTTTCACCTTTTCTCTGTTCCTCTCTACATTATACATGTTGGAGTTTGCACATTTTCTGAACTTTAACTGTAGCCTGAGCATTCCATATAAACATTTTTGATTAGCCCTTTTTACTCACACTGATGGATACTCGAGGTGGATAAGTGATGTCACAGCAGGTGTTATTTGTCTTCTGCGTCCATTTTTAAATGTATCTTACAGAATACAAATATATACAAAGACAAAAATTTACATTTTTGATAAGAAAGGAAGTGTGTTTACTTTTGTCCACCTTTAGAACAATCTAATGAGTTTTACTATTTGCTCTTAAAATTTATAAACTAGAATCTCATTCTTGTGTAAATCAGCTTAACTTTAATGACTTAAATGCTAAGTGATGTTAAGGTAGTACACGAGGCTCTGGCCCCTCTATGGGTTGCTTTTCAAAGCAGGTGTAAGGTGTGCTTTTGCATTGCCTCCCATTTGCAGGTGTTTGTATTCTGGATATTTGCATATGGCTTAGGTTTTCACCTAAGATACTGCTTGTTCTCGCCTTTTTATTCAGGGTTCTAGGAAAGCAGCTCCTAGTGCCAAAGGATGAAGGCTTTCAGCATTTTCAGAGCAGAAATGATGCCCATGTAGATACTAAATATGTGCCTGGCCTCCTTGAATGTACTGGTAGTACAAAAGAGTATGTTAATTTTTTAAAGTTTTCTTTTTGATCTTCCCCCTTCAGAAACATGTACAAATATTACTTTTGTATTACTGAAATGTATCACTATAATTAAATATGCACTTTCTCCTTTCTTTGAATGTTTAATTCTCATTTTCTTGATGTTTTTTTCAGGCTCTGCATCTCAGGCTCTAAACTGATCCCAACAGCATCTCCAATACATAAATCATTGGATTCAAGTTCCACTAGGATTTCTACTTCGGACTCAGCCATATATTCCTTCCTGGAGGAAGAAATTTATGATGAGGATGGAAAAATAGAGGAATATCTTGCCTTTGACAACAAGGAACTGTAAATGACAGATATATGTATTTTTAAAGAATGTAATGAAGAATTATCAGCGAACTGAGTCAGGGTTCATAAACTGTGTTTTTCTTCTGTAAGATACAGTTCCTTCTGTCCCTATGTTCGGTAGCACAGTGGTCAGAACACTCACTGGGCATGAATGTTCCAGCAGCTAGGCTACTAGGTGGATGAAAGATCATAATGTGCTGTTTTCTAAAATGCCTCTCTATAAGGGGAAAACTTTGGGAGGACTTGTTGGGCACAAAGCACAGCTTTTTGTGCTAAGGCCTTATGCTCACTCAGAACAAAGACATGGTTGTTCTGGAAACCTGAGGAACCAGACAGAGACCCTTTCGGTGCTCTTTTGGAAAGAGAAGGCTGGGATTGCTGCCTTTTTGGGAAGTGCTTAGGTTTAAGAATACTCTCAGTAGTCTTCTCTGTTTTACTGAGTAAGCAAACTTAATTTGGGAGGGAGACTTGTGTGAAGGTGTGTTTCTCTCTTTTGTGTCCTTCATATGCTTCTTGTTTCCTTCAATTCTGAAAAATCTTGTTTTCCATAACTAAAACATTAGGTTTTAGTTTAGTCCTGACAGGTTCAGTTTAGTCCTGACAGGAGAACAGCTTCGTCACTTTGTCAGTTGGAACCACTCAGCCACATCTCACTCAGAGTTAAGAATTATGCAGTTTGGTTTGAGGCAGAAGTGAAGAAGTGATAGAGAAGAGAAAGGGAGTAGAAACTGGTAGGAATTTGGAATCATCTTTGTGATCACAAAAAAAAATAAAAAAAGCATTCCTTAGAAAAAGATACGATGGCATTAAAAAAAGAAAAAGGTTAAAACTTTCTTCTTGAGGGGGTGTATTAGAAGACCAAGTTAGGAAATGTTGCTGAAACATGCTTCCCTAGATAGAGAGGAAACAGAAAAAAAATTAAAAAGCATAACTGTCCTTAACCGTAGTGGAGAGGAAGAATGTATGTGTAAGGCTATGGGCCCTACTATTCTTGTCAGGCTGCAGAAATCCTTTAAAGTTATTTCGTCGTTGATCAATGGTGGAACTTGCAGATGTGTGCAGGTACATGGCGCACTAAGAAAGAAATTTTCTATGTGAGAATCCTCTTGACAAATACATTTGTTACCTGTGTTATTGTAAAAAGCAGAGGATTTAGTCTCAAATATGAAACTTTTTCCTAGACCTGTAGATCCTTCTGTTGTAATGCCCTATTGGGATTTTTAAATTTTTCAACAGCAAGCAAATGAAAGAGAAAATCATTATATGTATTTGATAGGTTCTCTTCCCTTAGGTGAATTTGAGTTTGAATTTTTTGGTAATCTCCAGCTGACTGCCTTTTCTTCAATATGTATATTTCTGTATTAAAGGAGGGGGGAAAACTCATGGGAATTCTTTTGAATTTGTTTCCTTTATTAGTGGGGATGAGATTTGGGAACAAAAGAAAATGCATCTTTCTGAGAAGAGGTGTAAGCGTGGCATTCCCCCTGTTTCTCCCAATGCCTGTATCAAAGATGCTGTGGCTTCTGAAGTATTTGATCATATCTGGAGCAATGTCATTGGAATACTGGAGGAGCTGATTAAAAAAAATTGGGAAATTAGTATCCCAGGTACTTGATATTTTCATTTGAAAATACGGTATTTGTTGAATCTAATTCAGAAAAGTCTTCTCCTATCCCCTTAAATTAAGCAAATTTTCCAAGCTTTAGTTAAGATTACCATTGCTGTAGAGTGGTAACATATGTAATGCCTTGCCATGAGAACGTGTGCACACACATGCACCTAAAATGAAACTTTCTTTCAAATTTTCAGGGAGTTTTGTATGAGGGATGTAAAAAGAAACATACTGACTAAAATAGCTTCATTGCAAGAGAACGTGTTTAAAAAAAGAAAATTAATCACTGGCTTGAAGATGCAAATTGATGCTGTTAGCAGGGTATCACTGACAATGTGATCGGAATCTGGAACTTAGGAATCAAAGTCTCCTAGTCCTCATTGTTTGAGCTTTATTAATAAAAAGAACCCTTGGGTAGTCAGATTGTTAAAGTGAGATAGACAGTCTTGCTGATATGCAGGACTTCATGAGTTTACTATAGGATGAAGAAAAGGTGATGCATGTAATTTTATGTTTTCATATTTTAACAGACTGTAGCGAGGAAAAGAAAAAGCTAGGAAAATTAACTAGAAGTGAAAACCTGCTTAGTGTGTATGTGTTATCTTTGGAAGCTGAGGGAAATTTCAGTTCTTTCAATGTATTTTAAAGGGACAGAAGTAACAGAAGAATACCTGAGGGTGGGTTTTGGAAGTTACCTCAAATGTAAGGTACACTCAATCTCAAATATAAGAATACAATAAAGTGAGAAATGGCAAAATTCTCTGAATGGTTGCAGCATCAGAACTTAACTTTTCAGGTTTTAGTATAATTTAAAAGTTCTTTTTACACCACAGGTGGATTGTTTAGCTCTCAGTATTATAGTTTAGGGAGGATCATTTAGCAGTATTATGATAGGTTTGCTCTTTTATCTTTTTGGAGGTCATAAGCTTATGACAAATAGCTATTATTTCAACTAGGAAGGAAAAGAATTTGGGTTTATAATAGAAATAAGATGGTAGCATATACCCAAAATGAAACAGTATAGAGCTGCTGTCAGACAAGGATAGTATCAGTAGACTTTTTATTAATATATATATATTTAATACTTAAAAAAAAAAGTCTGGGGATTTTTAGACAGCATTTCTAAAGTCTTAGCTGTATTTTCTTAACAAGCCACCTCAAAATCTACCTGTATAGGCCAGCTTGTATGTCAGTGTCAGAGAAAACATAGACAAATGGGTATGTTTTCAAAACCCCATAATTTATGTTAGATTTTTAAATATCATGGTAACTTAAAGCTATATGAAAGTCTTTATTTACTGTGTAGTGTAATATTGTTTGAATCCCAACAAATGATGGCTGGTAAACATAGAAAATACTTCTTATTCCCCCTACTTTTTTTGCCGTTGTGCAGAGTGTGACCAACAAATAGAAAAACTGAAAACTGTTACAGCAAAACTGCCGCATTTGCCAGTCATTCATATTACCACAGATGCTGGAAGCATTCCTTTTTCCAGAGGCTCTGAAGCACGAAGTGTATCTTTTGGGGCTCGTTCTGTTTCATCACAGGTAAAAATAAAACAAACCTTTCTGTCAAATGCTGTTCTTTTTTTCTTCAAACCTTGGACAGTCTTGGTTGAAACTTGAAAAGGCTCCTTTTCTTTATTTCCTCTTTTTTATCTTTATACCAATTAGGTGTACTTAAAGTCATCTGATTTAAAATGAGGTTTAATTAAATGTTCAATTTTTTTTTATTGTCATTTGTTTTTCTTTGGTGGTCCTTAAAGGTACAATTTATCACCCAGGTATTGCTGCCATTGATTTGCAAAGTCTTGTTAAATTCTATTCTGTCTCTAAAAACTAATTTTGCTTTTATTGTGGTCCAGTCATTTCTTCATGGTAGAATTAAGAAGACTAACTGGGATGTGAAGTTGCAACTTGAAGTGTTTTACAACCCTGTGACTTTCAGACTCTCGCATTCCTTTTCTTTTCCTTTGCCTCTTGTGAAAGGGGATTCTGCAGTGCATCCACCAGCACGTTGGCACAATGCATTACCTGTCTTTGAGGAAGCTCATGCTTATATTGATAAAATGTCCTATTTTGTCCTGCTTGCTGTCTCCTCCCTCTGTCTCCTGATTCCTGTTTTGCACATTTGATTCCTTTTTCAGCCACTGCTTCTGCTCATTGTTTTTTTCTCCTGTCTCTTTCTATTGAGTTCAAGCGACTTCATTCTCTTCCATTGACTCTTTTTCCGTGCTTGCTAAACAGTGAGATAAGGAACACAGAAAAGATAGCACAGCAGTCTGGGTTCTCCCCATTGGCGTGCTGTGTTCTGTAGTGGTCTCAGCAGCCAGAAGAAGTAAAATGCTTTGATAAATCATGCCCCTGTGCTGAGGGAAGATGGGAAGTTTGAAGAATCAAACTCTGGCTTCAACTGAAACTTACATTGTAAATCGAGTTGCAATTCAGTAACTAAATTACACAAGATGTATTTATAAAACCTGTTTAAAATAAGCAAAAGAAAAGAGGATAGTTGCCCCATCTACTCCTGAGGATTGTAGTGAACCATCTTAAAAGGAACTTTTGTAAAAAGCAAGTAAAATACCTCTTAACTATGTGCTTTTTGAGGTTTTCCTTCTAAAAAAGTAAAGCTTAACACATAGTTGTTTTTTTTAAAAGGGTCACCGTTTCTCCAGCAACTTGTGTAGTGATTTGGATGGTGTGATGACAATTCAAGCAAAACCGCTCCAACAGAGGCATGCTGCCACAGCAGAAAAAATACAGTAGGTGTTGATACTGACATTTTAAAAATGTGACATAATTCACATTATGTAAAAATTGTTTTGCAATTAGAAAAAGGCAATAAAAAGGCAGTGATCTTGTTTGTGTGGATCACTGATATGATAGTGATTTGCAGAGGTTGAAATGATGCACTATTAAAGCCTTGTTTTTCTTGATCCTAATTCCTTATGTCTTTGTCTTTCCCTAGGAATGAGCAAGAAGACAAACAGCATAGCATTACCTCCCGTGCTCCAAATTCAGCACATGCTAGGCTGGGAAGAATTTCTGATAACAGTGTTCTCTCATCATCTCCAGCACTGCTGGCATCTTCTAGGAAACTACCGAGGTTACCTTCTCTCACCTCTGACCAGCCCTGCTCAGAAGTTCCTAATATGTACAGTGATGAAATCCGTAAAGGGACGAAATTGTGAGTTTTTCATTTTATTCTTTTCTTTTCTCAAACTTTACTGAAATTTCACCACTGAAGGATTTTGCAAAATACTTGAGAACTAACCTACGATTTATTACTAATTGTAGAATTCAGAGGGAAGAAGAAAGCAAGCAGAGCCATGATTTTTTGAGGAAAGGCATTTGTTTTATTTTTTATTGCTGTATTAGGTGCTGTTACTTTCTGTAGCTGAGCTTTATAAAGAAATGTACTACTTAATAATTTTATATTACTTCAATGAAGAAGTCTGTAATGTGAATTCTCCTAAAAGAGGAACCCTTAAAATTCTCTAGGGTTGGTGGCTGGGATCGTTTATCTTCTGCTCGTGCACCTGCAGCCCGGAACAAGTTACCACCCATAAACTCTGAGGCTGTTGAACAATATGTTTCAGTACCTCGAAAGCAACACAGCTCTGTAAGTTGTGTTAATTTTTTTATTGGTGAAGAACTTCAAGCTATTTAGAAATAAATTGCTCTATGTCACTGGTTGGTATGAGTAATTTTACAGCTTGTGTTGGCTTGTATTTAATACATAAATTTAACATGCTAATGTGTGTTACGTTGGGGTACAATAACAATGCAAGAGAAGGCAGTATAAAACCTCAGGTCACAGACAGGTCATAGTGGAAAGACTTGTCTGACAACAGAAAAATCAGATTAAAAAAAAAAAAGATAAGAAGAACCGACCAACAAGATAGTAACATTGCACTTTTTGCTTCTGGATTTAAATAACTCTTTTTGGTGTTTTATTCACTAATGTAAGGTTATAAGAATTAGAAAATTATGCTAACTGAAGTAGAAAAGGATTCCAGTTGAAAAAACCAGATCTTCTATTGGCCTGTTTTTGAAGGTTGGGGAAGTAATGACTCACCAGAATGAAAGTAAATTGGCATGTTGATATGTCAATGTGCCAACATAGAAACAGTCTCACATCTGTTTAAAAAACAGGCAAACTCTTAAGTTGGTGCTTTTGGTTATTGAAAACTTATTTTTCTTTTCTTCTTGTGAACTTTTGTATGTCAACAGAAAAAAATATTTTAATTTATTCAGTTGCTGCATTCTCTTAATGTTCTTTTTAATTCTCTCAGCATCAAGAACGATATGCTCATAGCAGAGTGTCAAGTGCAGTGGCTGGCAGGACAGAGCAGCAGCCACTCAGAGAAAGAGCTGTTACTGTTGATCAATTTTCAAGGCCCAACACAACTCATACATTCAGGGTATGTTACAGTGTAAGTGGAGACATGGAAAAGGGAAGAGGTTTTCATTAATGTTGGTCTACAGAAGGTCTCATTTCTGGGTCTCTCCTGATTTCTGATGTACAGGGATTCCTGCTGCCTATAGAGAGGAGGTTGTTAAAAGTCTTGGGGAGGGTGTGGGTCGATTGTATGAGGAAGATTTTTTTTTCAGTTCTAATGCATCAAAGTTTTCCTTTGAAGGTGTTTGCGTGCTAGAAGTGTGCAGTTTAGTGCTGGTTGGAGCTTTGTACTTTGGTAGGATTCAGTCTGCTGGACTAGATAATAAAAACCATAATCAAACCATTTCAGTAGATAAGTGTATCACACTAGCTAAGAGTATATATTTCCTTTCTACAGAGAGACACACCTCAGAAGAAGTCACTGACTCCCACAGATTTTGCTAACCACAGAAGGACAGGTCAAGGATTTTTGATAACAGGTAGGCGAAGTACGAATCACTTGGATGGTAAAAGGCCAACAAAACCTATTAACCCATCATACCATCAAAAAGTGTAGTGCTTGGGGAGAGCCATCTCAGCATAAAAGAACAGATTTTTCTTGGCAGGATCTTTTGAATTTGGTTTTGTTCTCACTTGTTCTGAGGTTGTCCTAACTCTTATGGGTTAGGAATCCTGTGAAGCTTCTTTTTCTTGTTATGACATGGCAGGAAAAGAATTCCATCTCATCTCATCTCATCTTTTTTTTTTTTTCCAGTATTTTGACATATTTACAGCTATAGCAAGAGTATGTGGTGTACAGGCTAGATATTTTTGTGGTTGCTAGAGTAGTAACACAATTGCATGCTCGTGAACTGCTCATAACAAATTTTATTTTAGCTCTGAAATTAATAAACTTTTTGTGTGAAGAAAATGTAGGGTTGAAAATGTGCATTTTTCACAAAAATGTAAAGCTCTCATAAAAAAAATCAGTATTGATTTGCAGCTCTGTCTTGAATTTGCAACACCAAAAAAGAGAGCAACCCTAGGTGGCTCATTTTGTTCCATTTTTACAATAAAGCTGACTAGCTAGTTCCTGATATATTTGAATCCTTGTATGTAACCTTTACTTGTTTGGAAGGTCCTTGAGTTTAAATAATTATATAATTGACATAATTATATAACAGGTGATGTAAGAATAAGGGCAGGTTAATAAATATTGATCTGAGCACATTGGTGGAAGTAACTCATACGTAATCTTGGAGTGTCTTTCAGAAACTACAACAATGAACAATGTTTGTATTTTCCAGGTTCACAGAATTACTCCAGATCCTTTCAGAGAAATCCTCCAGCCTCAAGGAAGAGATTTCAGATTGCTTCTTAACCTGTTTTAGGAAGAAATAGAAACCCTCTGCACTGAATGAAAGACTGAAGCACTAAATTTGCCACTATCTTGTGTAACAAAGAAGGTGTGCATTATGCTGGTGTCTCCTGAGCCTTGCAGTTCTCAGGATGCCTGCATTACCTTCTTTTAAAATTATTTGACCAGAGGTTAGATTAAAATTTGGAGCAAAATGAAATAAATGGTTGAGGTGTCGGCTCTGTTTGCAGTATCAAGAGACTGCGGCTGCACTTTGTTCTCAGGCATTCCTCCTTTTTCTGCCTTTCCTAGGGAATTATTTTTCTACCTATCAAATAAGATATGTTTAGAACATAAAGTGCTGTTCCCACTTTTTTGTTTTCTTAAAGATGTTCTAGTTTATGTAAATATCAGTCATATATAAAATTTATACTTTTGAACAGGAGTTTGCAGTACTTCCCCTTTAACTACTGTTTTAACATTTCTTCATTTTTCAGTCTGTCTGCTTATTATTATAATAATATTTGATCTCTTAAAAATACTGTCTGTACCTACTTTTTCTTCTTCCTTTAATTCTTTTGAAATCTCATTCATTGCTTTTACTTATGCTGTTCTAATAATCAGTAACTGTGGGAACTGCTGGGATAAACTTCGTGTACAGCAAGTAATGTTTTCCCCGCCAAGCCAAATATTTTAATAGATGCTGAGCAAATGAACCAGCATGCTGACAAGTCTGTAAGACCATTCCCACTTTTTGTGATTTCTTGTACAAATGAAGAAAAGAGCAGAACAGTAAGCATCTGGTTCTGCAGCTTAAAAGAAGAGATTTGCTAATTACTAGAGCAGCAATGGATCGCTCTCAGGTGGCAAGAGAGAGGGAAGAGAGATGTTTGCTGTCTACCAGAAAAATTTTAACACTTCTCTCTTTTGGTCAGTTTTTGGGCACCTGACAGAATCACTGGTCATCTTATATCCTGATAATCATTATAGACTCCTTCCAGTTTGGAAGGGACCTCAAGGATCTTCTGGTCCCTGTTGGCAAAAGCACAGTCTGGATGAGATGGCCTATCACCCTGTCGTGCTGAATCTTAAGTGTCCGGTGTTGGGGAATCCACCACTTCTCACACAATGGAAAGATTATTCCAATGGCTAATTATTCTCATTGTGAAAAGTTTTCCTCTTGTGTCCAGTTGGAATCTTACCAGGCATAACTTGCACACATCACTCCTCACTTTTCCATAAGATTCCTTATGAAAAGAGAATCTCCCATCTTCTTAGCAGCCACCCTTTAAATACAGGAACATGGTGATAAGGTGTGCCTAAGCTTTTTTTCTCCAAGCTGGGCAAATCCAATTTTCTCAGCCTTTCCTCACATGGCAGGCTACCCAGTTCTTTGGTTGTCTTTGTTGCCCTTTACTGCACCTTCTCCACCCTGTCCACATCTTTCATGCATAGCAGGGACCAAAACTGAACACAGCATTCCAGGTGTGGCCTGACCAGAACTGAGTAGAGTGGGATAGTGACTTTATCTCTCCTGGTGTTGATGCAGCCAAGTCTCATTTTGGCTTTCTTTGCTGCAGCAACAAACTTCACTCACACTGAGCTGCTTGTCCACCAGGACCCCCAGGTCCCTTTCCATAGAGCTGTTCCCTAGCCAGGTAGATCCCTAACCTGTGCTGCTCTCCTGGATTATGTTTTTCCATGCGCAAGACCTTACACTTGTCCTTATTGAACTTCATAAGATTCTTGCCAGCCTAATTTTTCAGCCTGTCCAGGTGTTCCTGCAGGATGTCTCTCCCTTCCAAAGTGTCCTCTGCCCCACTCAGTTTGGTATCACTGACAAACTCCATCTGGGTACCCTTGATCCCATCATCCAAACCACTGATGAAGACACTGAACAGCGTTGGGCCCAGTGTCATTCCCTGGGGATCTCCACTTGTGACAGTTGCCAGTGTGAAAGGGAGCAATTTAGCACCACCCTCCAGGTGTGGCCGGTCAGCCGATTCCCCACCNACCCCCAGGTCCCTTTCCATAGAGCTGTTCCCTAGCCAGGTAGATCCCTAACCTGTGCTGCTCTCCTGGATTATGTTTTTCCATGCGCAAGACCTTACACTTGTCCTTATTGAACTTCATAAGATTCTTGCCAGCCTAATTTTTCAGCCTGTCCAGGTGTTCCTGCAGGATGTCTCTCCCTTCCAAAGTGTCCTCTGCCCCACTCAGTTTGGTATCACTGACAAACTCCATCTGGGTACCCTTGATCCCATCATCCAAACCACTGATGAAGACACTGAACAGCGTTGGGCCCAGTGTCATTCCCTGGGGATCTCCACTTGTGACAGTTGCCAGTGTGAAAGGGAGCAATTTAGCACCACCCTCCAGGTGTGGCCGGTCAGCCGATTCCCCACCCAGTGCATGGATCACACATCCACACCATCACATGCACATTTCTGTAGGAGGAGGCTGTGGGAAACAACATCAAAGGCCTTGCAGATATGCAGGTAGACAATGTTCACTGCTTGCCCCATATCAACCAAGCAGGTTCCTTTGTCATAAGAGGCAGTCAGGTTTGTCAAGCACAATTTGTCCTTGGTCAATCTGTCCTGGCTTTTCCTAAACATGGGCTTCATTTGACTTGTAACAGCCCCCAGGAAAATTTGTTCCACAGGTTTCCCAGGGACTGAAGTAAGACTGATGGGCCTGTAATTTTGTGGATCCTCTCTTAAGTCCTTGTAGATAGGAGTGACATTTGCCTTCTTTCAGTCTTCTTGGATGTCCCCCAAATTCCACAACTGGAAGATTATGGAGAGTGGCCTCGCAGCTGTATCAGCCAGCTGTCCTTGGTTGGATACTGCCAGAGCCCATGAATCTGTAGAGGTCAAGGTCCTGTAATGGTTCGTATACCTACTCTTCCTTCACAGATGGTTGGTCTGTGTTTGCATCAGCCAGGATTTTTGTTCCCAAGGCCTGGTGCTGGTAAAAGGACATGGGTGAAAAAAGTGTTGAGTACCTCTGCCTTTTCAGCCTTGTTGGTGGCTAATTCATCTCCCTTGTTAAACAGGAGGCAAATACTTACCTTCTGTCTGCTTGTTTACATACTTGTCCTGGTTTCAACTGGCATAGAATTTATTTTCATCCTAGTAGCTGGCACAGTGCTGTGTTTTAAATTGGTATGAGAATAATGTTGATTACACCCTAATGGTCTAGTTCTTGATGAGTTGTGTTTGCCCTACATCAAAGACTTTTCAGTGTCCCATACTCTGCCAGTGAGAAGGTCCACAAGAAGCTGTGACAGAGCATGGCCAGGACAGCTGACACCAACTGGTCAAAGGGATATTCCATACCACAGAAGGCCCTGCTCAGTATATGAACTAGGAGGGGCCTATTGCTGCTCAGGGGTGGATTGTGGTCAATGAGTGGTAAGCAATTGTTTTGTGCAATTGCTTGTGTTTCTTTGGTTTTATTCCTCTCTCTTATTTTCCTATTTTCGTTTTACTTTACTATATTTCAATCATTAAATTTTTCTTATTTCAACCCATGGGTTTTATCTTTGTTTTGATACTCCTCTCCGTCCCACCAGGGTGGGGTGTATGCATGGTACTTCATTGTGGTCTGGGGCTAAACCATGATAATATCTGAAGAACCCTTTCTTGTAGTTTTTGATATCTCTGACCAATTTCTATTTGAGCTGAGCTTTTACTTTTCTAACTGCATCTCTGCACACCCTCTCTATGCCCTTGTGCTTACTTGGACGTAATCCTGAAGCTCAGAAAAGGTTCACAGAGAACTGGACAAGGTGTTTGGTAAGTTTTCCATTCCTTTATCAAGATTGAAGAAATGGAGATAGGAATGTGCCATGTGGCCATTCTAGAGCTTTAAGTGGCTAGAGGTGGTTGGGATGGGTGCTGGAATGTCTGCAGGATAGAATACTGAGAAGGTTTCCCAAGTGAAGGGTAGGGTTTTTCTCTTTTTTTCCCTATAGAGAGCTGCTTATTTGCTGTTGTTTTCTCCCTTTCCTTTTCCTCCTCAGGAGGATATCAAGTACTGAATGGCACAAATATTCTTGTTATAATTTATGCCCTACTGAGATTTTTCTTGACATGGAGAAGTTTAGTCCTGAGCGATTCTTCCCTGAACATTGTAAGGAAAAGCACCTGTATGGTTTCCAATTATTTAATGTCGTTGATAGTTTGCATGCATCCATCACTTTGGAACTGACATTTCTGGTCTCACTGGGGGGTGATGTGAAGGACATTTCACCCCTGTTTTCCCTTTCAGTCTTGTGATTATTTCATGGTAGGCTTTTCAGCTGAGTCTAGGTGTCATGCTGTCAGCAGCAGGGCTGCTGCTGTGGTGACCTCTCTGAGAAAAGGCTAGAGAGGAGAACACAGTTCCTGCTGGCTCCACACTGGATCCACTGCGGGACATAGCTGAGCAGTGGCACCTCTGTGAAAAAGTATTTACAAGGGTACAAAAAAATGCTAAACAGACAGCAGAGTGGGGCAGGGCAGGGGGGGAGGTGGGGAAGAGAGGGGAAACAGCAGTGCAAACACCAAGGTCAGTGAAGGAGAAGGAAACAGTGCTCCAGGCTCCAGAGCAGAGATTCCTCAGCAGTCTGGAGAAACCAGTAGCTGGAGCAGGAGAAAAGTGTGAAGAGGGAGCACTAGAGAGGAACTTTTGTCTTTGTTTCTAACTTCCTCATTATCTGTTTTTAATTTTCTACAAATTAAATTGAATTTCTGAAGTTGAGTCTGCTTTGCCCATGATGGTAACCAATAAGCAATCTTCCAGTCTTTATTTTTACCCATAAGCCTTTGCATCCTGTTGAGGGAGGGGAATGAATGGGTGGGTGTCTGAATGCTGGCCAAGGCTAACCCACCACACCTTCTAACAGGCTGTACATTTCTGACTGTGTTATGTGCAGGTACATCAAATGTGGACAAAGAACCTTGTAGAGAAAATACTGATACCAAATCTTCCATGCTGCAAGAATGCAGGTAGCAGATTTGCAGTGCTGTGCTTCTGTGACCTACAGGTTTTCCCTGATCTTAAACTGCCCTGTTTATTCATTCTTCATGACCTCTGGCTCACTTCATGTAGTGTGTTGCAGGCTGGTAAATGCTTTCTTTAAACTTGCTGGAGTTTAGCAAGGAGGGGGCCATGTAGAATCTAGCCAAATCACAGAGAAGTGGGCGGAATCTTCACTTGTGATCTTGGATGAGTTGTGATCATCCAGCTTGGGAGTGTGCATTTTCCTTGATATGTTGATGAATGAATATAGGTGTGGTGCTTTGGTAGCTACTTAGTGTTAATGCCTATTAGTTATTACAACATCACTGATACCTCATCAGAATTGCTTTACAACAGTAGTCTCTGTTCTGGGGCGTGAATGGAGGTTTCTGTTATTGTAAGACATGTTGTTATCCTGGTAGGGAAGATTATGGTTTCTTAGGAGGCAAGCTTTTGTATTCCCTTGGGGACAATTCATTCATGCAAAATGTCTTGTAGTGAAGGATCCCAAATGATGGATGTGGAACAAAGCAGTTGTTGCTGTATAGTGAACACTAGGTTGCAGAAACCAAGCAAGGTGTGCTTGATGGAGGTGGCATCAAAGCAATCAGTCTGTCTCTGAAAAACAGCGGTGGTCTCTGTCTCACAAATGCTGTTAATCTTCTTTACCTGTGTGAGAAAGAGTCCACAGAAGGATTTTAAGCTGGAGTCTTCCTCAGGATTTGTTCTTGGAAGCCTAGATTTTGGGCATGAAGCTGTAGTAGCCTAGTTTGGGCCTGAAATTTAGTATCAGGCCCTAAAATTCCTCTTTGAGGACTGGGGAGATCTCTGAGCTCTCCAGCTGTCCAGCTGATGACATATTTTGAAATGGAGACATACTGTGTTATATTTTTTTTTGTGTAGGTGAGGGCCGTTGTGGACTAAAATGGCCTGTTTTTTTCAGAGTGGCTTTCTGCATAAAGGTTGATCATATTGTGATGGTGTGTGTTTAGAAAGAGAGAAGCTCTTGCTAAGAAAAGCCTTTCTTAAGAAAAAAACAGTTTTTCAGAATGAGTTGTGTACTTTTCTGTTGTCCTTCAGTTGTATCAGGTCCACTTAAGCCTTGTTTTGCTTTTTTGTTTTTTTTTCCTTGCTGTAATTGATGATTTTATTAGTTTTTCTTATTGAAGAATCCAAGCTGCATTCTAGGGACCAGCAGGAGCCTGTCCTGTCATTTTGTCTCTTGGCTGACACAGCTGCCTAACATGTTGTGTGTCTTCTGTCAGCACAGGCAGATAGGCTTCCACTTAGGCAAGAGACTGAATAAAAGTGGGTTTTCACTGTTAAGAGCATTTGTAAAAGCAAAGATTCACTAACCAGTGGAGTGCTCACAGAAATCCAATACTGAACAAATAGCTCGCTGAGTGAAAAGGAAATGCTGATCACAATCTGGTAGAAAACTAATTTCCTAGAGAACATCCTCCAAAGTTTGTTATGATTCTAAGTCTTGGTGACATTATTAGGCCTCAAAGATGCTAGACTTCTCATTTCTTCTTTCTTGGGTACATATCTTTTATGTCTCACTGCAGTGTTTCTGCTGCCTTTTATTAACATCATCACCATGGCCAGCTGCTGGCAGGATGTTGCAATGTTTGTTTTGCAGTGTTCCCTATTGCTTTCCCAATGGCCTTTCACCTTCTCTTTGATGTTTCACAGGTGTTTTTGGTGTTTGTTTTTTTCCTGTAGAAGGAGTAATCAGCAGTTAGAAGTACGGATTTTTGACTCAGAATCACAAAGGGTCACTTCATCTTATTTTTGGTCCAATGAAGTCAACAAACTGCAAGACTTTTTGTAAATATGAGGGTATCATTTTTCAGCTGATTTCCATTTTAAAAAGACAAAAGGTGAGTCTGTTCATCCGGCATGCTTGCTTCCTTCCTAGGATGTCACCTGAACAAAAGAGGGGACTGATGATTGTGTAACTTGCCTATGTGTTTGCAAGACTGGGTATATATCTGCTGCTTTCTGTCACAAACCATTACAAACAACAGCAAGAGTGGCAAAGTTCATTTCCAGCTGTTTACTGTGCAGAAAGATATAACAGTCAGCATTTATGATAAAGCCTCTGCTGGGAGATTGCAGGAACAAAGTGCCAAAATTTACCCCCCTTGATGCTAAGGGTCACAAAAATCTTACTTCTGATGTTCTGAGCTTTTTGTTTGTGTTTTTTATTTTAGTTGTTTTGTTTATGCTGTTTGTTGATTTACTAAAAATGCTTGTGCAGTCATTTTTGGTACAAAGCAAACAGGACAAATATGAGTATGGCCATAAATACCATTTGTGCTTTATTCAGGGGGAGAAGTTTCATGAATTGGCTGTGAACCATGCTGCCTCTACCAAAATTCTGTTTGACCAAAAGGTTTCTGAGCACCCACTTTGAGAAACAGGTGTTTAGTAGCCCTGCAGCAGTGAGAAGAGACCCTGGATCCTCCCGACGCAGGAGGGGACGAGGTGTTTACGGTGGGTTTGGTACTGTATCTACCCAAGCACTTTACAAGTTGGGGCACAGGTGCTGGTGCTGCCAGCTGTGTTACTGGCACCCTTTAGCCTGTGCCTGAGCATTCAACAGTGAGATCAGTAAAAGCCATTTGAGGTGAGAAGTGTGAGCGTGCTTTGCAGTGCTGCTGTTGATCAGAGGTCTGTATGGGCTCTGGTTTTTGTAAGCCCTTGAAGCCATCAACCCAGCTGAAAAAAGGTATTCTCTGTCTGGCCCTTCAGTCGTCATGTTGGACTACACTGGAGCAGTTCTCTCTGGCAAAATGGTGTTGAGCACCTGAAAACAGGTTGAGAAAGATGATATTGAGAAAACCCATCTATCCCAAATCTGCAAAAAGGTGTTTTTTCTCTTGATTGTGCTTTGTCTTTTCCTTCTGAGGTGTGTAAAGAAGGTCCTCACTCCTCACTTGGCTCGAGGCAAGTGAGGGCAGGAAAGCAGCACTGTTCCCTCTAGCTGGCCTGCCATCAGGAAATGCTAGGAGGCAGCCTCTCCATGAGAGTGTTTTTTGACTCTTGTGTATTTTCTTGGCAAGAAGCTACGTCAGTGGCCTGTGTGGCAGCTCCGCCTCCTTCTCTTTCTGGCCAACTTTTCTGCGCACTTGGCTTGCTGCAACTTACTGCACTGCTGGGGACAGGCAGTGCCGGTTCCACAGCAGGGATTAAGGCTCAGAGCAGGAGGCTGAGAGGCGATGATGGAGGTCATGGAAGTATTCTCAGGGAGACCCCAGCTGCTGCCCTGGGGAGCTGGGGTCATTGCTCTGCTGTTGACAATTGTGACTGTGTTCTCCCTGCCCTCCCTGATGGAATACTGGAGGCGATGGAGGATGATGAACCCCATCCCGGGTGTCAGCCCCTGCTATCCTGTGCTGGGAAATGCCCTGCTCTTAGACGGGACAGGACAAGGTAAAGTCAGCTTACACTGTAGCCCAGCTGTGAGGTCCCTGCACTGCCTGGGGTTTGCTGGAGGAGCCGGTGGTGGTGAGGTGCTTGTTTGGCTGAGCTGTGGCTGGCTGGGGAAGGGGAGTGGAGTGTCAGAGGATATGCTGTTGCCTTCGGGTCTCTCTGGGCCTGTGGGCAATCTGCAGAGGGGAACAGTGTGAGGAGTGGGCAGTGAAGAGGAAAGGAGAGGAACTGCATAAATGTGGAGTTATTACTGGTCTCAAAGATTAACTAGAGGTTAAATCTGACAGCAGCTGCTGCTGGGCTCAGACCCTTAAGTTGTTGGTAGGGTGGAGCATGAACGCTGTGGAATGTTTTTGTCAGAGGGAGGCGTGCTGGGGGCTCTTGCAGGAAGTGCTGTTTCACAAAGTTAAACATTGTGTCCTCATGACTCTTTGCTGTGATCCAAACAAAATTGAAACAATTATCTTCCCCAAAGCAAGCATGTGCAAGGGACTTTTGCATGCCAAGTTGCTTTTACCCAGACTCGCTTTCTAAATAATCTGTGACTTAGATTTATGTGTTAGATGCAAAAGAACTTGCTGAGTATTTACAGTACATCCCTCAAAGGCAAATCTTTTTGTTCTGGTACCGATTAATGGGACCTTCTTTTTGCCAGGTGCTTGAGAGAGCACTAACATGGTAGATGTTCCCTTTCCATTTGGTACTCATTTTTTAACAGGAACATATTTCTTAAGGAGTTTGTGGTATGAAAGCATTTCTGGGTCTGCTGTCAGTGGCCCACACTCTTCTGTGTGTGTTTGTGATGCCTGTGTATGCCAGTTCTGCTCCGGGCACATGTGTTGCTGGCTGCTGGCTGTGCTGCCGTGTATGCTGCCAGAAAAGTGACTAATGGGCTGTAGGAGCATGGTGGAGTCGAGTGTGAGTACAGCATTGGAACACAAATTGCCCAGTGCTGACCTGTGCTGAGATACAGTGCCTCTGCTCACAAGGCACACTGTCATATCTGTCCCCTGGATCCAATCCCGTATCTAAGTACAAATATGAGAGGTCTGTGTGGATGTGAGGAGAAGCAGCTTTCCACAAGGCTGACTTTGGGGAAGCAGTAGGAGGATCATAGGATGTTTATATGAGCTGGACTGAGAGATTAATTTTTCTTTTCTTTCTTATCCTCTTTTTAAAAAATCTTCTTAAAAAAAACCAAACCAAGCCAGAACATTGCTTCTATCTCCAGACAGCATGGAAACTCTGATGTCATGTGTAGTCTCCAATCTCATTTGTTAGCAGGAATCACATAGCTCCCATGCTTTTGTTAAGGAATCACAAAGCACCCATGTCCAGCCATCTTTGCTCTTGTTTGTTTATGTAAAAATGAGTGAAGTTTGGGGTTTGTAATATTTTTCATTAAAAATATGCCCCAAAAAAAACCTTTAAAAAAGGGTAATGTTTTATAGCAGAAAGGAAAAGAACTTTTCCCATGATGGGGATTTTTTTTTTGTTGGTATTGGTGGACAATTTCTGGAAAATGTGTTATTTTATCATGGCAATGTTAGGAAACATATTTTAAAAACAGCAAAATAATCTGACACTCTTAATCATGTTGGATGAGGTGTCATTAGAACTTTTCCTAAGACTAGAGAAAGCTGTATTTGGGCATCTATTAGGAAACTTTTTTTTTCTTTTTTTTTTCTTTGATTTGGGGACCTTTGAATTTTCAGCTCTACAGAGGCTTGTAAAGGTGTCATTTGGTGTTCAAGCTTGTTTCTGAAAGGGCAAAGAAGTGTTTAATCCTTGAACATTCTGAGTGGCCCCCACTTCTAATACTGCAGAACGAACCTCAACAGTCCTCTTTGATGAGATAGTATCAAAGGCCTTTTTGAATCAAATCAAGCACCATCTACTGCTCTTCCCTTGCTAACAGATTCAGCTATCTCCCATGCTTTCTGTATAGCTAAACTGACAAGACATAGACTGGATAAGTGTATAATAATATGGGAAGAGAATTCGCTGGGGTGCTGAGCTCGCTGGTATGAAGTCCAACTGGCAGCTGGACAGCAGTGGTATCCCTCAGGTTGATCTGTGGCATAAATGATGCTGTGAGTCTGTCCCCTAAGAGATCAGGACACCTGAATTGTAAAATCCATATTCGCAAAATATGCTGCTTGGTCATAGCAGCAGGTTGAAACTACAACAAAATCAAAATTGCAAGGCATGTGGTGTAAGAGAGTTCATTACAGAAGCCTTACTTATTTTGTAAACCTCCCTTGTTGAAGCTCTACTTTGATTTTCTATTCCAGGTTTTTTTAAACAACTACAATTTTATGCTGAAGAGTTCAGAAGTTGGCCATTGTTCAAACTTTGGATAGGACCATTGCCTGTCATGATTTTGTATCACCCTGACAGTGTGGAGGTGAGCGTGCTGGTCTCCTGTCTATTCTACCGTCATGCAGAGCAGTGTCCAAGCTGTTAGTTTCTATTAATGTAATTTTTGTTAAAAAGGACTTGGGCTGATTTGCTTTGGGATGGTCCTCTGAGTTAGTGCTAAAGAAAGGCATAAAGCAAAGGATTATTAAAAGGCCTAGTCAGAGGGGATTGGGGGGAATACTGAAAATGACCAGCACCAAAGCAGCATCTTCTCTGGCTTTGTTTTCACATGTGTGAAAGCTTCTGCTCCTAAGATCAAACCAAACAAACAGCAGGGAAGATGGGACCACTGAAATGAGGATAGAACATCATGAAATTCAGGTTGCAATGCTTGTGTGTCTTTGACAGACTTCTGCATTAGAACTTGGTGGGTCTGTTTTGATGCCATGAAATGTAGTCATTAGCTTTGCTGCTGACAGTGATTGTCCTTGCACTAGGAAGACGGTATTGTTTCTCTGTTGGAGTGTTAATTGAAGAAATAATGAAGAAATCTCTCTCCATCTAACAAGTGATTTTTTTCCTCTCTGTTCATTTTTTTCTGACAGGTTATTCTGAACAGTTCAAAACATATAGAAAAATCATACCTGTATGATTTCCTGCATCCATGGCTGGGCACTGGACTTCTGACAAGGTATAATGTATAATGAAATGCAGGTGCACTGCTGTCTTTTTGAAATTTTCAGGGTATATGATAGGAAGAGATCTTGGTGGCAGGAATGCTGTGTGTATTTCTGAACAAAGAGATCGTGTGCACTGCTTATCTCAGCTGGTCATGTTGCAGACCAGTAGGATAGGCCTGAGGTTGGTGACGCTTTGGGTTAGGATCGGAGAGTGCTCCCTTTCCTTCATTTCATTCACGAAGTGGAGGATCATGAGAAGTGAGCCTGAGTGAGAGCATAAGTCAGGAGTGGAGAGATGGAGGAGCCATGGCATAAGGGATTGGTTTCCTCCAGTCTTGGAAGAGTAAAAGAAGGATTGGTCTAGATGATGCAGGTATTCAAGAGTCAGAGCAAGGTGAGTATAGAGTGGCATTGGTATCTTTGAGCCTCTTCTGAGTTTTTGCAAAAAGGTCAAGGTCCCCGTGTTAGTAGTGGACAGTGTTAGTTAGTTAGTTGCTTGTTTGGAGCCCTCAGAGGTGGATTCCTCATGCTTTATGATGGGATCATGGTATTGTAAAAGCCAGCTGTGATCATGTGGTGTGGGAAGTGCAAGTTCCCGTGAGAGGATGAGGCATGCATTTTATCCTGAGTTTTGTTCACGGCCTTTAGGAAAGCAGTAAGTAAACAGTAGCAATGTGCAGAGGTGAGGTCCATGGGCATCAGGCATGGTTTATCCTCACTGTTCTTCCTTAGTGGTTGTTTTGTCTTCCATAGATTTACAGAGGTATTTTGGCTTCCTGGTGCTTGCAAAAATGTAATGGAGGAGAATGTTCCAGTCTCTGCTGATTAGGGGCAGCAGTGGCAGATAAGCTGGCCTGTGGAGTGCCTCAATAGCAAGTTAACAGGGGCAGTGGTGCGATGGTTTTACCGTGTAAGCCGAAGTGCTAGCTGTGTTCCTGTGGGGCAAGTGATTTAGAAGAAGTGAACAAGGACCCCAAGGAAGCTGATCTCACTCACTGTGGCTCCATGCTTGTCGCTGGCGTGTGGGAAGTGATCGCTTGTCTCCAGGGAAGTAGGTTTTAGCCTGGCCTTGAGGCAGTCATTTTCACAATTTCCCTAGGCCCTAGTTCTCTGCAGGCCTCATTTCATGGTCAGCGGATGAAGACAAGCACAACTACTGATTCAGAGAGAAGGTGGGGTGGGTTGAGGCCTTGATGCTGAATAGCTGTTTTGGCCTCTGGCTGGCTTCTGCTTGGTCCCTCTGAGCCTGTGCACTGACCAACAAGGATGGAGATTTGTTGGCATCTCTGTTTGTTGAGACCAGCTGGAGAAATGGTGGCTTTTGCTTCCAAGAGATCTGGAGCAAGAAATATTTACATTTGCTCCTTTGGTGGAGTGCTATGAACAGCTTGAAGAGACATCTACAGTGCGTCCACCTCTTCCAGGCTGCAGTATTTACTGTGTACTTCCTGTAATGATGAGGGTTTAATTTTTGACTCAGAGTTTTTTGTCCTTCCTTCTCCTCATTAATTTACAGCACTGGAGACAAGTGGCGATCACGGAGGAAGATGATAACTCCCACATTCCACTTTGCGATCTTGAATGACTTTCTAGAGGTCATGAATGAACAAGGAAATATTTTGGTGAAGAAACTTGAGAAGCATGTTGACAAGGAACCATTTGATGTCTTCATGGACATCACTCTGTGTGCCCTTGATGTCATCTGTGGTAAGTCCTGTTCAGTTATTGTGGTGGGACTGTGAATAATGCAGAAGATCATGACTTCAGCTGTGCCAGTTTGTGTAAGATGATTGAAGAGGAATATCCCTGCGTACTTTCTAAATGCATTTCCATCCTTCCCAACCTTTTTCCCAGGGTTTATTAAGTGCATCTGAGCAGGTGAGTTTGTGGGACTAGCAGGACAGAGGTAGCAGTCTGAAGTGAGGTTGTCTTGAGGAGCAGGATTCCTGGGTATAGAAATACAAAGAAAGCTCATTCCCTGCAAAGGGATATGTGTATTCACTTGTTGAAGGGATGGTGTGATGATAGACAGAAGCTGGGAGTAGTAGTAGCTTACTGTGTACACTGCATTTCACTTTGCACTTGTGAAATGTTGATGTTTTCCTCCTAGAAACAGCAATGGGCAGGAATGTGGGTGCCCAGAAGAATAAGGATTCTGACTATGTTTCTGCTATCTACAGGTAAAGGCACATTTTCCTTAGTTACTTTGTAGCTGAGCTGGAGTTGATGCTGCTGGTGTCAGGAGGGAAGGCCAAGGGGTCAGAGAGGGAGGGATGTAAAGCACTGGAACAGACTAACCCTTAGTCACTAAATACCCTGG
This sequence comes from Ifrita kowaldi, assembly GCA_013398055.1. NCBI lineage: Eukaryota > Metazoa > Chordata > Aves > Passeriformes > Cinclosomatidae > Ifrita > Ifrita kowaldi. Next base: position 1,045,278 of record VZRS01006878.1, read on the forward strand.
AGGTGTTTGAAAGACGTACCTGTGGCACTTTGGGTTTTGGTGTAGCAATGGACTGTGCTGGGTTAACACTAGGTTAACAGCTGGACTCAAAGATCTAAAAAGTCTTTTCCAACCTAAATTCTATGGTCTCATTGCTAGCTTTTGATGGAGCTTGTTGAGACAGGTATGATACAAAACAGGAGTAGACCTGGAGGGTTTGATTATCGTCAGTTCCCTGGCCTTTTCCAAATTGTACCACAAGTGGGCTTGAGGTTGGTAATAATTACTCCTCTGCAGCTAAAGCATGTGCAAGAGTGGAATAGCAATGATAATCAGCCCTTCCAAATGTACTCCAGCTGTGTTTGAGCATACTTGAAGTCTCTTATTTTTAATTTTAAATACATTTTAAGTACTTTTACGTGCGGTCTGGTATTTGGACATTCAACTAGGAATGCAAAGCTCTCAGAAACTGAGTTTTGGGGGCAGATATTTTGGAAGCCTGTCATGAGTAGTCTTTACAACATGGCCAATGCTTTACTGAAGTGCAGTGTGACTGGACTGGATGACTTAATAAGACTGTTTCAAGAGGATTCCAACTAAATGAGAATATGCTGTCCTTCTCAGAGAACAATGATGCTTTAAAGATGTAAAGCATGGTGATGCTGGGACAAGTAACAGAAATTTTGAGATGGTGTAAAATCAAGAAACAAATGTGAATGGCCTTCCTTTCAAATCCTGGGTTTAAACCTACACAGTATGTTAAGTTCTACTTCATTAGGGTACATAGAAGTCTTTTCTTCTTGAAATGTGCTGTAATTTGGGTTTTTTTGTCAAGTAATGTTACATGATATAATTGTTTTGCCTCTAGGATGAGTGATCTAATCCAACAGCGACAGAAGAGCCCTTGGCTTTGGCCTGATTTTTTGTATATATTGTTCAAAGAAGGAAGAGAGCACAAGAGGAACCTCAACATCCTTCACAAATTCACAGATACAGTATAGAGTCTTTTTAGAATTTTTTTTATAATGATAATTTTCATTGTTGGAGCAAAGTTTTGCACTCAGAGCTTCCAAATGAGGGTGAGGTTCAGCCTCCTTTCTATGCTATCTCTCTTTTGGGATGCTGAGGTATTTCCTGCAAAGAAGACAAGAGCTGGCTTCCCTTTCAAGATTTCTGTTGAATTTAAACAGAAGGAATTAGACTACTCCAAGGGAGTGTCAGACCTTGCAGGTCCTTTGCAACTGAAATGAACAAGAGAAATTCACTGAACTCTTGTTCTGCCCCAAAAGCTCCACATCTGGATCACTTGCAACAGCTCACTGCCAGGTTTGGAGCAGTAAGCATGGGGCTCTGCATGGTAGTGCCATTTAGTCCAGCCCTCAGAAACTGAAGCCTGTATTCATTTTTCCCTATTCAGAACAGAACTGCTGAGAGGAGCAAACACATGCAGATCCCCACATCAGCAGTAAGGCACTTTGACACAGAAATCATTAAGCATGCATCACTCGCTTGGCATAAAATGAAGTTTTCTCTCACCTTGTTAGACTGTGGAAGTAACAGCCCTTTCTCTCACCAAATAATTCCTATGTTATTCTTGCCAAAGTTTGCCCTTCCAAATCTACTAGTAGGATGTTATCAGAGAGGCTGCTTTCCCTATGCATGTGTCCCATGATGTCATTGTATCAATGTCTATGACAAAGGAAAGAATCTCTGAACTTTGACTACGTATAATCAGCCACATTGACTGTGTTGTTTTTAAGTACTTCATGTTTTGCTTCCTTTTATTGGAAGTTGAAGCAGGGAGGCATGAGAGAGGCTCTTAAGAGGACCTAAGGTAACACTTGAATTCCTCCCATGCTGGGCTGGTGCACTGAATATAAGAAGCCAAATCTTAGAAGATGACAAAGGACCATAAATAGTAATGTCACATGGTGTAGGTGCTGACAGCAAGAACTGAAGTGAAGGATGGGTCAATACGTGACACATATGCAAATTCAGTGAGGAAAACAATGTGTGTATATGGAACTGTATTTTTTTCTCCCATTCTGTGATTCCTTCAAACAGAATTGCATACTCCACACCCTTTAAAAATATTCTGTTTTTAAGAGCAATGCCAGTTTATTGAAGGGTTCTGTTTTGGTTTTGCAACAGCAGTGGCAACAATAAGAGATTTATGTCTGTTACTGGGTCTGTACTTTGACCTAAAAAAGGGAAATTCAGCCATTTCTCTCATACTGGAGAAAATTTGGGAGGCTTTAATGTAGTGGGTTCAGCGATACTATGTGTAGCCTTGACGCAGGATTATGGGATGCACTGTCTTCTCTTCAGTTTCCTGAGTTTTTCAGAGGTTGGAAGTGAGATCTTTCCTTAGTTATCAGATAGGACAGAGAAGATCTTATTGGCAATTAGCATGTTCACACTGTGGTGATTTTGTTGATACGCTGTTGCTGTTGTTGGCATGCATGATTGGCATGTTCCAGATACTCTGGACATGTTTACACTTCTTGATGAGCCCCAGGTTGTTTATGTAGTTTGGCTATCTATTTTCTTGATCACACAAAGGCTGTTCAAGGTTTATTCTATTGCTTGAGGCAAGAGAGGTTGGTCATAATTCACTACTAATACAAAAAGTCAGTTAAATTTCATGACCTAATGCTGACAGCTATGCTAACTAGCTCATGTAGATTGCTACAGATGGATGTTGTTGCTTTGATAAGTTAGGACAAAACTGCATGAGGCAGATGGCACACTTGTGCTGAATTCATCATATCTGATGTAACGGTTCTATTATCAGGTCATTGCAGAAAAAGCTGAAGAACTTAAAAGCACCAAGCAAAAGAAAAACGATAATGATGGCAACTCTGAAGAAAGTGGTACCAAAAAGAGAAAAGCATTTCTGGACATGCTGCTGAATGCAACAGATGATGAAGGAAATAAATTGAGCTACAGGGACATTCGTGAGGAAGTGGATACTTTCATGTTTGAGGTAACCAAAGAATTCATTGGTTTATTGTTCCTTTTTTTTTGTTTTGGATGGGTTTTTTTGTTGGGTTTTTTTGTTTGTTTTTTTTCCTCCAAACTTGAGATTCAGAATTTGCAGGTGGTGACTCGTCTTAGTTCAGGAGGTTGCTTTTAGCATGATTTTATTTTAGCCCTGGAAGCATAAGAGGAAATCTAAATGTTTCTATCCATTAGAGGATAGAGGTAGGATAGAAACATTGGTGTGCCCTGGGAAAATGTTGGAAAATGCATATGTGGTAGGCCCTGCCTATGTGAGCAGGCTCTACTCATGAAAGCACATGAGGAATAAAAGCTTAGTGGCTGACATGGACCGTGGGCTCTTGGCTTTTGTTGCAAACCTCATTAACACTGAAGAGTGCTCTAAATAGTTTCAGTTTTTTGACTTGAATTTTGGCATGTTTCCTCACATTTTTCCCTTCCTACATTTGCTGCACTCTTCTGGTTCTGTTGTCCACTGTGCATCAGTGTTTTGTCTTCTTGTAGAATCTTGTCCTAGAATGCCTTGCGTTGGAAGGGACCTTAAAGATCGTCTAGTTCCAACCTTCCTACCACGGGCAGGGATGTCATCAAATAGATTAGGTTTCCCAGGGCCCAGTCCCACCTGGCCCTGGACACCTTGAGAGACAGGACATCCAAAATTTCTCTAGGCAACATGTTCCTCACTAATCTCTGAGTAAAGAATTTCTTCCTAACATCTAATCTAAATCTCTTCTCTTTTAGCTGAAAATCATTCCCTCTTGTTCTACCACTATCTGCCCATGTAAAATGCCACACTCCCTCTTTTTTTTTATAAGCCCCCTCTAAGTACTGAAAGGCCACAATTAGGTCTTCCCGGAGCCTTCTTGTCTCCAGGCTGAACAACCAACTGTCTCAATCTGTCTTCATAGGAGATGTGTTCCATCCCTCTGATCATCTTTGAGGCTCTTCTTCTTGTCTGATTTCCTGTCTAATGAAGGATCTAAAGAAGATTTTTGAGTTTTCCACACACTTCCATTAGACGGACCTGAATTCTATCTCAGAAGAACTTAATTCATAGAACGTATTAATGCCATTGTAATCTAGAGAAACTCTCTTCTCATCTTGCCATTTCTGTACTACAGCCGCATCCTGAACTTCACAAATGTGCTTTTTTAGTATCAAAATCCTTTTTTGGTCAACTTTTCCCTTTTCTGTTTCCCCCTTTTTTTGTGTTTTTTTTTTTCCCTTCTTTTGTTCACCTTTCATCTCCCCTTGCCTTTCCCCTCCTTCCCACAGTGCTGGGAAGTAGTAGTTGATTCCCTTCTCATAGAAAAACAAGTATTTTCTCCTATGGCTACTGTACTACGTCTCATTAGACCATTTTTAGATAGTTTTGTAAAGGTTACAAGTTGTGTCCACTGTATCTCTCCTGTGATAGTCACTGCCCCCCCCACCCCCAGATGTTGACTGGACAGTAACCAAAAAGATGAATATGTGTTACTATTTATCTGCCGGTTCCGTGGGGTCCCGCGAGCTCCCGCAGAACCAGGGCAGGTTCAGTAACATGAGTCAGTAACAAAGAGCTGGGAAGGGAATCTGCTGTGGCCTTTGTTCCGACAGGCGAGTGTCTTCACCCACTGAAGGAGGCAAGCAAATCCAGAGTACAATGGCTTACACAAGTTTTTCTCGGGGCTAGGGGAAGGTGGGGTCAGGGAACAGGGATCAATGGGAGAGCCCTGGGGGATGGACAAGGGGCTGAGGCCATCAGCCAACCGGGGAGTTCAAACTGGAATACATTAACTTCACAGAAACCTGCAACCTGGAGAGAGTCCCGTGGCAGCCCCAACACACAGGGGTTCACCGATTACCACAAATATGCATCTGATTCATTGTGTAGATACTGATAGTTCATGCAGCTCCTGAGTATCAGAAGAGAGGGATTTTGCTTAGGTTATTTTAATACTTTTCTCTTTTGGTCAGTTTTCAGCACAATCGTGGATCACTTTTTATCTTGATAGTTAGTGTGTTGAGCAGAGTTATTCATTCTTGATTCTTGTTTTTTTCATGGTCATGGGACTAATAAGTCTCACTTTTCATACTACCTGCACACCTAAGTATTTACGAAGCCCACTGGTGCATGGGAATAGAGTTGAAGTGAATGTCTTTGCAAATCTGGACCTGTAGGGCCATGATACGACAGCAGCTGCTATGAACTGGGTCCTGTACTTGCTTGGACATAATCCGGAAGTTCAGAAGAAGGTTCACAGGGAACTGGACGAGGTGTTTGGTAAGTTTCCATTCCCCCTTCATTGCGGTTTTGCTGCATTTGTGAGTGGAAATGTGTTAAAAGCCTAGAAGTAGAAGGGGATTTAAGAGCATGCCTTGTGGCCCTTCTGGAGCATTCAGCAGCTAGAGGTGGTTGGGATGGGTGCAGGAAAGTCTGTATGGGCGTACAACCAACCTTATGTCTTTGGGGCAAGATATGCGTGTTCAATATATTTGTAGCACTTTCTTGTATGTAGTCTTGGTGCATGATGAGAGTTTCTGGGGGGATCCAGGATGAGTTTATTTAGCCAAAGATGGGGAGTTTTGGTCTTGGTCATCCTTCTATTCGTTTTTGGACAGACAACACTGAGCGTCCTGTGACAATGGATGATTTGAAGAATCTTCGATACCTTGAATGTGTTGTGAAAGAAGCTCTTCGTCTCTTCCCTTCAGTTCCCATGTTTGCCCGTACCTTGAGAGAGGATTGCTGTATTCGTAAGTAGTTTTCTGTGTTTGCCATTTCCCCTCCTGTTAGCATTTCTGCAGTGGAGGTGTTTCCCAAGTAAAGGGCAGCATGGTTTTATTTTTTTACTGTTCTGTTGTGTATAGGAAGTCACTTGTTCACTGTTGTTTTGACTCTTCTCCCTTTCTCTCTTCTCCTTAGAGGGATATCAGGTACCAAGAGGTGCAAATGTCCTCATTTTAACTTATGCCCTGCATAGAGACCCTGAGATCTTCCCTGACCCGGAGGAGTTCAGGCCTGAGCGATTCTTCCCTGAAAATTGTAAGGGAAGGCACCCATACGCTTACGTGCCCTTCTCAGCTGGTCCCAGGAACTGCATTGGTACGTATCTGAAGAGGAAGCCCTTGTAACAGTTCTGCTTTTGGTTGTGGTAACTGAGACAGCAACAAGTACTGTTTGTATAGTGTTCTTCCTCACTCTCCACCCCTGAATTCTGGGCACTGTGTGCCCTGCAAGTCTAGTATTTGAGCTGCCACATTTGTTTCTTCTGAGGGATTTCCTTTCTTCCTAGGGACCAGTGTCTATCTTGCTGATGTTTCTCCTCACTGCCTCTGCAGCCTGGCAGCATGTTATTGGACTCCTGTGTTAGGACATTATTGCTTCCAAATTTCTCATCCTCAGTGTCAGCAACACCGAATGAGAGAAGACACATGTCCTGCACCTGTTTTGCTCTGGAAACACCTCATCTGTCTCTCTCATGATCTGAGCTGGATGTCCCAAGCATGCAATCTGCAACTGACGTATTCTTTCCCTATTTCTGACACTGTAGTTGGTTTGACATTTTCACTGTCATCCCAGAACTTGTAAGCACTTCAGATGCCACTGAGACACTTGGCATTTATGTGTGCTCCAACTAGAGACGTTGTTGTTTATATTGTAGAACATGTGAAAAGACTGTTCTGTACACTCATTTTAAGTGCAGATGGAAAACATCCAAAGGTTGTCATGCCACTTACGAGAATGGGAAATATTACTTATTTTTTTTTTTATTTTATTTTGTTTGTTTGATTTGGTTTCTGTTTTTGGGGGATGGGATTGATTTGTTTTGATTTGTCTCATTGGTAGTAGATGCCCTTTTTCATAAGAGCAGTAAACTAGGTCTTTCCTTGTTCCAAAGAGAAATCTAATTTAATATACCATGTCTAGCTAGCTCCCGAGTATGCAGGATGATGTGCAGGAGAGGTGGTTCATTAATATCATTGCAGAAGTGCATCGTGTATCCATTTGTATGGACTTCCATCTGATACAGAGGGCAGAACATAGAAAGTTCTGAGCACTGCATTTTGTGTCCTGTCTCCATTTTTTAGTTTTTGTGAACTGCCTGGATTGTGGCACTTGGTTTGGTTTCCCTCACATTTCTCTGTTCTCATGTTTCCTCCTTCACCTATCTCTGAAGTGCAAATCGAACTTTGCCCTCTGTGCTACCAAATCATCAGTCTGTGTGAGGCTTAATGACCATTGAAGGAAGGTCTGTCGGTCATTCTGTTGCAATTGCCTCTCCTTTGCTCCTATCTACTTATATGGAACCATGAGATTTTTCTTTCACCACAGTACCTGTGCTGCATCTTCTGCTCTGGTGTGCCATCCATGCCTGCTGCATAGTCCATCCAAGAGACATGACAAGGCTGTGTTTTGTAGTACTTCCATATAAAGTGTTGATTGTTTCCACGTTGCTGTTTGAGTTCTGTGTACTATGGGAAAGAGTGCGTACTGTGGATCCTTCCAAGAAGGCCAGAGTTTTCATGCAGAGAAAAGTGCTAGTATTAGTTGTATCCATATAAACTCGATTTTGGCCTAAAGCTAGTTCTGTTCTTAAGTCCTGTGAGCATGCAAGTGTAGCAACTGTTGATGCAGCCTGACAATAACTACTTTTTTTGTCTGCCCTGTAACTCATAGGTCAGCGCTTTGCACAAATGGAGGAGAAAACTATTCTAGCCCTCATCCTGAGGCGCTTTTGGGTGGAATCACGTCAAAAGCCAGAAGAGCTTGGTTTATCTGGAGAATTGATTCTTCGTCCAGATAATGGCATCTGGATTAAACTGAAGAGGAGACCAAATGCTGGATCAGAATGAAAGGAATTTCAAGAGTTTACTTCCAAAAGCTTTCAATCTATTTAGGCTGAAACATATTTTAAAATCAAATATTTTGATATCAGTCCAGCAATTTGCTAAAACAATTTGTTACTGTTTCATTAAAGAAGATGTAATAGTCCTAATTGCTCTAATTTTATAGTGCTTGTGAACTTCATGTTAATCTTTGAAATGCAAGTTTTTAAACCTTAAATTTTAGTGCCTTATCTGCTCTGATGAAACTATTCTATTGCCACAGTGCCACAAATACTAAAACTATGGTAATAACAACAGCAATGCCTGTGGCGAAGTGATCAGCTTACATGCCATAGCATTTTCCAGGTAACTGGAAGTCTCAAGTATTTGTAAGATTTTCAGGTTTCTTTGGTTCTGAAAGATACAAGTGATCATTCTTCCTCTTGGCACAATATTTTTTCTTTTTTTTGGTGATGACTGCCACTGTAAAGACCAAGCAAAAATCTCTGATAGTTTCACTTCTCCTTGGTAAGCATTTACAGTTGTTCCTAAGAAGGGAGTGCTCTGAATTACTTTTTAGCAAACTGTACAAAAAACATTAATCTTTGTAACCATAGCAGGAACTAGACTGTGTGCAAATTACTCACAGGATTTCATAAAGACAGAAGCACTGTATTATTACATACTTTAAGAATAAACTTCTGCTGTGCCTCAATGTGGACTGAAATTGTATCTGTTGAAATTGCATGCCTGTGTGCAGGTAAATTACTGATGAATAATTATTTCTTAGCATCAGTTCCTCTACGGTGATCAATCAACTAGATTTTACTGTGCTAGTCAAAGCTGACACAATGAGCCAGTGTGCTCTTGCCTTCTGTTGCCCTGAAGACAACATACAGAGTTTTTTGATAATTGATGTTGAAGAGGAATTACGGTGACGGAATGAAGTGCCTGGGAAAGTTTCTGACTGATTGTACCTTCAGGACAGGTCAAAATCTGCTACAGGCCATACATCTGGAGAACGGACTCTCCATGATTTTCGCAAGCTCTGAAGAAAAAGCTGGTGCTAAACCAAGCGGAGGTCCTCTAGCTGGTCTGGCCTTTACTTTGTGCCCTATGCTTTGGGGCTCCTTTTGGCTGGTATGTGTTGCTCCAGCACGATGCCTGGCGCTGTACAGAGAGGGGTGCCCACCGATAACCACCCTGGTGTCTTTAGTTGTTCTTGCCGCTTGGTGGTGAGGGCTCTTGGTGTGTTGTTGCCTTTAGGTTGCTCTTGGGCTGTGGGCAACCTGCAAAGGGGAACAGGATGAGAAACTGGAAGTCAGAGCTGATGCAACTAATATGGACTGGTCCACTCTAATGATTAATGTGTTACAAAATAAGAAAGGAGTAATCTGTCCTTACTGGTTTTGTTGACATTTACAGATTCTTTCTTTTGTCTGTTTCCATGTGCCATTTTAACAACACTTAGTCATTTAATACCTGGGATACTGCTGTACTTTGCAGAATATAATAATAAAGAGAAAATAATTTCTATCTTTTACAAGTAAATTAGATGTTTCCTTGAACCTTACAAATTCTTTATAATTCAATAACGATAGGCCTAGTTTTTACCATATTCTAAGGATCTTCTAAAAAGAAAGTATTTAACTGATTAGTTTACAGAAATGAAATCACAGACCTTGACAAACAGTTTATAATTGCTACCTTTATTTTACCATTAAGAAAAAAAGTCTTTAACAATAGTAATACTTGCATTCTTCAGCTTTCTTTTTCGAAGATAGGTTTCATTGCTGTAGAATAACAAGAATTTCAGTTTCCAGGGCTGAATGTAAACATTGTCTTCTTTACAATGAGATAACTTTTGAGATCACCTTCATATGTTACTGCACGTAATACCAATGACACACGTTTTCCAAAGAGACTCTAAGTTAAGGAATTATTTCATGCTTTTGGGTATTTGCCAGTGTGAACTTTCAAGGTAAACAAGATTTGCATCCAGAATATGTTTTCACAGGAGATTTGGCATGTAGTTGAAACCTGGAGAGGTACCTCATGTCTTAAGCTATGTCCTTAAGTTGAGGACTTTCAAGACAAATGAAAACTAGTATTACTTCATTTTCTTCTGTGGGATCTGTTTTGTGGAAGCAGTTTGTAAGACAGACCAAGTGAAAACAATTTTTTCCATAAGATAATATTTATGACTTCTATCTACACTAACCAATATTTTTTCTTGTGCTTTGCTTTTGTACCATGCTCGTCTCCCCTAATGTGTGTATATCTCATATAATTTCCTTATACTCTCCAAAATGAACAAGAAAATAATTGAGACAAAGACTGGATAAAGCTATAATAAGAAACTCATTATGAAAAGAGCATGGGCTCAAATGCTGGCACAGGGTTGCCAAAGTGAAAAGTCCCTATTTAGTGATGCACAAAGTATCTCTGCCAAGATGAGCACTGATGTAATCCTGTAATCTTTGTGTTCTGAAATGGCAGTGATCTCTTATCTTCTGTTGTGAAAATTGGTTCTGAAGCAATCTGAGGCTGCCAAGGAAATAAATATTGAGGAAAACAGTACAGACAGGGAACTTTGTGCCTGCAGGGTAGATGTTAAATACCTAGTGTTGTGCAGTGTGCTTTTATTAGGTAAAATCATGTGCTGTGTAGTTGTTGGTAGTTTGTCAGCAGCAACCCTCTGGGTGTGGGGGTTTTTTTGTTAGTTTTGTGTGGGTTTTTGTTTATTTGTTTTGGGGTTTTGTGTGTGTGTGGGGAGGGGTTTCCTGTAGGACTGAGGAATGCAGCGCAGCCTTGCCAGATTTCCTGATAAAATAATGGGACAATAAAATATTGTGTAATAAAAAATGCGTGTGCATAGTAGCTGTTTGTGATTTTTTTTCCTGTGTTCTAGGTATCTGCTGACGGTATTAAGGTAGCAGCTGAACTCTTAAGCAAAATATTACACCTTCTGTAAAGACCCCTTTTGTATGGTGTCAGAAAGAACACAGCTTTCTACTGAGAGAACAGAAATGGAGTGTGTGAGTGTTTCTGGATCATGATTTGCAGCTGTTAAGAGGTACACTGACAACAAACAATGTGTGACCTCCCTCTGGTGGGAGGTTCTGCTTGAGAGCACCTGCGGGTGCCTCAGAGGCAGTAGAAGTTTCCGGCCACCTTGACACTGCCTTTTGGCCTCTGAAAGCTGCATGTTTGGGACACACGCAGGAGGTGGAATAGTGGTGCTTACTAGATATCCACCTGCCTTCCTGAATTTAATTCTCATGTTGTAAAAGACAAAACCTCATATATATAATGTTAGTACACTGCTACAAACAGATCATTTCGCTGTATTTGATCTCGCATGTCATCTCTTCTTCCAGCAGCTAAAAGACTCAAAGAGCCTTTGGAGAATCCTACCCCAATTTTCTACTAAAATAGTATTGGTGCCACTCCCTGGCAAAACTCCCAGTATAGAAGTACCTCAGTTTATAGTCAGGTCATATTTAGAAGATGACCTTAATGATCTGCATGGATTGAAAGATTCAAAACTAACTTAATGCACTTTCTAAACCAAAAAATTACATACATCTGAGATTCTTCTTAAAATGGGAGTCTCTTAGGTATACTCTGCTAAATGTTTTTTACTCCATCTTTTGTTCAACAAACAGACTTTTCTATTTGATGCCTGGAGTATAACTTGTGGAGATATAAAAGTGTTCATTGAAATTGCAAAACATTTTGAGCAAAGAAAGGCAAACTGAAAATTTTCAGTTAGCAAAAGACTCAATTAGCATTTGGCGCATGCTCAAATGACTTCAGGCTAGTAATTGAGGCACACATACAACTTGCTCAAGGGTTACTGTTTGACAGTTTACAAGCCTTGATCAAGATACTGGGACCCTTCAGTATATGTTGAAACATTCTGTCTTCTCTAATATGTAATAATAACCAGCATCAGGTGCTTTAGCTACGGAAAGTAAGGCCTTGGGCAGTAATGTGATTCTCCATCTATAAAAAAAAAAAAAGGCAAATCTGATTATAAGAGAAAAATCAAAGAAGACCTCTGAAATAACAAAGTTAGTAGCTATTTGTTGTTTAATATTCGCAACTGTCTTCTATTTTTTTAATATGATCCTGAATTTGGTTTGCATTGATTTCTTATTTGGCATCTGATTTGCAGTTTTTTCTGGGCTGCATTTCCAGGAAGAGTATTGTTGACATGTAATTGCAGGATATGGAACTATTAAACTGCTTTATTTCGATACAATACACAATGCTGCACTTTTCACAAATCAGTAAATTATTCTATCCATCTTTTTGCAGACATTTTGATAGTACCAAGTCAAACAGAAGATTCTGCCCTAGTGAGATAGTAGATTCTTCACTCAGATAATTGCATCGTGACTCAGATGAAAAAGCTGTAGGTTGTTGATTCTAAGAGGAAAAGATCAAGATTTAGAGTTTGTTATAGCAGCATTTGGTATTTTATTTCTCTCTGTCCTTTGTCATATACATAAGGATAGCCATGAAGTTCTTCAGCATATTTTTTGGTTGGTTTTTTCCTACTGGAGCATTCAGGTTCATTAAATTATTACTGTATCCTCATTCAGATGGAAGGGTGTCCACAAAGCCAAATCAAAATGAGAATGTGGGTTGTTCCCACCATGCTGGTGCCTTCCTTCCCTCATGTTCTTCTCTTGCTCCGCATCACAACCAGCGGGTGTTGTCTCATCAAAGTAGATCCTCTTCCATGTTGAAGCTGTTTTTTGAATAGGACTGCCTTAAGAAATGTGGGATTTGGTTCTGCCAGGCAGAATTAGAACCTAAATCAGGCTAGAATCCAGTCATTCATTTCCTGAGGTGAAACAGTTCAGTAAGTCCTGCCACCTTTGTGGATGAAAGAGATTTGTGCATGGATCACAGAGGAAATCAGCAGAAAGCAGTATCAAGTGAGTAGGCAAATGTACTGCCAGGGAGATGTCATCTTAAAGAACTTGCTTAGGCTGAAGCAGGTTTTGGTTCTTTTAACTACCAAGTCAAAATGAAGCAGAGTCAAACAGAAGCAAGCTCTCCATTTTATTTTAGATGATTCAAATAAATTTTGAACGTAGATCATCAAAAATGTTTCCATTTATAAAAATGTTTTGATGAGCTCTACTTCTATTTCTGCTATCTGAATTACTGAATTATCTAAATACAACATCCTGATTTAGCTAATATTTAGAATATTGATAGCTAAATTGATACAATGAGGGAATTAAGACCAACAATAATCTCATATGTGGAGCCCTTATGAGCCTAAGGAGCATTAGATGGTTTTGGCATTCTATGCACTTTAAATTTCTAACTCTTCTCCTAGTTTAAATCATATAATCTCTGGATTTCAGAGAGGCTCAGGAAACTTATACCGGCTGAGAATTTTTCTCAGCATATTTTGTAATTTCTCCTAGAATAAATATGTCCTATAATAAACAATAACTCACTCATCAACATAGAGTCCATAATACATTTTTTCTCTGTACAGAAGTACATTTTTGTTGGTTTGAGCAACAGCATACCAGTGTAAATGGGAGCACATTATGTGAGTAGCAGGCCCAGTGAAAGAAAATGCATTTATTTTCCAAAGTGAGCATGCTCATTATGATTCTCTTTGAATAGCATTTCTGCCTTATTTCTGAGCTTCACCATCAAATCCAACTGATGCTATTACAGATGTAATTAAAATGATGTTTGCTTTTAGAAAGAGTGTGAGTTGTAAATTTGAGAACTACCACTTTAAGGAAGGTTTTTTTTTTTTTTCCCACTAGTTTGCTTCTGAAACATACAGCCATCACCAGAAGATGCCCCTTCCTGAGAAAAAAATTCTAAAATATAGATAATGGATTATAGAAATGAAATCTTACAAAAGCTTCTGATGAATGTGAGTATGAATACTTGTTGCATGAATGACACACATGATCTTGGTAAAATTTATGGTCCATCTGCTCTGTTTTTCTGCTTTTTTGAATGGTATACCTTATTTTTCCAAAAGTGCATGATTGGAGATTTGTTTGTTTGTTTGTTTACTTATGGTTTTTTTTAAACAGTAACAGACTGGAATAACTGCCCAATATCTGAAATGGAAAGCCCAGATGAGGAACAAAAAGTGAAGAAACTAAGTTCTTGGACAAAATTTCTAATTCATTTTCCCACCAGATAAAATGCACACACACACACGCACACAGAGGCAAAATAATTATTTTAATTGAATGTTAGTACATGCTGAGCAACACAAAAAATGGTAAGTTCAGCTTGCTTTGTTTGTAAATATTCACATATGGGTAGATGTTGTGATTGCTTTCAGGAATGATGAAAATTCTGCAATTTGATGTAAAGGTGAAAATTTTTCCAGGGGTTTAAAATATTGTCATCATTTTATAGCGGAGAAAAGAGAGACTATTGTTACATATGTGTAGTTATACAGGATCAATTCCAGTGCAGTGTGGGTGATGGATGTTCTGAAAATGTGTCCCAAGGTCAGTAACAATATTGACAAAAAGAGTACTCATTCAAAGTAAATATTAAAGACGAGTTAGCATTGCAGGCAGTAATATTTAACACAAAGTGTTGACTTTTTTTTTTTTTTTTAGTAGAGTGCAAACCTTATCCATGCATCCAGACCTACTATGTGTTCAGGTATGTAATCATTATTGCAACTGGTATTCAGTGAAATGTTTTCATAGCAACAAGACAGTGTAAGTTTGCATATTTACGGCTTGTGTTTCCTGGTTAATTTATTTCACAGCTTAAGTTTTTGCATGTGAAAAATAGTTTAGAATTCATATAGCATATGAAGTAGTGAGTGTGAGTAATTTGTTTGCTATCTTGATAACAGAATCTACTAAACTATCTGGAGAGTCAGTATTAGTAATGTCATTTCAATGGAATATTGTTCCCAGTCTAAGCAAGAATGAATATTCTGCTGTTAAAAGATATGCCAAAACAGCATAACACAGCTGCAATCGTAATTTTCAATGTAATTTTGAATTAATAGTGAAACAGTACACGTGTAAATCAGTGTTAGGCTTAGAAGTGCTTTATAAAACTAATTATGCACCCTTTATTAAACATATTCTAAAGAACGATTTTGTGGTTTTTAGGATGCACTGGATTTATCGGACTTTTAATTTCATTTTCTTACTTGCTTCTGTTTACAGTGGTAAGTTAATATATAATTCCTGAGATTCACACACAGCGTAAAGCAACTCTTGTAGAAGGGGAGAAGATTAGTAACTGCAGTCTGCTCCTGAGAGAGCTGTTTGTTCTGCTTATGGAGCTTAGTTAAGCTCAGGTAACTGGCATAACCCTGTTGTCTGACACAGAACTTTCTAACGGGGCTTAGCTGGCACTGTCCTGCCACCCCCCATGCTGTCACCTCCCCCAGCACCCATGGGACCATGCCACAGGCAGTTTTCTTTATAGGACTGAGACTGCATCCACGTTGTAACTGTGAAATCGGTGTGGTGCTCCATGTTTGTGCCCAAGGGCAAGGTTAGTAGCCTAAGCAGCAGCTGGGGAAGGAAGCCCTTTTGTGGCTGATTGGGCTGCAGGAGGTAGAGTAGTGTATGTCTTTCATTCTGTGTTAATGATTCACTTTGTTCCGTTAGCAAAAGTTAAACTACAAAAATTGCATTGCGCTTCTCTGAAATTCCCTTTCCTGATAAATTATAACTAAGGCCTAACGCGGGTATAAGTTCAGTAATGTATTAACTGTTTTCTCAGAGAACAATTAGGTAACAGCTTTTTAGCAAAATCTAATAGAGAAATGTAGTATTATTTATAAAAATATTTAACCTGGCTTTAAATCTCAGCAAAACTGAAATTTCTGAGGCCTAGAAAACATTATTAAATTAAAGTGTTCAGAACTGGCACAGTTTTACATGGTGCATAGTTTTACAGCATAAATAAATTTTTTTTTTGTTAACTTATGCTAGAAGAAGATAAATAGGATCCCAAATATCTGATACAGCAAATAATTGCAATATTCTTTTCTTTTAGTTTTAGAATTCACTTAGAATATTCTAAGAATAGATTTTTTTTTTCTGTTAATGAAAAAGTGGACAAAGAACCACCTCTGAGAATAATAAATACAATTTTTTTAGAGAAAGAGCTTGAAAGTATATATATACCAGAGAACTTGGATGTTTATAAAGTCTAATTTTTTACTAATTAGGAATTAACCTCTGAAAGATATTAGCACACGTAGCACATATGCCTAGTAATTCCTTACTTCCTCCTTTTTAAAATATATATACATATATATATATATAATACCTGTGTGCAGGAAACATTGAATTGCCAAAGCATAGTTTATAATCACATTAATAAATAAAATCCACTTGAAGTATCTTAAAACTGTAAAATCCAGTATGATATTTCCATTTGTTTTCATTTTAAATATCACTTGATACAGTATGATCACTCTATAGTAACATATTAAGCGACTAGATACAATGTTTTCAGTTGGGTTTCCTCCCAGTTTGTAAAAATACATTATTTTCTCTTTATCTTTTTTCCAAGAAAAAGCACTTTGGTAGGCGCAGGAATAAAAATAGCCATTTTATTGGTTTGCTACTCCTTTTGGAGGGCAAATTCAAGATGAGAGTGGTCTCCTGTGTAAAGACAGCTCTCTTGTATGTTTTAATATAGAGATCTTAGAGTCCTTTGACAAACTACCCTGCTTCTCTGCTACAATGGATATTCAAGACCCCTGGGAGTCTTGAGACTGACAGGAC
Organism: Ifrita kowaldi; assembly: GCA_013398055.1. Lineage (NCBI taxonomy): Eukaryota > Metazoa > Chordata > Aves > Passeriformes > Cinclosomatidae > Ifrita > Ifrita kowaldi. Next base: position 1,061,843 of record VZRS01006878.1, read on the forward strand.
CAAAGGGAATGGCCTGAAGCTGTGTCAGGGGAAGTTTAGGTTGGATATTAGGAAAAGGTTCTTCACCCAGAGGGTGGCTGGGCACTGGAACAGGCTCCCCAGGGAAGTGGTCACAGCACCAAACCTGACAGAGTTCAAAAAGTGTTTGAACAACACTCTTGGGCACATAGTGTGACTCTTGGGGTCACACTGTGCAGGGCCAGGAGTTAGACTCAATAATCCTTGTGGATCCCTTCCAACTCAGCATATTCTGTGATCTTGCAAGTGCCTTCATTTTGAAAGATGGTCGCTGCTTAGGTACCTCTGCTGCACAGCTCTGCAGCGAGTGGTTGCCATTACAGAGTTCAGTATGTCATTCAGAGCTAAGAATTCCTGCAGATGCAAGGTAGTAGTAGAGCTCATTTTTATTCTAGACTGTTCCTGAGACATTATTCCTGTAACAGTATTTTCGTCATTGTGAAGAAGGTTTGGGGGGTTCAAGGTGTAGTGTGAGAGAGCTGAAGGTCTATGAAATGCTGGGAAACACTGAAGCTGTGCACAGTGGCACCACCTGTGACTCTGACCTCAGAGCATCCCTAAAAAAATAGGACTGTCTTTACATAAAACTTTCTAACTCCTTTTGGTCTCTGCACTTCCTCTTCCTGGTTTTCCTCATAATGATGGTCTGTATTGGTCTCTCTCAGAAGAGGCTTCTGCTATTCCTGAGATCTGCCATGAGAAGGTACCTTCCCTCTCTGCTATGTAGATCTGCCTTGTGGCCCATCCAGCTTCTTGGGTTTCTACCTTGGTTCAAGTTGCCCAATGCTCCAGCATTGGGTGTGAGGCAGGGAACAGAGGAAGACATCCTAGACAGTATTATTTCTGCTGGAGTGAAAAGATGAGGCTCTCAGAGGAACTGTGCTACTGACCCTTCCTTATCCACTTTTCCTGAAAAAAGCCTGTTTTAAAAGCAAGGTCAATGACAAAGTGGAGCAGTGTCTTCACCCTCTCCTGGCGAACTGGGTGTTCCCGTCTCTAATAATTGACACACTTTGTTGTTCCGTGTCAGAATGTGTGACTCAGGTCTATGAAAATACATTCTTCCAAGGAGGAGACATCACTACGGTTTTTACACCGACCGCCAATTACTGCCAAGTAGTGTGTACTTACCATCCTACCTGTCTGCTCTTCACCTATTTGCCAGCGACATGGACTAAAGATCCTGCAAAAAGGTAGAATGTTCATGTACTTGTGTCTTTTGCTGGTCTCCTGTGATAATTTAGAAACCTGGTAACATTTTGACAGAACACAGGCACGATGGGAAAGGTGCAGGGTTGCCATGGGAAACAATGTCATGTATGTCTAAAATTGGTGATCTAAGAGTAATTGCTTGAATTCAAAAGGTTAAATTTGACAATGCCCAATTTTTCACACTCACACACCAGCCCTTTCAAGGAAAGAGAACTGACTCTGCACTCCCTCCTCTATGCCACGTATTTATTGTTGAAGGACAATGTGAATAATTTTGCATCTCCAATGGTCTCCTGTACTGTTCCCCATCCTTTCTATTTAGCATATTTTCCCCACAATTTAGAGTTTCAGTAGCTTGAGAGAATGAGGTTGTCTTTCCTCTCTATGCCCAGTGCATTTCTGTCCTCCAAACCTGGGCTCTGCTTCTCATTTTATTGAGACCTCTTGGAGCTCCCACAAATACAAAGTATTCTCACCTGCCACCAGTGCCAGCCAAGTGTGTAAGGCTTGACCCTATTTTTCTTCCAATTGCACTTGTCAAAATTTTCATGTTGAGGTATATTGGACAGGCTGCATTTCACCTGAGAAATAATTATGAAAGTCTGTGTTGTACTGCAAAAGCTGTGAATTGCTGCATTTTAAAACACAGGTTCTCCTGCTATTTAAAAGACAGTGATACAGAAATGCTGCCAAAAGTGGATATGGAAGGAGCTATCTCTGGACATTCCTTAAAACAGTGTAACCAAATCAGTGGTAAGATACGGTTATTCACATGCATGTATTTTATGCTCTGCACTGTATAGCAGCTGTTAAAAAATTAGGATTTTAAAAAGAGGAATAGGATCAGGGAAGCAGTCAAGCAGTGATTTGTGTGTTCTTTGCCAGACTGCTTTCAAAGACAGGTGAGAAAAACTCCACTGGTTTTACTCTACAGGCCCACCTATCCACCACCCAGGCTCCCCACATGAGGTTACAGGGAAATCATGCTCCTGCAGTCACTGTTGCATTTGCTAGAGGCAGATGGCAGCCCATGCTTTAACTGCTGACTCCAGTTCTAAAGATTAATTTACTACTACAATTCCACTCCAGAAAGTGGCTCATATGGCATGTGTAACCCCTGAGGTGCAGATGCTCAGCAAAGAAAAGTGCATTGTCACAAAGCGATGCTAGTACTTTTGATTCTGTGTAATAATTTTCTAGGAGCTGCATCTTTTAGGGTATGTGTGCTTTACATGAAGCCTTAATGTCAGCATGCCATACCTGCAAGTTATCACCAGGTGTATTAAAAAGCCTATCAAATGTGTTAATTTATATGTTTTAAACTTGTACTATCATGATGATGTCATTAAAAGGAAATCAACTTTAAGCATAGCATGGTACTTTAGAAAAATAGAATAAGGAAGAATGTAGTTATTCACTTCCTGCCTTTGAAGACAAATAGTGTCTTAGGGATGTCAAACTAGTCCTTTAGCTGTACTGGTATAGCATCTCAGCATGGCAGGACTAAATGGGTTTTTCTGCAGCTTCTCCACTGTAGCTATTATCAAGTAAGCAGTGCTTGCTTTTGCTTGCCACTTACCTTTCAGAGCAGTCAGGCCCTTCCAAAGCTCTTTCCTGCCAATAAACCTTCATGTTTGTATTTCTGAGTATCTTGGACTAGAAAAAGAGATTTCAGTGGGATGTTATTCTTTGTGCTATTTAGACTAATTAATATCACTGGAATTACACTAGAATCAGACTAAAATGAAAATCTATCTGCACATGTTTAAAAATGCCTCCAATCTTTGGCTGACTCTTGTTCTGTGGAGACCCCAATGACCTGCATTTCAACCCCCACAGTTGCAATCCTCCCTCTGTGGAGTGTAAATGTAATATTCTGACTCAAATGGGAGATGTCTGTAGCTTATGAGGAAAGAATTTGCCATTTAAACTGCTCTATGAGTTTGGAGCTGGGAAAATATATTTTAATACTGATTCTGAGTTCTTGCTTTGGTGAATGTCATTCTGGTCTCAGTCAGCCACAGTGGTTAGAGCCACTCTCTCATGTAGGCAGAGGCACTGTCAAAGTCTGCCAGTTGTGCCCGTTGCCATGAGGTACTGCACTAAACCTACATTTCTGATTTGGGGCTAGATCTATAAAGTATGATGTAACTGAAGTGAGCGTGGGACGTGGCATCTGGATCATGAGGGCTGTGTCATACAAACTGCTATCTTTTGGGCAATTTGGGGCATGGGATGGAGAAAAGAATAGAAGTACATTTTTAGAACTTGGTCTCTCTTTCTCCACAGCTTGCAGCCCAGATGTCCATGTAGGACTGGATATGGAAGGGAACATTTTTGATATCTCTACGGCTGACAGCTATCAAGAGTGTCAAAAAAGATGCACCAATGACAACCGTTGTCATTTTTTTACATATGCCTCTGAAACATTTCACAGCCCAAGCTTTTGGTAAATACAGGTTGGATTAATTTCTCTGGACAGCCCTGTGCCTAAGTAGAGTAAATCTCAGAGCAGTCTAAGGTGCAAGAATTTACTCAAGAATATTCAATTTATTCCTCCTTGCAATGTTTGTTCACACTTACAGGTAGGAAAACATCAGTAGTAAATTGACTTTCATTTGTCCATTGGTGAGAAAGACAAACTTGATTATTGTAGCCCTGAAAAAACCTAAAATCCTCTGAAGAGACTGAAATGCAAATTATATTGGTAGCTGTGCTCCATTTTTGCTCTGTTCAATCTTGCTCTGTTTATTGTTCTGAAAATAGTACCATCAGAGCATCCACAGAAATGATTTCATTTTTATGAGACCTATTTCTGAGCTCTTAATCTGCTCAATTTTGCAAGTTAAACATTGTTCAGCTAGCTCTGTTCCTCATTTGAAGTTTGTTCTGGAGGTTGGAGATTGTTCTGGCCCATGGCCAGACCATGAACAATGGTAGGAGTTCTGGGTTCAGGAGGATGGTTTAGTCCAAGGAGGAAGACCTGTTTTCTTACCACTTTCTTTGATTTTTGTCATTCAGTAAAAAATGCTTCTTGAAACATACCAGTGTGGGAACTCCAGCCAACATAAAGGTGCTTGATGAGGTTGTGTCTGGATTCTCTTTAAAGCCATGCCAGCTTTCTGAATTAGGTAACTATTTAAAATCTTATTCTGTTTAGTTTTAAGAGTCATGTATCCTGAAATGCAGTCTATCACTGACATGTATAAACATTTCATTATGTAGAATAATTCCAATATAATCTTATTCTTAAAATATAGTTAGTACACTCAGGGATAAAGGAGGTTCATCTCTTTTTGATTTTTTCATGTTATCATTTGTCTTACAGAAATGATTCCCTTCTTTAAAGATCTAAAGAATTCTTTCATAAGATTAGCTTGAGAAATTGTATGTTATCTTTGTATCATGGATACAAAAATGAAAGATAAAAGCCGATCAAATTCAAAGATCAGGGGAAATATAAAGCTTTCTACATTCTTTTTGTATACTGTGTATGCACTTGAAAATTTTTAATGGAGATCTGCAGCTTTCTAATACAGCTGGCTAATAGGAATGGATATATTATGCATTTTGTGGGTGATTTGCGATGAAAGCAAAAAGTCTGTGCTTGTTCCTGCAATTGTTACTCAGACACAATTCCCAAGAGTCTAGAATCAAACTGTGTGCATTAAACCTTCTTATTCTCAGTTGAAACATCTTTCACTTTTTTCTTTTTTAATTTTTTTTTACTCTATCTCCACTTTGTCTTACTGTGTGATATGTTCCCTTTTTAATGATGATGATGTCATTCTGCTTTCATATAGCCTTATTTTATCTCACAGATAATCTAGGTTTTCTGTATAAATCACGTTTTGTAGAGACTATATCAATATATTTCTAAGATCGGTGCTGGGGTTTACTGCTGGGCAGCACTGGCACAGCATCAGCACTATCTCCTCAACATTCCTCCCATCAATAGTCTGCGGGTGGGCAAGATCCGGTGAGGGAATACAACTAGGTCGGCTAACCCAAATTTCCCCCAGGGACATTCCATATGACATGATGTCAGCTCAGCTACAAAAGCTAAGGAAAGGAGGAGGAAGGGGGGACATTTGTTATTTACGATGTTTGCCTTCTGGAGCAACCACTACGTGTGCTGATGCCCTACTTCCCAGGAAGTGGCTGGATATCACTTGCTAATGGGAAGTAGAGAATAAAATTATTGGGTTTTTCCTCTTGGCTTGTGTGTGCCAAGCTTTTGCTTTAGTAAACTGCCTTATTTCAACCTATGAGTCATTCCATCTCACTTTCCCTCACTTGTCCAGCTGGGAAGGAGGAATGACAGAGTGAGTTGCTGGGCACCTGGCAGCTAACCAAGGTCAACCCACCAAAGTCCTTTGTGGTGCCCAACATGGGATTTTCCTATAAAACTCTCTTTACCTGAAACCACAAGTTCTCTGTTTTTTACCCTTCTGATTCTCTCTCTGATCTTACTGGTGGCGGAGTGAGTGAGTGGCTGCATGGGGCTTGGTTGTTGGCTGGGGTTAAACCATGACAGCGTGAGAAAATCAATCTTGTTCCTGCCTGTCTTTCCTTCTTTCTGTGTCTTGTGAAAGAGGGGAGAGCAGGCAAGAGAGAGAAGAAATAAATTCTGTGATCATAGATGCCTAGGCAGCACTAGTGGATCAAGAGGTCATCTAAGGAGGTCACCTGTCCTAATCTAAAACAGATCAGCTATACCTGTCCAGACAGAGATCTGTAGAATGTAGTCATAAAAACTCAGTAACATCTTCTGCCTTGTTGTTTTGTCAATATCTGAAATGAGTTTATTTCAACATTTGTTCAAGGTTTTTTTCTGGCTTTGTTTAGTTTATTCCTTTCTATGTGGCCTTTCATTTTGTGCCTTTGCCTCTCTGACTTTATCCTCATGCACGTATGCTATTACACATTCACAGCAATTTGTCTATTTTTCTGCCCTTTGCAAAGTACCTTCCTTGGGATCACTGGATATTGAGCAAATGATCACTGAACGTGATCCTTGAGATCACAGGTTAGCTTCCCTAAAGTTTCAGATCCATATTTATGCTTTAAATATAATTTCCTTTAGGAACTATCCATTCTCCTGAATGCTATTTTCTCTTAACATAGGATCTTACCTACTAATTGCCAGAGTTAATTGACTCGATTTTTCCAGATTTCTGATTATATTTTTTTACTGTTCTTATTGTATAATTACTGCCTAGTATTGTTGTACTTCTTGCCTATGTTTTTTGAAAACCTCATCAGATTTACAGGAGTCACATTAAGCTCTGCCTCTTCTTAGTTTCCCTTTCTGTAGTAAGATGTTCCCAGTATGTTTCTATAACACACTGAGCATTATTGACTCTGTTGCTGTACTTGCTCAAGAGCTCAAGTTCTCTGCTGCCACCAAATCCTATCTTTTGGATCGTTCCACTATTTTTGCTATCTCTGCATATTGATAAGTTCGAGAAATATCCTCTGTGCTGATGCTTCCATTTTTTCTTTTTAAATTCTTGCACTAGGATTCTAACCAGGACTTCAAGTATATCTTTGGAGAAGGAAACTCATTTATCTCTTTTTTCACGTGCTAATACTTCCTGTAACTTCTATATCCATAGTCTGGTTGTGTGAAATATCCTGACAAGACTCTGTTGTATTATTTTGGCCATGTCAGAGGGCAGTGCTCCTACTTATTCTGCCTACTTTTCAAATAATAAAAGAAGTGTTAAGAAGAACATCACCATATTTATTTTAGCCTTCCTATGAACCTGATATACCCATCAAAACTTACTTTAAATCTTTCCCTATTAGATTAGCAAATCTCTATTGTAACATGTAGTTTTTCCTTTATATGAACCTTATCCCTGTTCAGTAGTTCTCGCTATGACTTTACATATTCAAAAATATTCTTGAAAAATAGTTTTTTGGTTAAAATGTTGTGTTATCTTTCCAATTGATCAACCACAGAAGGAAAACAGGAATAAAGATAAAAATTAATAATCTGTAAATCTCAATATTCTGATGACATACTAAAGTCTGGAATTTTGTTATTTTGTTCTTGTTTTACACAGATTGTCAAATGGACATTTTTGAAGATCAAGAGTTTTCAGGAATTAATATTACAAGTTTTTTCACTCCTGATATTTCTGTCTGCCAAACTATTTGTACATATTTTCCAAAGTGCTTGTTCTTTACATTTTTTACCAGGAAATGGCAAATAGAATCTCAAAGGTGACTATGACAATTAAATGCAATTATCTATGTAGAAACTTTTACATTTATTTTTTAAAAACACAGTCTTTTTTGTTTAAACACAGATTTCTTATAAGTATGTAAATTTATGTTGAAAAGCTATTTTCAGTAAAGCACAGGTTTTTATGGTTTTTGTTCATACATTTATAATTTCCCATGGGCATTTCGACTGTTTTCCAATGTGATCAGGGCTTTTGTATTGTGGTTGCGTATCTGGTCTTAATCCGAAAAGAATTATACACGTCAAAAGTACAGTGAGCCTCCAGATTGTTTTAAAGACTTAAAGCTGAATTTTATGACATTATCAAAAGAGCCATCTGGTTTCCGGGCAGGGTGAACTTATTTACTTGAAAAGATTTTTAAACTAGGTTAATGGGTTTAAAAATATTTCTATTTGGCTTCCTTCTTTCGTACGTAGTAGTGAGAATAGTTACAAATCAAAATCCCACACAAATGAGAAGAATAAAGTTTCACAGCAATTTCAGCGAGAAGCAAAGCTGAGGTGGCATGCATCATCTAAAGTCACCTCTTCTATATATGTATGAATACTGTGCAACCTGTAGTAGTACAGCTGCACGGCATTTCACAGCACAAAAACTGCCTCAGTTTTGTGTGAACTAGTGAACTTAACATATTTTCATATGAAATATTTCTACAGATTGAGACTTGGGAGGAAAGAGTGTATTTAGGAAAGGACCTTTTTTTACCTGTACCTAAACAATTATTTTTATGGTGTGATAACAGGTTTAGTTATTTTAAAAAATATTTAATTTTAGAAATCTTTGCCTTCTGAAGACATCAACAAGTGGAATTCCAGAGGCACTCATATCACAAGAAAATGCTGTATCAGGCTTTGGCCTCCTAAATTGCAGAAGATCTTTACCTGGTAAACAATAAATTACAATAAAAAAAATAATTTTGAATTAATCTAATTAACAACTTTCTGATGCTTTGAATGCAATCGTTCTTACAGCCTGCAATTCCCGCACTTACACGCATATGGATTTTTTGGGAGATGAACTTAATGTCACTTATACTAAAGGACACAGAGCCTGTCAGCAGGTTTGCACAGACATGATCCGCTGCCAATTTTTTTCCTATTCTGTCTTCCAAGGTTCATGCAATGAGGAAGGGTGAGATATATTTTTAAAATGTTCAAAGATTGTTGAAATAATCATTCCAGAGATGTGGTGAGGGAGCAATGTATGTGTTCTTCAGTGGAAAAAATACAAACTAAGTGTTTGCATTAATTCATTGGCAGAAAGTGTGAGTGTCACCTAAGAATGTCCTCAAATGGATCTCCAGTGAAAATAGTACATGGGCCAGGAAGTATCTCTGGATACTCACTAAGATTATGCAAAAAAAAAGCCAGTACTGGTAAGTAAAACTTCTTCCATGAAAAATAGCCATTGCTTCCCTTATTTCAGTGAAGGAGGCCAAACCATGTTTTTTTAAAGTGGTTGCATTGTCCCAATGGGTGATCTTGTAAAGTTAGAGTGTTCTGGAAAAGTGAAGTTAGTCAGATCTTCACATTGTAAACACCAGAATAGCACTGTGGATTTGGTTATAATAGACTTTATAATCATAAATAATGAAAAATGTATCATGTATCACCTTCTTTGCAATGGGTGGTGCCTATTCAGTGGTCACCAGCAGTCTCGTCTTCATTTTTCATTGGTGAGTGCAAGCTGTCTTTGAGCTCAGTTTTAGATTATTTCTGTAGTGTGTATGCAGCATTCTGCAAGAACTATTAGGATCGTTGGTGGCACAGACTCTTCCCCCGGTGAATGGCCGTGGCAGGTCAGCTTGCACGCCAAGTTGTCTCGACAGAGACACCTGTGCGGGGGCTCCATCATCAGCAACCGGTGGATCCTCACAGCTGCTCACTGTGTCACGAGGTGAGGCCTAAATGTAAATGTACAAATAAGCCCCAAAGTTTAACCCAGCATGCAAGATAAATTGAGATCTACCTTTCAGGATAATAACAGTGAGAACTAGAATTAGATGAACTGCTTTGATGTAACCAAAAGGTGAAATTTTCAGGTAGACCATTCAGTTTCTTAATGTAACTGGAACTCCATACTTTGTCCCTTTGTAGCATAGTATTGTACTGCTGATGCTAAATTATTTTAATGAATCTAGAAGGTGAAATTCTAAAGCAGACAACAGTTACCTACAGAACCCTAGACATTCTCATGATTTAAGAGCTTTTTTCTTACTGTAATACTGCATTAGGATATTTACTCGTAAACTGACTGTTTGTCTTTTTCCCTCAGTCTGGAGAATCCCAACATTTGGCGTGTTTATGCTGGTATTTTAAGACAATCAGAGATAAATGAGGATACGCCCTTCTTCAAAGTGGAAGAGATTATTGTTCACTCTCAGTATGAGTACGCACAGACTGGATATGACATTGCTTTGATGAAACTTGCTAAGCCTATGAATTTTACTGGTATGTAGTGTATTGCAGAGGAATTCTGAAAACGTGCAGCATGACACAGGGCTGGCAGTGCTGTGGCAGTGCATGACACCTGGGCTGGCTTCCTTTAATATGCAGTTACTGGGGTTTGAGGAGAATCTATTCTGTTGGCTTTGAAAAGAAAATGGGTGGCTTTAATTTATGTGAGGGGAATGATACCTAGTGTAAGGGACAAAGCATAACATGGAGGCTGTCATCAGGGGTCATGTGGGTGCCCATAAAACCTTACTGTTGCGGTTGTCTCTGCTGGCCAAACTAATGTTTTCTCTCGTACTTTAGACCTTCAACTACCTATCTGCCTGCCATCAAAAGAAGACGCTAACATATTTTATACTGACTGTTGGGTAATTGGATGGGGTTACAAAAAGGAAAAAGGTACAGACAAATACTTTTTTAAACAGTGAAATTTTGTATTTTTAAAATTAATGTGTTTGACAAAAGAAACCTCCTCTTTAAAAAGAGAAAATTCTGCTCTGTTCTTAGCTACCATTATTCCTTCTAGACAGTAGTTTAATATAATTTTTTATTAGAATTGATTTCTATTAAGACATCATAAAACAAAAATGAAAGATGCATGAAATTATCCTTAAATAGCTCCATGCTCTGACACAATAATTAATTCTATGAATTGGTTCAATAGTTTGAAATACCTGAGAATTCAGTCTTAAATATATCTTGTACAACACTCAAATACTTTTCCTTAGATTCTAGCTTGATCTACTGGCAAAACCAGTACCTATCTGGGTTTTGCACACTCTTTTTTACTTTATTGCCTAAAAAAAGGCAATAAACTTACCACTGAACTGTTTTGAATTACAGTCTGCACATAACCCATGAGGGGTTTTTTTTCATGTGATTGTATTCATATGACTTTAGATATTGGAGATTGAAGTATGTTGCTTTTATTATTCTGAAGTTTGATTATAGACCATGACAATGACTTGTGTTTTGATAGTAGATGAGATTTGAACTCCTCTGATTTTATATGGAGGTAGGCCAAAAAGCTCTTAATTATCAAGCTGTGGTTTTACATCTATTTATTTGTTTATATTTTTATGTGTAGTTTTTATATGTTTATATAGATGTATATGCACCTTTTCCTTTACACACCTATACCTATCTGAAAGTTATAGTTCAATGTGAAGTCTAACAAACATAGGCAGATACTGTATAGAAAAATTTCTTCTGTTAATTACTAGAGAAAAGGCTGCCCTCAAATACTCTTGTTTAGTCTATGTGCAAATTTCTCCATCTTAAAAACTACTAGGATAGAGAGCAGCACAGATTTGGCAACTGGGAGATTCCAAACTTATTGCAACACTTTACTAGGAAATAATAGTTACTAACACAAAGCAATGCTCCAAGGGCCAATGTCCCGAGAGCCATTCACATATGAGGATTCATTGCAAATCACAAGGGAGTTTTGAAGCTTTTCCAGTCATGAAAAATAAGATGGCATTATAAAAGCATTTAAATTAGAAGACAATTCACATTGTTTGCTAACACAAAGAAAGGAAAATCGGTGTCATGAACATCTATTAACACTCTAGAAGCAGTGATCTCCCACTTTGTAGTATCAGCGTATGGGGATTTCTAGAGTTGAATTTTAACCTTTATTTTGCTAGAATCAAACATTTCTCTGCTCATATTGCCTTTTATATAGGTCGGGTACAAGATATTCTCCAGAAGGCTCCTGTTCCCTTCATGTCAAAAGAGGAATGCCAGGCAAGGTACCGCAAGCGCAGAATAGGTGACAAAGTGGTCTGTGCTGGCTATGATGAAGGTGGAAGGGATGCTTGTAAGGTAATGACAAACAGTAGTCTACAGTTGCAAATTCCAACCATATGTTCAAATACATAAATAAATACTATAATTATTATTAATTACTATTATTAGAAAAGTATGATTATCAATAGAGGTCTTGATTAGCTTGTCACTTTAGGTTGTCAAAACCAGGTATAGGGAAAATATTTCTTGTATGACATTGAAATATTTAGGGACAGATTCCATGGATAGGAAACTCTGAGTGTGGATATATAGATATCCATTAGGGAGTAAAACAGTGTACCTTCAGACTATCAGAAATCCAGAGAGTGCAAGTATAATATCTTGAAGCATTTTTCCAATAAGAGCAGATTTCCATTTTTTTTTTTTAATTTCTTGGCATGAAATACAGTACATAAAATCTTATTTTAAAGCATCCACTGTGTATAAACCAGAAGGGAGGGTGCTAGCAGTGCTATTAAAATATGCATGGGGAATAGAAGGCTAAAAACAAACTGTGCAAACTGTTCTGTTTGTAATTAGAATTGAAAATGTCACAATAGCGTGAGTTCTGTGAGCCAAATTCTCTGCTCAAGAGTAAATTCACACAGTTTTGTCAGTTTAAATATTCTGAGTTAATTTCTGCAAGAAGAAAATAGTCTGATTATTAACATTAAATTCTCTACCAAATACAGTTTTCACTGCAAACATTTAACAGTTAATATTTGTATGCTGAAATGTTATTATTGCTATGATTGGTTAGGAATAAAAATACTTGGAGTTGGGAAGTAATTTTTCCTCTATGCCAATTATGCTTTCTTTATCTGATACAGTGTAACAGAACATAGAGATGTTCTTTTAAAAAATAATACACTTGCTATTGTCCTAACAACCCATAACAACTCCTCTAAAGAATGTTATGTTCAGAAAGATTGCTTAGGAACAGGAAAAGAAAACACAAAGGTGTTTTATCCTGAGTGGGACAGTCACTCAAACAAGGTAGGGCATGTAGAGAACTGAGATACTAAAAACAAGGTCATAAGAAAAAATACTGCCAAATTGGCTGTTTTTCTTACTTGAACACATAGTTTTCATTGGGTTATAAATCACTGTATTTAGATAAGTTAATAATAATAAAAAAAAAGAAAACAAAAAAAGCCAGTAGTTTCGAACCTTCAAGGAAGTGGAAATTGTTTGCAATGACTATTTAGAAATCAATTTACTAGAAGATCAGAAAACCTGCTTCAGTCCTCTCTTAATTAGTTGTAAGTGCAAGTGATTAGGTTGTTATGCTGGTTGTAACATTGAATGATGCTGATTTTATTCAAGGCTTTCTTTGTGATAGAAATACTGATGAGGCCTCTTCCTTGCATGCTCTCTCTTTTTCTCCTGTGACACAGGGAGATTCAGGAGGGCCACTGTCATGCAGGCACGAGGAGGTGTGGTATCTGGTGGGCATCACCAGCTGGGGCGAAGGGTGTGCTCGCCCCAGGCAGCCAGGAGTCTACACCAAAGTTGCTGAGTATTCAGACTGGATTCTAGAAAAAACTACATAGTATGAGCATTAACTGACTCACTCAATGTGATGCTGTGGAATAACGACCCTCAGAGCAATGTGATAGAGTGTATTAGTGTTTTTTAACGGGTGTTTTTTGTTAGTCTGGAGTGTCAAATACTTGTTTTAAAATGCAGAAAAGCAGAAATGAAAGAGTTTTCCTATTACTAAATAAAAAACAGTAATAACAATAAACTCTGTGGTCACTGATTTGGCAGGAAAAAATACAGCTGAGCCATGGACTACTTCTGTCCTTGCTAGCACAAAATGGGAGTGGATGACGTTGCAGGACATGTATGGACATGGGAGCTGGGAACTACTTCTTGTCTTAGGAGGTCGTGACACAGCAAAAAGAAATTTCCCTCCGTTGTCTCAATGCAGTTAAAATGGGAGAGCCACTTGAAAGCTTACTAAAGGGCTGGGGGAAGGGAAGCTGAGGCATGGAGATGCCTACACAGTTGCATAAACCTAGTTCCCTTAGGGAATTAACCAAAAAAGTGTCAGTACTAACCAAGAAAACAAACCCAGAGGTCTTGGCAGAGGGACACACGCAGATGCAGACATCACCAAGCCCGGCTCATGCTCGAAGATCCCGTCCTGCTGTTCCCAGCGGTCTGCCAAGGGTTTGCACATGCGTGCTTTACCATCGTGCTGTGGTCTTCACTGGGCTTTGACCTCCTCAGGACCAAGGCAGGGAGCTCACGCCCGTCCCTTAGGGTGCCTCCAAGTCACCAAACACCTATTTTATCTATACACAGATGTCCTCAAGGCACACAGGACGTAAACAGCAGAAGGCATAAAATATATATTTTTCTACGTTGCTACTGTCCAGACTTTTTGCCTTCCCAGCTGCAAGGTCACTTGACTGTGTTTACAATCCCCAGCATTCTTCCACTTTTAACCCATTGCTCCCAATGAATTGTCTTGCACTTTCATTATTCTAATTGCTGTGGAAAATTTTGTGATAAGAACAATAATGAGGGTCTACCTCTCTTGAGGAAGAATATCCAGGAAATCAAAAAAAGGATTCCCCCCTTTACAGACATCATGTTGTTGGTCTGTAACACAATATATTTTTATTTCCAAATACCTAAATCTCCTTGATTAAAGAAACAACTTTATCCTTTTCCTATTTCTCCTTATTTCCTTTTATCATTTCTTGTTACTCTGTGTCAGGTAGCAAACATATTTCATGGCTAAAATTAATACTAGTGTGAGAAACAGGAGTCAAAAATTAATTACTTTCCCATAGTAAGAAGCAGCATTTCACACTGCATCAGAGAGTAGAGTAGTAGCACTGTCTCTGCCAAACTTTATGAACTTGTTTCCTAATCATCTACATTACCATAATTGCTGAAAATATGTTCCAGAGTGTTATTCATAATTGCCCTACACCACACTGGGAGGTAAACAGCAGGAGTGGGTCTGCAAGTAAATGAAGTAATGAAACTTAGGAATTAAACATCAAATTTATGGGAGAAAAGAATCAAGCTGCTGAAAATTACTTTTGTCTTTAACTTTTTTTATGCTTTATTTGTAAATAATACTGAGGAAAAAAAAATGTAATTCCACGCTACAAGGTTATACTCCTATCTGTGTCTGGAGTCAGGGTGTGCAGTGCTAAGCTGACTGCACTGCAACAGACCTGAAATCCCAGAGCTGTATTCAAAGGTTCGGGAGTTGATTTAGTTAGTTTGTTTATTTTTAAAGAATCAGAATTCAGAGAAGGGATGAAAACAGTCCAAACTTAACAGTAGGGTAGAGGTAATGCTGCTGTTGCAGGTACAGCTGGGAAAAGAGAGGCTCTGCCTTCCCTCTGCCCCATGGTGGACTCCTGGTGACAGGGGCGTGAGTCACTGGGGGTGTACAGTGCCAAAGGTCTCATGCACTGGGAGTCCTTAGTGCAGGCCACGGCTGTTCAGAGAGCCAACACGAAAAGTCTGGTGTGCGTCGGGGGAATTGGGCCAAGGGTGAGAGGGAAGGCATATCACTGTGCTGGGATTTTTGCCAACACTGCAGAAGCAGAACAGGAGATAAAGGTGGGGGCTGATGTCCTTTTCACGCTCTGTTTAATCTGCAGCTGGTTTAAAATAACAGCAAACCTCAGACATGCTGTCAAAAACCTAGAGACTTAAATAAGGGACTGAGAAAGAAAAAATAGAAAGCAGGGATAAAAAGAGAAAGATTCTTGGCATTCAAGTGTGGTTCTGTCCCCATGGGAAAGGAATGAAGACAGCTGGAAAAGAGTTGCTGAAGTAAAAAAAAGAATTGCTTCAGTACAAAAACAGAGGCTGAAACTCTCTAAATAAGAATCACCAGGAGACCATCCAAAATACTTGTCTGCCAAAACTCAAACTGTGTAGGCTAAAGAGTATATGCAATGTCAATCTGACAACCTTTAATACTTTCTCATAAAAATGCTGTAATCATCTTTTTCAAATGCACAAAAAATATGTTATTCTTTTTTTTTTTTTTTTCCCTTCCCTCCTTTTTGTTTGTTTTTTTGTGCTACAACTTTTCAGGTTGTCAAGTACTGCAGTAACAAAAAGGAATGGCAGCTCGGCAGTGCTCTGTAGACCTCTGTAGCTCCATGTTTTGTTTCTCAGAGTTATACCAGGTGACAGCAATATGCCAAAGGAAACACAGCTGTTCCTTTGGAAAGGATAAGTGATCTCAATGACTGCAGACATCCTTCATGAGTAGCTGTTGACCAGATAAAATACCTTATTCCTATGTATTTTCACCTAGAGCAGGTATTCTTCAATGATGTGTTGCATTAGTTGTTGGTCCATCTGTAATAAATTCCTGATGGCTAAAAGTGAGTACCAGAAATAGGTATGTGGAGAATGCAGGAGTTCATGGTGGCTATATGAAGTCCTTATGACTTTGTTTAAGATGATCTACATGAGGGAATGTCTGGCCTTTATGTGGGTTTATACATCTGTGTGATATGTAATTCATTGAGACCTTTAGACTCATACATAGAAGTGTATTGGTATTATTAAGTGTTACGTTGCTTGGGCTTTCTGATATCAATAGGTAACTTGCACTAAGTGAGAGGCAGTTTATGACCTTTATTGATTCTCCCTTCTCCTCTATCTCTCTGGGGAAAAGTAATTTTTAAAAAGCCAACAACCAAAAAACTTATCTCAGTCTCCTTAAAGAAAAACCTGGTCTTATACTTTAAATCTTCCTCATTTTATGTTGGAACAGAAGATAAACATCAGTGCTTTAGTTGTTATTTTGATTGATGGCAAGTGTCTCTGGTTGTCCTGAAAGTAAATAAATCTCATAATCTTACTTGCAATTGATGGGTAGAAATTTTGGTAGCAGCAAGTGCCATTATTGATGTATTGAATGACAGCATTAGTCTGGTGTGATTTTTTTATACAAACAAGATCCCTGATCCCAGAAATTTTCAGGCTTTTTCAGGCAAGATGAAACACTTCATATGTACTGTGACAGTTTAGAGAACAGTTAATTCATCATAAAATAAAGTCATATTCTTTTGCTGCTCGAGTGGACTCTTTTAACTCGTAATAGCCTTCTCTGTAATAATTTTAATAGAATTGTAAACAACCCCTCCCCCCACCCCCAGTTTCCCATTATACTAGCAATACAGTGTTTCCTACCACTACTGGTGCTTTGCCTAACATCTGAGGTTGAAGTATGACTTCTTGAAAGTGACCTGAGCTGTGAACAAGAAGAAATAAAGCCTCTAATTTCTTGCTGGGAGAATTCAAAATCCTTGCAGTGGAGACCTAGAGAGATCACCTAGTAAGTCCATTTCCTCTGCTTTCCCAGCAGAGGGGAGTGGAACAATTTGGTGTAAGCTCTTAGTGTAAATTTAATTTGTTCTGTGAAAAATTATTATTCTGCTGTAATGAAAAATGAATCTCCAATGCTGAAAAATAGCAAACTGGATGGAATTAAAATAATTCACAGTGGCACTGTGAGAAGAACTGTGAATTCTTATTCTCTGCCTAATTTCCAGTATGTATGAAGGATTCTTGGAAAAAATTATTGCGAGGTGCTTGTTTTTTAAAGTGAAATATCTGCATAAAATACATTCAAAATGCATTTCTACTTCGAATAGGAGGCAACATTATTTTGCTTCTGAACAATAATAGCAGATATGCAATACTACATATTTATAGTGAAGCATTTCCTGGAGTAGTAAATTGATTGTTTTTCCTGTGGTCTTTGTGTTGTAAATCACATTACAGATATGTATAGATGTGTTAGAATTACTGTGGATTGTTGCATGCCACAAGAAATTTTTTCATGTCGTATGCAGTGGAGTTTGGGGTTTCCTTGATATTGTGATGGGTTTTGTTGTTGGTTGGTTGGTTGGTTTTTGTTGTTTTGCCTTTTTTTTTTTAATTTTTCTGCAGTTACTCTTTATGTTTTTGATACTCTTTTCCCATCACAATGTGATGTCAGCAAATATTGGGTCAGTTCCCATATTTTTGTTAGCTTGTTTATTTGTAAGGGTTAGAGAAGTGTGTGTGGGAGCAATGATACCAAAGGAAGAGGACTGTATGCACAGGGCATGCAAGAGATTAAGGGGAGTTGATAGGAACTAAAAAATTGAGTTGGAACAAACAAAACCAGAATCAGTTTCTTGGAGAAAGACCAGTCTAAACAGTAGATACACATCTGGGCACCTGGAACTGAAAATATGATGGAACACCTAGACATCCTTTCCTTGCCCACAAAACTGTATCCCAGGACCTGAAAATTAAATGATGTGTGGTACAGGAAGTCTTTCTGTGCTAGGAAGTTGTAGAATTATCTGAAGTGCAGCATTGCCCTAACATGACTGTGGCTGTGCTCAGATCTGAGCTTATCATCACACAACTCTGCTGTGATTTGCTGCTCTACATTGAGGTACCAGATTCAATTGTCAGCCTCATATCTGTACTTCCATTCCCACTTCCACTGACTGTACCATCTGGTAGATTTTGTCTCCCAATAACCTCTTTGCTTATTTTTGTCCCTGAAGTCAAGTACAGTGATTTGGAGAATGGTATGGTTTTAATTATCACAGGAGATCTAAACAAATCTTTGTTCTGGGGTGTTATTGAGTGATGTAGCCTTCCTGAAGTTTACTGTGTTGCCCTTCCCTAGTACAGCATCATTTTTTGAATGACTCCTGTTAGTTGAATGCTGCTAATGGAAAGGTGCTTCTTAAGGAAACACCATCCTTCACATGTCTGAAGCTTCTATGTTTCTGTTCTGTGGCTCCCTTTTCCTGTGCATGGTTCACTATTTAAGAACTTCAGGCATGAGTATTTTGGTTTTGACCTCGTGCCCAACATGTTGAGCAGGGAACAAGTCACACTCAACATATCGCTCAGTGTGACTGGGGAAGGAGGGAGAACAAGTGTCATCCCATGGGGGACAGGGTGAAAGTGTACTACAAGGGGAATGACAAAGGAGCTGCTTCTCTCTTCTGGCCTTCCTGGGATTTGGCTGTTTTGACAGATGACTTGATGCCATAATATTGACTGATTCCAACTAATTTTCTGAGCTCTGTTGTTGGAAGAACTCAGATGAACAGTTAATAAAACATTTATATGATTAATACTGAATGAGTCCACACAATCCAAAACTTCAGACTTCCAAGAGTCTAAGATTGGCAGAATGGACTGGTGTAAGCACTAGAATTACTACAAACATGGGAAAGAAATGGAATAAAGAGGTTGTATATTTATTTCCAGTACATTTATTGTGCTTATTACCAGAAAGGTTTTTATGGCTCTCAGTAAACCTCTGATTTCTTTAACTTTCACAAAAATTTCAGGGAAAAAGAGAAGCTTTTTCATGTATTCTAAAATAACTTTCAATAGCTTGTCACTAGGTGGCGCTTTAGCTTTAATTTGTCTTCTGTTTAATGGCTATGATGACAAAATGAAGGATATTTTTATTTCTACAGCTGATAAGTAATAATAAATAATTAAATTGCCATCTTCATTTGTAGAACTTGTAGAATTCAAAGGCAGAAGACATGTTTAGCTCCACATTTCTTTATGGCACAGGAACGTTAAAAGACAGTAGGACATGAAGGCTGACAAAATCAAGTTAAACAAAAGCCATTGGCCCACAGCTCCCTGCCTATGGGACCCCACAGCATTTCACATGTTAATAAATAGGCATAAAACCACTGAAAGACACAGTCAGAGCCCTGAGCACATCTGCTGTCTCTGGAGAGCTTGGCCTGAGGCCAGTTTGGGCACAGTGCAGTTGTCTGGCCCTCAATCAGGGAGCTTGGGCGACAGGGTTGAGGGAACTAGCTTGGGGAGCTATGTGTGAGCCTGGCCCTCTCACACTACTGTGCCTTATAAGCTTGAAACAAATTTAGACTGTATTTTAATAATATATGAATGGTTCTTACCACCAAAACCATACCCATCTGTTAAAAATTCCTTTGTCAGATTTTCGTATCTGGAAAAACCTGTAGTGAGATTGTCTGAAATGGATAAATTGCTCAGTATTGGGAAGAGATGATAATCTGAATTATTAGTGTCCAGCATTACCTCTGAACACAACCAAATTGAACCACGCAGAGCAATGTCCGAGGTACTACAGGTTCTTGAGCAGAAGAATAAATAATATCTTGCTCTTCTACTACAGCTCTATCATTTCAAAGTGGCTGTTGATCTTAGTAAAACTTAGACCACTCAGGCAGGAGGAAAGAAATGTTCTTTCTGTGCATCAGTGAACAAAACAAAGATTTAGAATTATTTGTGGGTTAAAGAACATGTGACTTCAAGTTATACCAAGAAGGATGCTGAGAAAAACTGTTTGGGGTAAAGAGAGTGAAGCAGTGGGTAGGGTGAAGTTGAGGATATTGTGGAACTTCCATCACTGGAAGTACTTAGGGCTAGGTTACACCGTGGTGTAACTGGCCCTGCCTTGCACAGGTGGTGGACTGGACCTTCCAGCTGCCAACTATGATCGTGAACAGCAATACAAAATCATGGGTTTCATTTTTTTTCTATACATATGTTTTCTGAATATTGGTCTATTTGTTTTGCTTGCCCATTCTTTAACTGGTTCAGTCCTCTCAGTCTCCTGTAAGCAACAGAATTTTTTATTATGGACTTAGTTTTCTTGCCTGCTTCAAGAGAAATTGTTTTGGTTTAGAAGACTCAAGTCCATATGAA
This sequence comes from Ifrita kowaldi, assembly GCA_013398055.1. Lineage (NCBI taxonomy): Eukaryota > Metazoa > Chordata > Aves > Passeriformes > Cinclosomatidae > Ifrita > Ifrita kowaldi. Next base: position 1,082,292 of record VZRS01006878.1, read on the forward strand.
ATCATAATAAAGTGAAAGGAATGAATCATAATAAAGTGAAAGGCAAATGAGAAGATAAAATAGGTCTAAACATGACTAATATAAAGATATGAGTTAATTGTGCTGTCCTGTTCAATGTGATTTTTGCCACTAGCATGAGAAAGCACCAGGCTTTGCACTGATGAATTACCAAGAAATGGGCATAGATCTAGTATCGATACCCAACTGGAATGGACAAAGACTCTCTAACTCGTTAGGGTTAGAAAGTGTGTGTTTATTCAGCACTGGGAAGCCGTGAGGATCATTCCTCAGAGCACAGCTTCAAATCACAAAGCAGTACAAGGTCTATTTATCTATAGTGATTCTAAATATTCAAAATACAAATACATAATTATAACATGGTCACCTCCCATTCCCCACTTTGTATGGAAATTAGCAAAAAGTCATTAAGCATGCGTGGTTTGTTCCATGAAATGGGTCGGTGGTCCTCTTATTATGGCAGGGGTCCCTCTTTGGATGAAGTAACATCCTCATCCTCATTTTGACCTTTCTACCTCTCTGGTTTTTGACAATACATATGACCTTGGAGGGTTCCCAACTCCTCTCTTCATTACTTTTGAATAGGTTTTGGATAGAATAATCAATAACTGTCTTGTCGCGTTAACCGTTGGGCTGCCCGGGTGGCCCTGGCACGCGACACTTTCCGCGGCCGACTGGGTTTGGCCTTGGCTCAGTGTCAGGCTCAGTGGGAGCCTCTTTTGCCCTCACACACCCGATGGATCGGGCTCGGCCTCGGTCAATTAACCGGCGGAGACAAAGGACGGAGAGAAGGGGATTCTCTTTAAAGCAGACCAGAGCGTTTATTGCCAATCTTGGGGGGAGACGAGAATCCAAAGGACAAAGGAACGGACACAGGTTTTTAAGGAACGGAAAAAGGGGAGGGGTTTACAGCAATGTCCAATGGGGAGAAACAAAAGGGGAGGAACCAAGGCACAAACAACCAATCACAGAGCCATAAGGGAGGAGACAACCCAAGGAAACCAATCATAAACCAGATAGAACAGAACTTTCTAGAACTGGGGGAGGAGACGGGCTTGGAGTGACACAAGGGGTAAGGCCTTCTGATCAAGGATCCGCCTACAAACCGTCCCTCTGGGCGGACTTATCTGCCCATTGGATGACAAGACTTGGAGGGACAGGAGGCGGATCCCAAGCGGGCCAAAGCGCACCGCAACACTGTCTAACTTTTCTTTTAGGAGTAGCATTTTCCCATTAGGTCTACAGCTGAGCAAACATCAGATAAACAATAAAACAAGTACAAACTGCTCTAAGATCTTAAAGGTCTATTCCAGCTTCAGTTTCCTAGCTTAATCATTAATTTTCTTAATTAAATCCAGCTGCTTCTGCTTCCTACCTATTCTAACTAGCCCTTAACTAAAATCCTAATGTTCAAATGCTTAAAGGAAAAAGCTCAATTAAATGTTTTAAAAGAAAAAGAATCTCTGTTTAAATGCTTGAGAAGAACTCTGTGTTTCACTGACCTGGCTATGCAGGGACCCAGCATTTGTCTGTGCCTCAGCCTGAGCTGGTTGGGGGCTGGTTTAACACTGTGAAGTGATCAGTGACTGCTGCCTGACCTGTTTTTGGCTTGAGTGATGGGAAACTGTGTGTGGTAAAGGCCAAAGAGAACCACTGTTAAATAAACAGCAGCATGCTGGGGTATCAGGGCTGGGGGGGCATCAGAAATAAATGACTGGGAAGCAAGGAGAAACACACCATGATAAAACCCATTAAAAGATAATTTCAAGAGGATCTTTGGAATACCCAGCATCAACACCGTACTTCTCTCAGTGAAGGATTGAGGATGTGACAGTTGCTGTATGTACAACATCCCCCCATCCAGCAGAAACCTCACAGGGAAGCCAGAAACCATCGACCTCTGGATGCAAGGGAGCATAGGAAGGGTAAGCACACACCAGAGAAAAGGGGTATGGAGTTGAAAGGGCTACTTTCTTTCTAAAGCAATTATTCCTGTATTATTAATGTAGATTTTCTGTGTTTAATTGGACAATATGGATTATTAAGGTATTAAAACATTAGCTGGACTGGCAATATATTTTGAACCTGCATGTGTGGTGCATTCCCTTTCACCCAAATGAAGATTTTTCAGTGGAACATAAAGTAAACGGATATTTACTTTAGGTTATGGAGGCATTCAAAGGAAAAGTAGAAAACATTCTTAAGGTAGTAGCAGAACTTCAGTTTGGAGTATCGTTATCTGTTGACTGGAAAAAAAAACCTACTCCTTTTGCAACTTTTTCTGTTGCTTCTGAACTCTTATATTACTCTGCATAATACAACAGAATCTCATCTTTGTTAGCCTCCAGGCACTACCTAATGAGAAAACACTGATAAAATAAATAACTTATAGTGTCCTCATAAATGCAGTTGATACTGACATATAAAGATTTTGTACTTGGTATTGATTATTTTTTTATTTCTACAGTGTTCCGTATTTGATATTCCTTTTAAAGCTGCAGCAGTGAGGTTCATTGGGCTGTGGGAAGGTCACATTTATACACAGAAAGCACATTTCTGTCTCTTGGGGTAGCAGGGGAGAAAAGCTGAAAAACATAACCTACAGCCATTCTAGAGACTTACAAGCTCCCACTAGTATTTGTAAACAGTTTTTCTGAACAAAAATCCTCCTGATATTAAAGTTTTTTTAATTATTTTCAAAAATCTGACTCACAGCTGCCATGTGTGTGGCCTGGCAATGCTATGTAAACGTCCAGACAAGATCAAGGGAAATCTCCTGAACTAAAAATGTAGGCCAAATGTTCCACTAGCACTTAAATACAGCAAATCTGACCTGAACTTCTTGCAATCCCTTTTATCTATAGCCCAGACTTTAAAAAGATATTTAAATTGCTGTCAATGGTTCCTCAAAAGTCAACATGCACTGCTGAAGCACTCCAAACCTGAGAGCAGCCTCGGAAGACAGGGGATATGCCACGACTTGGTGCTGCTCTTCCATTCCAGAAGTGAACCCTGTATCAACATTATACAGACCTACAGATATAGATAAAATTACTCTGGGAGAAGCACACTTGGGAAGGAGATGGGCAGGGTAATCTTGTAGTTGAAACTGGAATTTGACAGAGCTGATTATTTGAAGCATGTCATTTACTATTTTGTCGCTTCAAGACTATCACTTATGATCCTTCTCTGCTCTGGCATGACTTGTGGAAGTTTCTGGAGTAAATACTACTGCTGCTGCTACTACTATCGTTTTATCATGAGGAAATTGTCCTCGTTTGGGTCAGGACAGAGTTAGTTTTCTGGTGGCAGCCATGAGGGGGTGGAGCCTGGAGCCATATTTGTTGTTCTAGTGTAGGTTTTTCTTCTATACTACCAATCACTGGCAGGTGTGGAAGTACTGGGTTCTGGTTTCTGAGGAGGAAGGAGGCTCAGGAGGAAGAAAAAGGGGATGTGCAGACTCTCCACAGTGATTTTGTACTTTCTGGGGGAGCAGGTGGTGAGCAGAGCTATGGGGTGGCACTGGTACTAACTGGATGGTTTGTCCATCATTACTTTTCATTGTCTCAGGCTTGGGAGAAAAAATGTGGTGGAGGGAGCAGTGGGGAGGCGCCAGCTATGGTCACATTGCATTGGACTTGGTGAGGATTTTCTGCATGGAAATCACCCTCTTTTTGGTATACTTTTGTAATTAATATTTTTGATGCTACTGTCTTATCTCATTGCTTTTCCAGTAAATGGTTATCTCAACCTGTAATCTCTGCCTTTTGTCTTTCTCACTGGAGGGGACTGGGGGGAGGGTAGTGGCTGCGTGGGGCTTAAAGCATGACAGAAATTATAGCAATATTTTCAGCTGCTATATCTGTGCTTGGATTGATGGGGAGATGCCCAACTACAGTGTTTGTTGGGTGCACTTACAATGCCGTGATGATCACACACAATTTAGGGCAGACAAGGTTATAGAGAGATAACCCACGTTTTCTAAATGCATTGTTTGAACGCAAGGAATACCCAGAGCAGAATGACTCGGGTCTGCCTTATGGTGAGACACTTAATTTTCAATGAATTGCTTTCAGTACCTTATTACTCACAGTTGCATGTGGCATCAAAGCAGCCTATTTTTGGGTGTAGGTTTTGATGCAGTGCAAAAGGTTAATTTGCAAAACGTCTAACACATGATGTTTCATTTATTCAAGCAAAAATCTAGATTGTATCCTGTGAATTTAATGGAAAGGATTGCGTATATATGCTGTTAAGAAAAAAAATTCTCTAGTAGCCCTAAGTATTACAGGATAACCAGTCATTATAAATGGACTCAGCTTACCTGTTTGACTTGAGCTCGTATGAGGGGTATTTCCCTAATCTAAAGCAGTCTGTGTCTGACTTGTGTTCTCCATGAGCCGAGCTCACTTCACTAATTCTTATAACTTTGATTCTTGTTTTATTAATCTCTAGTTACTGCATAGCAAAAAATATTAAGGCCAGCCTTTTGATGAGATAAAATTACGTTTCGGATAGAGGTGCAATTACACTTCCTTAATGAAGATTGCAGGAACAAACAACGCAAGTAAGTTTCTAGACTATGGTACATGGGCGATTCTATACTAAAATTAATTATTTCTATGTGGATGAGATGGAAGTGACAGATGAATATAGAGGATAAATGAACAAGTTTTTCATGTGCCCACACTTACTGCTTTCTTTTTCAGCAAATGAAATAACTAGTCCTGTTTTTTTTTTTTTTTAGGAAACTATAAAAATGTATGATAAGAATGTGCAACAAACTATCAATATTAAAATCAGTTGCTGGCACTTTACTGAAATACGTGTTTCAGATGCTATGATCAGTTCTGTAAATAATAGATCTGCTGTTTTGTTCAGTGTTGCTTATGCATCTTCTTTCTAATGTCCAGTCACCGGGCATTTTTGATTGGTTTGGATAATTCCATTTTCCATTTCATTAATGTTCAGTGCATGAAAAGTTCCCTAGGAAGGCTTTTTAAAGTGTGGTAGAGGCAGAAAAAGGGCTTGTGGCAGTCTGTAGAAGGGACTCAGACTCTTTAACAGCTACAAATCAATTTTTTGTTCTGAGGGTACCTATTAAATTTATAAGCACATGTAGAGTTCAAAGAAAAATATCTCCAAGACTAAGTATCCAGAGAGATTTTAGTCAAATTAGGGTACCTGGTATCTCTTCCAGACATTGTATTGAAGGGCTTTGCTTCTGTGTTCTCCAATTAGGCTAGCAAGGCAGAAAGTAAAAGCAGAAATAAAAGTGGATTTTCAGATGTTCTTTATTTTTAGACTGAATAAATTTCTCATTAATATTATGATGTTTTCATTAGGTATATTGTGGAGTTGGTTTTCCTAACATTTGAGCTCAGTTTTATTTTTTTCAGGCCACTGGGCAAATCAAACGATTGAAAAAAGATAATGATATTTTTGGAACAAATTAAATATTTTTGAAAATTTTTATGGCATTTATTCATTTATCATAATTAAATGCATTTGGACTTGTACAAAGACTCTAAGTTAAAAGAAAGGAACACCTGACTGCATTTTCTAGAGCACCTGATTGCGTACTTTCTAGTATAGGAAACACTTGACATTTTGAAAATGCCATCCAAATCTTGCTTCAAATCCACATTGGCAAGTTTCCATGATCACTTGAATGTTTATTTTTCTGTTTGCATCTGTAATCAGAAAACCACAGAATGGTTTGGGTTGGAAGGGACCTTAGAGATCACCGTGTTCAATCCCCCTGCAGTGTGCAGGGCCTCACATTGCTCAGAACCCAATCCAACCTGGCCTTGAATGCTTCCAGGGATGGGGCATCCACAACTTCTCTGGGAAACCCGTGTCAGTGCTTCACTACCCTCTTTGTAAATAATTTCTTCCTAACATCTAGTATACATCTCTCCTCTGTAAGTTTAGAACGGTTCCTCCTTGTGCTCTCACTCCGTGCCCCTGTAAAAAGTCACTCTCCCAGCAAGCTCAGGTGAGCACGTCTGGCACACACATGAGGCTTCTAAGCAGTAACAAGAAATACTGAATTTTCTATCACAACATGTCTGATTTAAATGCCAAAAGATTCTGGAGGCCATACCTTGAAGCAGCTAACCACTGATGGGGTTAGGCTTGCTGGTTTTCTCACAGCCTGCGTGACAACAGCTCTCACCCAAGGGGCAGACGGTGACACTATTGGCAGCTGACTTGCACATAAAGGAAAAACCTTCACACCACACCTGGGTGACATTTATATGTGGAAAGTCACGTTCTCAGTGTGCCCATCAGGTGTCAACTTTTTATTTGGAAAGTAGGATTCTTAAGCCATTGTGGTCTCTGATGAATTCCCTTCACTACATATTGCAGGCAGTTGTAAGAATACAAGCCTAAATAACCGCATTAAATAACTTTTCAGTTTTGCCCACTTTTATTTATCGTTACTTCTTCTCCTGGCACCAGCACCTGTCGGGGTCTCCTGGACTCTGGGCTGCCCGGTGGCCCTGAGTAGGAGCCGACAATTTCACGGCCAAGGGCCCGAAATGTCAATTGGCTGTGGCGAGCTCACCGCTTGGCGAGGGCGGAGCTGAGCGCCAGGACGGCAGGCGAAGGCGGAGGGAACAAAGGAGTCGAGGAGGGCTTCTTCCGCAGGCAAAGGGTTTATTGACACAACGTAGGGAAAAGGCAGTGGAGATGGGAGCGAAAAGAAGCGAAGAGAGCATGGGACACCAACTTAAGTACAGTCATAGATCTCAGGGCGGGGTTTACAATTAACCAATCAAAAGGTGATATGCAACTGACAGGGGGCCAATAGCGGGATTTGGGAGGAGGGACAAACAGGATACAGCCAATGGGGAGTCGAGAACAGGAGAAGCTTCCAGAAACTAATTGAATATGTATCAACCTAACTGAATAAACATGAAGTCTTGAACCAATCAGAACGCAAACCTAACAGAACTTTCCAGATGGGGGCGGAGATGAGGCAAAAGGGTGCAGCCCAAGGTGGACGCCTACTGGGCGTTCCTGCTTGACTGGCATGCCTGCCAGGGCTGTCCTTGTGAAGTGATTGGCATGTCCTTTGCAGCTTAGGAGCTGCTCTCAATGGATTCGTCGTCCATGCCGTCATTGTCTCTGGGCGGGTATCGGACCCAAGAAATCAACTCAGGGCCAGAAGGCTCAAAGACCAGTTTTTGTGATTTCAAAAATGTTCTTTATACCAGAAGGGCTAAGTTGCTTTCCCCCTACTGTGTAAGTTTACTACGAAAGGAAGCATCATAGCAAAAATCTTTGTTTGAGATAATTAATTATCTGCTGGAATGATTGTTTGTTAAAGATAAAATGAGAGGTCAGCAGATTTCATTGACATCAGAGAAGGAGTTAGAAGAAACTGGAGTATGCGCTGATGTTAAGCAGTACATGTACAAAGACTGGACCTTCCATGGCAATTTTAAACCATAGAAAAAGACTAAAATTTATTACTCAGGGGAAGACTGATGAAAGGCCTTAAGCAAAAACAATTACTGATGAGAAAAAACAGGGATGGACTGGGAGAGCTAAATATACTTTGGCATTTGAAGCAAATATATAATGTATGTAAATATATAATAAAGCAAGCAAGAGGAGAAAATGAAGTATTCTTAGCTTTTGGACTTTATTCCATAAACACCACCTTCCAGTACTAAAGTATTGGAAAAGAGAGGAAATACAAAGGGCCGTTCTGTCCATCAGCGCTGTAAGGTAATATATATGAATATATCATACAGAAAGAAAATGAAAGAGTAGCAGTGCAAATTACAGTTTGCTGATGGGTGTTCAAAGTCTGAGGAAGCACAGTAAGGATTACCACCATTTGTGGTTATTCTGGCACTTTTTTGAAAATTACAGATGCCAGCTTGAACTGTCCTAGCTATATTTCAGGTCAACATTTACATTCTCCTCATCTACCTTTTACTTGCAGTTTCTTTTGAAGAATTACCCTTTTCTTTCCTGTCTCAAACCCAGCCTTGCTATGTTGCAAAAATAAAATGGATGTCATGGACTTTTGACCCTGAGGGTCAGAGCACTTCAGACGTGGCTGAGACAATCCATACACATTAAGCAAAAAATTCCAGCTGAAGTGAACTCAGAGGTAAAGTCTTATGATTATAAAAGTAGCTGATGCTTAGTAGAACAGCTCAGGACTCACACCAAGGAAAGGGAAATGCTGGCCCCATTCAAGTTGGAGAGTAGTTCACCTCTCCCTTTCGTGAGGCCAGGGCTTCTCTCTGCAGGATATCGTCCTGTGTCTTCTCTGTTCTGTATTCTCTGTTCCTGTAGGTGATCCCTGAGCCAGGGTCTGTGTGAGCTGGCGTGTCCAGGTGGTGCCATGGGCTGCCCAGCGTGCTGCAAAAGCCCCAGTGGGGTCCAGAAGCAATTTAGTGTTCTTCCAGAGTAAATTAGCTCTGCTCATAGCTAAGCTAATTAGCCTGGATTCAGCATAGTCATGATGCACTGCTGTTCTTGCTCTTTTTGTTTTGTTTTTGTGCTTATTTGGCACCGGGGTGCTTATTCATGGTGCTAAATTGCCCTGTACAGATGCCTACAAAGCAGAACATTCCCCACTACCTGCATAAGTAAGCAGGAGCTTCACTTGGTAAGTGTCTCTCTACTTTCCTTGGTGGTGTTATGAGTTGTTTGTCTCAGCCCAAGAGCTGTTATTATTAGTGGTGACTATTGTCTGAAGATTGTTCTGGTAACTGACTGTTACTTTGGTTGCTTCACTGGGCTGAAACTCTGTTACTTATAAGGCTTAGTCACTGCGTAAAACAGATGTAACTTATTATCCTGGGAACCATTCAGGATTCAAAGACACACATGTTTCTCGTGAAATGTGGAGGTTATGTCAGGTCTTCAGAACCGAGGGAAAAAATACTTGTTTTTTATTTTTGGAAAGTTAATCATGCATTAGGGTGATAACAGTAAAGCTTATGAATAATTGTTTTTATCCCTTGGCAGATGAACCAAATTTAAAAGATTATTCAGGGCAAATTTCAAAGCAAGTCTATTTGGTGAATCAAATATGTTTCATTTTCATGCTGTCCATTTTTCACCAAATAAGGGAGCCAAAAAGATAAGTTGCTAAGAGAAGCTGCTGACCTTTCACAGAACAGAGAGGAGCAGAGATCTGATCTTCTTGGAAGTGCTCCCATATCATTAGGCAATTATCAGAGTAGGGCTGTCTCTGTCACCTCAAGCATATGCTACCTAAAAAATCAGAAGAGAGTTGGAAAACTTGATTGAGGCTCTTGCTTGTGGCCTGACCTTCTATGCATTTTATCTTCTTATCGCTGAGCTTGAATAGATAACAACACTGCACTCAGATATTTTGTTACGTCATTATCTCCCATTGCCTTTTGTGCAAGTGTTCTATTCTAATGAATTAAGCTTAGAGAGGTATTGAAAATAAACAGGGGAGGAATTTAGGGTAAGATTTTTTTCATTGTATGGTGTATATGGCTTATGGTCTTCCTATTTGCTTTCAAGTTCAATATTAGTAAGCTTATAAGCATTCCTACAGGCATTTAAACACCTAAATCTACAGAATTTATAAGTTCTTCTGATGAAACTGAGGGAATCTTGTTCCAACAGTCTCAAATAATTCTTTTTCAGTGTTTTCCTGAAGTGAAAGAAACATGGTGCTATTTTTTGTCAGCTATAAATGCATTTGCCTTAAACTGTCATCTTCTTCAGATCTCTTTTGTGACCAGTTTCAATTCCCTAGGAATCATACACTCATTATAGTAGCAGGTTTTGTAATTTGTGAAGTCTTTAGTTATTATTTGAACAGCAAGAAAGCTTTTCATTTTTTAATAAGAATTTTCACTTGCTCTGTTGGGAAAAAAAATAAACCTTGTGTTAATCCTGAAAATCCTGATTCTGTTCATAGTCTGCTGAAAAGGCTTCAGATTTATTTCATACCTCACAGGCACAACAGAAATGTTAAGAGCAGAGGAACTACCATCTTGCTCATTTGGACTCAGCCTGTCTCAGCTGTTACACCAGGGATGCAAAGTGGCTGCTACTTGGACTGCCTGTGTTGGGACTGAGTAAATAACACATTTCCTGAAGCAAATGCAGTAGTGTTTATAAGGAATGGCTCTATTTTTGAGAGGGACTTAAAATACTAGTTTTACAGTAAAGGTTTTTTTGGAGAGGAAAGGTGAATGTTAAAACATACATTGCCTCTTTCATTGGATTTTAGATGGAGTACCAGATTCTGTCTCATTGCATATTTAATTTTTCTCATGGCATAGGAAAAATGAATCTCACAGCTTTTACTTTAGCAGTCTTGAGAAGCCATAACCTGGAGATTTTAGGAAAAACAAATTTTAAGACTCTCAGCCGCTCAGCCTAGCAAATCTAAAATTGTCTGGACTACCCTCACACTTTCCAGTCCAGTTGCTTTCAGGACTGACCACACAGTTCAGTTTCAAAGCGAGTGCAGCTTAGACATTTGGGAGCAGCACAGCTCAAAGCACAAAGGTCTCTGACCTTCTTGTTGCATCAGACACTTGTTCTCACCTACTCTCTAAGACTTTGGATTCAGGAGCTTTCTGCTCTATTTTATTCCTTGATACTACACTCTCAGCTTTGAAATAGAGAGGAGAGAGTCCTAACCTTTGAGGATATCTTTGTGCTACTATGCCCTGTTAGTAAAATTTATGTTAAATAATGCATATTGAGTGCATCTGGATTGCTAGTCACTGACTGGAAATAATGTTACACAAAAGGTAATAAAGGAAATATGTTTGTACACAGTTTGAAGTATTAGGAAGGACTTGAAGATATTAGCATTCACTGGATTTCTTCTGTGACAAGGGAAAGATAATCATGCTAGAGGTGTTATCCTACCTTCTACCAGAGCTGGGATTTTGACTCAGGACTTTACCTGGGGAAACAGATCTCTCTTTGTTGACTTGTTCACTGTAACACCAGGTCAAACAGAGCTCTGACTTCCAGCTGGATAGAGCGAGGTGAGGATCAAAGGAAATTGAAGAATTTGCAACAAAATGTACAGGGTCTAGGAGACAAAGCTGACATAAAGTCAGGATCTAGAGAAACCTTAGGCTTGATGCTTTGAAATTCTTGTTTTATCTGACTATTTGTAAGGCTTGCATGGTCTAAAACCAGCTTTAGTTGATTTTCTGGAAAAAGAAGCTTCTTGATTTGATCCCTAGGTGTCCAGAGTGCTACTTGCTGGATATTAGGGAGGAAACCAAAGGTGATATTTTGCTGTGAAGATAAAAGCATTTTCAGTAAAAAATCCAACACTGACAAAAACTGGCAGAATGCATTGCTTTCTAGCCAGGACTTTTTCTGTCCCTACATCAGAGAGAAAAAGAATAGAAAGTGTTATGGTGCTGCCTCTTTTTCCTACATGAGAATTGACTGAAACCTCCCCCCTGAAGAAGCAGCATGCTGTTTTATCAGTTACAGGCACAATGCATGAAAGCACAAAGGATTTAACAACGACACATTTAGCACTTTAGGTCATTTCTGCTATGAATACTCTGAAATTCATAAAGTACTGAGGAAGGCTTTCTCTTAGTGCTCATTTGAACCATCAATAAATGAAATATTCAAAATACGTGTAACAATTAAGACTGCGCATGTTGACTTGAATGATTAAAACACCTAAAGCAACTATGATTAATGTGTATTAATTCATAGGTGGCAATATAAAATGGCAAGTTCTTTCATTTTGTAGTTTTGCTGTTAGAGCGTGGGAAGTAACGAGGGTTCCCAAAAACTTAAGTACGTGGAATCACAGGCAGAACTGATACATGCGCTTGGAATTCATCTCAAGTAGCTAAGAATATTTATGTAAGAGTAGGACAGTGAGGAATCCATTTAGGTAAAGTGCTCTGTTGAATAACTGTGTGCTTAAGGTTAAGCAGATGTCGGAATGATTGCTGCATCCAGTCTAAAGGACATAAGGAGATATTTGCTGCTGATTTTCAGTGTAAAATCTACTATTGCTGCATGAAGAAAAAAAAGGGGGATGATTTTTGCGATGCCTTTCACTTCTCCAGCAGCTGGATTTTAATCAGTGCAAGTCACTTTGCAATGCAGACTGTTCCCTGCAGAATTTTTGGAATTGTGATGCTCAAGCTCTCTATCCTGATTAAAAGGTGGCAAGGCCACACAAAGTTTAAATCAAAGCAGAATCTGATCAGTAAAATTTATCCCAAAAAGAGTGGAAGACAAAGGAAAAGAGAAAGGACTGGGAAGGAGAAAAGATAAATATAAAAAGAGAGAAGAAAGATGGCGGTGTGTTTTGTAGGTCCTTAGATGGGAAATAGAAAGTCTTTTGTATTAGAAAAAAATTCAGAAGAGAATTTTAGAAGAAAATATTGTTTCTTTAAACCTTTTTTTCTTTTTTAAATGAATCTCAATTTGCAGTCTGTGTTTCTATGGATATAATCTATGAGAATTTTTGTTTTACAGGTGTATAACAGATATCAATGTTACAGATGTTTATCTTCTTTTCTGGAGAATTAAAAAATGGGCATGGCTCTAAGAATTTAGATATTAAATATACATAATTGCATGGTTCTGACCACAGAGAAGAAATTTTATTCTGTGATCAAAGGAATACTTTTTATCCAGTGAGATACAGATGATGCAAAAAAGAAAGAAAGAAAAAAAGATTGATAACCTTTAATTCTGGTGAATGAATAAGTGAGGGTATGTCTTACAAGGCAAAGGATGACAATAGAGTACATCTGCTGTACTTCCGGAGTGGATGGAGACACTTTGGTCCTTGGTAGCACTGTAATGTTCATTTGCCCTTTGTTTTAGTATTAAGTGCTAAAAAAAGCAACTGAATACTATATAGCTTTGGAATAGAAAACAAAAAAAAAAAATTTCTTATGAGAGGAAATACATTTTAGTGTATTGCACTGGGTGAATGCTCAGTAAAACAGAGCTGAAAACACTGAATCAAACCTCTCTGTGAAAGTGCAATGAAGGTCAGCATCGTAATGATGGGAAATGCGGCTGATTATTCCCTTGTATTTCACTTCTGGAACTTAGGGCTGTGTATCCTAGAGAGGCTGAAGGAAAAACTAATTTGCAGAATGACTCATTGAAGAGTCACTTAGATGTTTCAAGTAAATGTCACATTCCGATCTGTTCAGAGGTTTGCAAAGTGAAAAGAAACCCTAAGAAACAGGAGATTGATTGTGAAGCCTCTGCTGGTGGAAATGGAGTCAGTCAAATTCTTAAGACAACTCTCCCTGCCCCCATTTTGAGTTGTAAGTATTCACTACAAAATGAATCTTTTAAACAGCTCAGTTTTCTCAGTGGAATAATTTGGAGAGCAGCCTGTGCGTATGTGTAAGGGCTGTGTGTGTGTGAAGCAGTCAGTCCTCTCCCACATGGTTAGCACAGAAATTAATTACTACGTTTCCCAAATATGGCAGATGAGGTGGTTTAGTTCATTGTGTATCCATCTGAAAAATGTTGTTAGGTGGTCTATTTTTTCATGAGAGTTCTATTTTCTGTGTTATTTTACATATTTTTACACTGTTTTGCCTTTCAGATGCTGTAGGATGAGACAGTGTACATTGTGGGTGTCACTACAGCTGTAACTGAAAATTCTGACGAGTCATAATAGAGGTAGTTTAAAGTATGCACCATTTACTTACTGTGATTTTTAATAATTATTAAAAAAATTAAATGACTTTCAATAAGCAAATTCTTGCTGCTTTCTAAGTACCTATGTATTCATACAATATATTCGGAAGCATGCCTACGTCTGGATATATGAAAATAAATACATGTATTCATTTTTTTTTAATGTATGTGTTTTGTAACCTGTGTGCTATTTTATCCAGGAGATCTATATATAATTATCTATACAGATAATTATATATAGATAGATATTGAGTTTCTCATCTCAAGCAGATCAAAAGAGGATCCGCTTAGGTACAAGTGGCCCAGCAGGACCTACAAGGAGACGAGGTGCATTAACACTTCCAGGCAACATCACAGAGAATGGAATTAATGTGGTCAGCCAAACATACCTTTTCACTTGTTTCATTGATGTAACAGGTGAAAATTAACATAGCTGTGGTTTTCTAATTTAGATATGGATTGTTACAAAAGTATGAATTGTATAAAGGAGATATGTCAGGTAACCTTAGTCTCATTCAAGTCTCATTCTAGTGAATTGATTCAGTAAAGAAGTGACAATTTAAAACATATAAATACACAAGTTAATTCCACTTCAGGTTTCATTGCCTCAATTATGCTGGAAAGAAGTTTATCTAAAGTAAACATACGAATTTTGACTACCCTATCCCACATTTGCCTAGGAGACTGGTGTTTACATGTGATATCTCCATTTGATACACTCTTTTGAGCAAAGAGTAGGATCTAGATTTTAGCTGAAGGAAACAGAAATCTGATAGTGAACATTTATTCCTATTTAAAGTGACTTGGTTGGCTCATGCCCTGAAGAGTGATGTTTCGTATTAGATAACAATAATTGGTTCTAACAGGTCATTCTTTTTTTTTTTTTTTTTTTTTTATTTTTTTTCCAAAACAAACCCA
>VZRS01006878.1:1096962-1124755 GCA_013398055.1 Ifrita kowaldi
AAAAAAATTGGTTTTTTCATGGTATTTTTTTTTTTTTTTTTTTTTTTTAATTTTCATGCCAGACAAAACCATTCACCATATCAAAGTCCGACAGCAGGCCTTAAACCAAAGGGTGACCAAAATAACTTCTATGCTCTGAGAATCTATTTTATGGGCTGCAAGGAAATTTATTTTCTCTTAGATGAAAATGTGTAACAGGCAGTAACTGCTCATACCTCTCGTTATAGAGAAATTGGCCCAACCATTAGAAATATAAGTCACAGACAGGTTGGGAGTTTCACTGTAGTATCATTCACCCTTTGCCATTGATTACAGCATTCAACTTTTATGTTCAGATACCTTCACGAAACAGCAACATGTTTTGAGATATTGATACTGTTGGATGTATTTAGAGCTTGGTTTGCTAACAGAAATTCAGAAGAGTGAGAGCGGCAGCTGGGTAGGAGGTTGTTACATCTGAAATAACTTGCAAATTTCCTCAGGCTTTTGATCTGTAGAAAGGGCTCCTCTCTAGAGCAGAAGCAATTTCAAGTATATTAGGAACAGAAATTCAAAATGAGCAGTACCGTGATTCTAACCTGTGAATTCAAAGCACAAGTATATTTATTTGCAAGTTCTGGCCCTGGATGAAAAAAATAAAAAGAAATACCAAAATAATCACAAGATTTTTTTAACTTATAATACACATATTTTCATCAATATGTAAATGTAAAATGTATAGAGAACAGAGTTTTGGAGAGAGCTTTTGGACCTAAGAAGCGGGACTATTTATTTTTTGTTAAGAATCAAGAAACAGACCCCTTTCAATCCCCTCACAGCCTCTGCTCTAAGAAGCTTGAGAGTCTACCGAAACAGAAAAATATGATTTTTGTTTTTAGTTCTCGACATACCTACAACATATGTATCCATAATTAACAGCAGTAATATTCAATATGACTTACAGATGTGTGGCATTCATTTTTACTTCTATTGCTGGTACCATTCCTCGCAAATGTTATGTTCAGGTCAATATAGAATATCTTTTATGCTTTGGTGCTCCAAATGTAGAGCTGAAATTGTAGCTGTTTTCTCCCCATCCCATTCTCCATTGCTTCTTCTTCTCCTCTTTCCCCTGAAAACAAAAATAAGGCAGAAACCTGGGTTTGGGATATTTCAGTTAGAATGGTTATATCATACCATCATATCTCTTGTCACCACAATTAGGTGTCAAACCTGCAGCAAACTACAGAATTTTCTCTTTTAACTTGCTTATTTTTTTGGAATAGGCTCTGTGGTTGGTTGCCCATCTCTGTTCATGTTCAGACTACCACTAGTCTTCACCCTCACCGTTTGCTGGTGCAGGCATGCATTTGTACCCCAGTTAATTTTCCACAGTCTGAAAAGCTGTGAAAAGTAAGGGTCATTTACCATGTAACCATTGCTGCATTCTAGTAAACCTTACCCAGGTGCTCTAATGTTCTTAATGGCATCTTTCTGTAACAGAAATTAAAACATACCATCTGGTAGGGCTGTGAAGAATGTTGGCAAGAACCCTTTGGCAGTTTGTCATTTAAAGACATTATTTTCTTTTAGTCATATGAACGTTATGAATTTTCATAGCACTTACAATTAGAAAACTATAGTTGACCACAATAATTTCAACTATGATTAATGTATAGTTCTAGAATTATAATGCAAAATACATTTGAAGGCTTATTTAGACCACGACAAATAGCTTTTTAAATGGAAAACACATTGAAAGTAGTTTTACTTCAGAACCATAGAAATAAAACAGTGGACTGATGATATACTTGATACATATGAATGATGGAAAGTCGGCTTCCAAGTAAATCTAAGGAAGCTTGACCTAAAAAGTCAGTCATGGTCTTGTGCTGAAAAGTACTTTGGTATTTTTTGGGGGGACCTGAAACAAATCCTCAGGTGTTTTTAAGAAAGAAAAAGCAAAATTATTTCTGAGAGGCTGTTGAGCTTTCATTAAGTTTAAAATACTTGCACACTATGCTGCTTCTGGGGTCCTTGTTTTTTTTTTTCCAAAAGAACAAGCACAACATGCAGGATGAAATATCAATTTGTTTTGTTTCCCTCCTGCATATTTTTAGCAATGCAAGTCACTCCTGAGGAAAAAAAACTTAACTATAATGGCACATCATCCACAGACTCTGAATGAGCAGAGTATAATGAATGATTAATTGTGAGAGCTCACTGCTGTGGAGGGAAGTTCCACAAACCAAAATATTAAAAATGATCCTCTCATTTTTGCAGATTTCTAATTAAAATAAATGAAAGTAATAAGGGAACTATTTCTCCAGCACAAAAAGCCCTTTGCAGTTCTTGGTAGACAGGAGAAAAACAGAAGTCATGATTTCAGATTTACTTGAAGTCTGCACACCTCTGGGCAGTGTGATAATAATGTTTGTACCCCCATCTGTCTTGAAGCTGATCTAACTACCTGCAGAAAACCTGGGGTATGTGAAAGGCTCTGTCACTGAAGGTCTTTGAAATCCAAACAGACTTGGTGATGAGTGTGTTACTGGCGTAGCAAGGAAACACGCACAGAAGAAACACTTGAGTGCACCTGCAGTTTCAAAAGAGAGGATGGCTTATGGTGTTGCTTAAGAAAGCTGTCAAGTGAAATCATTGCAAGGCGAGGCCTAAGAAAATGGGGAGATTCGACAAAACAGTTCATGGATCTTGTAGCTGAGGATACCTAGAACAGAGCTCCAAGAGTCACACTCTTCACCTTCACTCTAAATTGCTAGCAATTAATCTACTTCGGAATCAATTTTTTTCCTAAAATTTAATATATAATGACTTTCAATGCTATTAAGTGATTTTTCTGCATTAATTTAACTGCAGAAAGAGATATGATAAAATTTCCACTGTCATCCAAATATATCCTCTTTACTATTCTACCAAGGATTGGGAAGGAACAAGAGCTGTATTACTTTTTGTTTTATCTGAATTTCAGTTATTATGACTGGATATCTTCTACACCCTGCCAGATATTTTTGTGTTTACACTGTGATATTTTGCATTGTTTCTGAAGATAATGTTTGGCATTTTGTACATTGTGACATCTAGTTTGACTCTTCAGACCTCATTTATAAAAAGCAAGATTGTCTCTACAGTCCCAGGAATATTTTATACTTGAAAGTACTCAGACATTTTTCTTTTGGCCATCTGTCTACAGCTGCTTACTCAAATCAGTGCAGCCAAGGTCATCTTGCATTTCTTGTCTAAGGCTGTCAAACTTATTTTCAGCCTTGTCAAGTTCAGCCTTTGCTTTTTATCTTTGTGCTAAGGGGACATTTAGTGTAAGTGTGGTTCTGTTGGCATTTCTTTTTCAGTCCCCTTTTTGACTTATTGCTTTTTGTGCCATTTATTGCTCTGTGACCATTCTTGGTTTATTTTAAAATAGAAATGATTTTCTTTCTCTTCTTCGTTGTTTCTTACAACCTCCAATGCAACCTTAAACCCCTTTTAGCAAAGCAAATAGTTACAGTATTTGGTTTGCAGTTACTGTTTCCTATGAACTGAACTCAGAAATCTGATCAGAGTACCTTGAAAAGCAAATGTCATAGTTCTGGCTCAGAAGGTGGGAGCAGTTCTCTGACATCTCTGAATGCTTGTTTTATCTCTGATTATTCTTGGATTTTGAACAACAATAAAAAGTCACTGAGAAAAAAATACTGTACTCTTAAGCATCATGGGATATTTAAAAATGCTCTACAAAAATATAAACAAACCAACAGTTTGTCCATCATGATGTAAACATGCATAATGTGTCTAGTTCATCACTGTCATACTTGTATTATGCTATTTGTGCTGGTTACCTGGAGACAAACTAACCTGAGCTTATCTATAGCACAGTGGAAGTGACTTACTGCAATTTTTTCTCTGGATCCAAAATGAGGTTGAGCCCAGGTACCACGTAGAACTGCAATGACTAGCACACAGCGCTTGGCTGCTTCTTGGGTAACTCTTAAGGAAACATGGTGGCTGCAGCAGTTCAAACCATGCAACAAGTCACTAATCAGAGAGTATTTTTTTTTCTCCTTGCTTTGGGGAATTTTTCAGGAACATCTTCCAGGATGCTATTTCACCCAGAAACTTTCAAATGGCGCATTCAACTGAAAAGTACGTAGCATTTTGTAGAGCTTATTAACCCCCTTGTCATAGATTCCAATAAAAAGTTTTGTCCTTGTCGACACAGAGTCAATTGTGCATATTGCTACATCTTTCTTTTTCACTTTGTTTTCATAATATAATATTCTGAAACTTCATCAATGACCTTGAAAATATGGTTCTGCACTGAAGTGTTTTTTCTTTCTCCTCCAGGGAGCTTTTGTCACTACCTAAACAGACCATTCAAGAGGTGAAAATGTGGAGCTGTTTCAGCTGCTCCCTCCCTTGTTTGCACTGCCAGCAAGGTCAGGTGCTACTTATTGCTGATGCTGCTCCTGTGCAAGACCATGAAATGGAGGAGGGACACCCAGGCAGCCGAGTTTTCAGGATTTGAAGGCACAACATGGGTCCTCACTGCACCAGTGGGCTTTGTCCCTGTTTCACCACACTAGGTAGTCCAACCCAACATGTCTGTGCTCTAGGGCAGCTGCCATCCCATCCCATCCCACCCCATTCCCTCATGGGAATACTTTGATTCCCTACAACTTTGGGAGACTGCCCAAATGAGAGATGAAAATCAGAGTGTACTGAAAGGGCTGCAAGGCAAGACAGTTATACTATTCCCAGAGGAAAACAAAAGCCATGCAATGGATTGATCATGTGAACAGCTTGCAGATCCCTGAAGAGCAGAAGAGGGAAGGAAGGCAGGAAAGGGATGACTTTGAAACGAGTCTGGATTTTGCTCATGGAGCCACTAGGGAACCGTGTCCTGGTGACAGGCAGCCCCATGAGGCAGATAAACAGCTGCAGCACTTTGCTCAGTTGTGCCTCTCCCGTGCCTCTCTTCCCTACCCTCTCAGGCTGTCAGGGCAGGGAAGGAAAGGCTGTGTGTGCAGCCTGGAGTACTCTCGTGAGGGTCAGCTTTGTGCTCTTAGAAACCGGCACCAAGGTGGGCTGGTGTGTTGGTGCTCTTGGAGACAGGAGCCTCATGCCTAATTCCTCCTTTGCTTGACAGAACTGATGTCTACTGTCTCACTTTCCTGAAGTGGTATTTTGTATGTTTGAGATCAAAGAACCAGAAGGAAGAAAGGAGCCTGTGTGCCTGAGTCATCCAGACTGAGGAAGTCAGGGGACTTCCCAAGTGTCACTCGGTGGGTGGGTGACAGAAAATTGCCTGGGACAGCGACTGCTTCAGTGTTTTGCATCAGTGAAGAGCTTGAATGTGACTGATCAGCTGTCCAGGCAGCAAAGCCTCAAGTTTGGGATTGCTTTCTCCCAGCCAAATGCCTTAAAAACTAGAATTCTGGGTCCAATTCACTTTTCTTTTCCAAATAGCCTTTTGGGATTCTTTTTGGTGTGGTACAATGGCCTTAAAGGAAACCTCCTTTACTTGAATAGTCTGTAAGGATTTGCTTATTTTCCTAAGAGGAGGTTTGAGGGGGATCAGAGATCCTACCCAAGGCCAGGTGTTCCTTTGTACTCATGGGTCTTTTTACCTCCTGGGGCTGCAGGATCTCCTGGCTGCTGTTCCAGGATGCAAAGAGCACTTTCCAGTCACTAGGTGATAGGGATTTGGTTTTTGGTTTCATTTTTCTGAGTGAATTGGAGGCTGCTGTAGGATGTTGTGAGTTTTGCAGTTCTTTTTCTTGTCTTGATTGTCTCCTGAGAGACAATTTCAGTCCCCTGGGATTTTTGCTGTAGGGAACACTGGATTTTTATATCTAGACATGTATGTTTTTGTAACTAATTTTGTGGAGTGACCATTCCCTAGCCCTGCAGGTAATTAGAACTATTTTTTCTGTCTTCTTCAAAGCAGGATAGCCAAGTCCAAATTGGGTTTTGGTAAGAACCACCAGATCTGCTTTTCCTTCAACCATGCCCAAGCATTGTCACTGGCCAAAATGATACCAAAGAATGTGTTAACGATTAAATAATGTGAATAATTGTGGCCAAATGTCTTGATGCTGTTTAATATACTAGTACAAAGTTAGTGGTATCAGTGTGACTTTGTGACTGAGCTACCTAACTGGTATTTAATTGCTCCTGCTTAGGTGCTCTGTTTTCTGAAGAACATCATTGCTTTTGGAAAAAAAACTGAACAAAACAAAACCAACAGGACAGCTTCTAGGTAAATTGAGATAAAAATAATTTCAAATTTTATGCTTTGGTGTAGAGAATATACAAATATTACCTTAGAAGAGCTGGAAGCATATCTATTGTTTCAAGAGGAGTTTCTGAAATTGCAAGGGGAGTTTGAAACTTGGTGCACTATTGTTAATGCAAAAATGGACTTATTGGTTCTACGTCTTTTCATTCACTTACTTTAAAATTAAATTGTGGAAGGTTTAAGATATTTACACCTGGTTCATCCCATAAGTTAGTTGAATTTTTAACTTAATTACAGTCATGTGTGTTCACTCACTGATCAAAAGCTAATGATCTCTTTCATAAGGTAGAGCATTTTGGGGCTCACTGCCTGTGGTTAAACACCTGTATCATTTAGCAGAGAAAGTTTGTCAAAGTCAGAAGGCCATGGAATAGCACATCAAAACAAAATGGAAATTGTAGCAATTTGCTCCAGAAATTCAGTGGTGACTGTCAACCTGCATAAAGCTGTTCAAACTCTGTCCTCTTGGTAATTTCCTGTTTTAACTAAAGAATGCGTGCAGGCACTGCTAATTCATTCTGAAATCATTCTCTGCTTGATGAGCTGAAATGGGATCCAAAGCTGAGAAATTGTATCTGAAACACATCCTTGTTTTTGTTGTGAGTTCTATGGTGTCTGCAGCACAGCTTGAAGATTGCCACCTGGTTAATTTAAAGCAACACGGAATTTATTTAAATTATAAACAAACTCTCTAAGATATTCTTCTTTTTCATGTCACATCCACTGGATATGTTGATTATAATAATCACTTTACTTCACCATTGTAAAGAGCTTCCTTTCCTTCTATTTATATATAACATCCAAAAATTGATCTAGAGGGTACAATTGCGTAGTCTGATGCTTGCTTCTTTTTGTGGAGACTTACTGATTTTTCGCGTATGCATTGGAAAGCACTGAGCCCACCTGTGGCATTTAAATTACCTAATGAATGTAGTGCTAATGAGTGAAACATTATTCACTTACGCTTCTGCCAGACTGAGTCTCAGATCTTCAAAATTTGGAGTAATTTCTGTCAGATCGAGCTGACAACAGCCTGTTTCTGTTGATCTGCTGCTTTTGCCATCCTTTAGACATCTATATATTTCTCAGGTATGTGAAAACCAGTCTCAAAAATAAGAGGGCATAGATCATCCATGAGCAGAATTTGCAGCTGTGTCAAACCGTGTTCCTGGAGCAGATGGATCAAGAACCAAATTGTAGATGGTGATTTATTTATTACCTTTGTCAAAATGAATATTCTGGAGCCTGGGCAATTTTTTTTGTAGGCAATTCTGAAATTTATAGATACAAGTGAGATGAGTTTTCGTACATCTTTCAGTATAATTAAGAATTGAATACATAGTTCACCATTCAGGGGTATTTATAGTTCTCCCTGGAATTTCTGTTTTTCCAAACATCCATTTCTGCTACAGTTCTGTCATGCCAGTGAATTCTTTATTGTCAGTATGTAATGAAATGTGTAAATAACCCAAATCTGCAGTGACAAATAAAAGTCACTTCTTGGAGATACTTGTAATCGAGTCAGATACCTTTCCTCTTTTCAGAAATGTGACTAAAGGGACTTGTAATAAATAAGCTTTCATTAAGGGAGTGGGAAGTGTGACCCTTCTGCAAATGAGTGAATACCTGGTTTGGAACATTTATAGATTTGATTTTTCCATGCTGTCATCAAAATCTTTCTCCATTCCCATTTCATTCTGCAGTTCTGAAAGATCTGCCAATAATTCCCTAGTCATTACCTTAAAACTTCTTGTAGTGAGAGCCTGCCAAATTGATGGGCCTTCACAAGCCTCTCCTCGTGTGTTTGCCTTGAGAAGGAAGGTGTTTTCACACTGTTCTCTCAGCCCTGATTGTCCCATATTTGCTGAATCTCCCTGGAGACTCAGGCAGTCATTTTCTAGTTGTACAAGGCTGACAGTTGACCTTTTTTCTTAACCATGGAAAAGATATTCATTACTTCACAGGAGATAAGAATGCGTGTACAGATCCACATGTTCTCAGTGTTATGTCACTCCCATATTTCTACTTGTACATGGCTCAGAACTTTGCTATTATTTTGAGCTGTTTATTTCCAGGAATGCAAGCCAAAATTGTGCAAGACCTGGTTGTTGCTGTACATGACATGTTTTTATATACCTGGAAAAATGTGTTTAGTGAGGTTGGACTAGATGATCAAGACGACAAGATTATGTCAAAAGGGAACTGCAGTAATCTCCCTACTCTCTGTGTCACTGACAGAGAGAGGTAGAGAATTTGGGAGTGATGTTTGGCCTGGGAAGAGAGAAGAGGTAGGGGGAAGGGTTGTTAAGATTTGGGTTTGTTAATCATTATTCTACTCTGATTTGATTAGTAATAAAGTCTATTTTGCCCATGACCATAATCAGTGGGTGATCCCTCCCTGCCCTTATACTGACCCATGAACCTTTCATTGTATTTTCTCTCCCCTGTCCAGATGAGGAGGGGAGCAATAGAGCGGCTTTAGTGGGCACCTCGCATCCCTGTTTGAAATTTCTTTTAGCAGAGCTTTGTTCAGACTGCTGTAATGGTTAAAAGACATAATAGCGCAACTAATAACTCTCACCACTTTCTTTCTGCTCTCCAAAATCTGGATTACAGGGAATAAGAATCCTTCAAGGGGCACCATAAATAAGTGGTTGATACATAAACTGCTCCTAGCTCAGCACTTCCATGAATACTTTGCACTGTGAACTGATGTCTTGGTTTTCTAGTACTGAGAACAGCACTTACTGAAACATATCTCATCATAGCCCAAAAATGGCACCGACATTTTGCAATGGCAAAGTCGTAGAATTAAATAATTCATTGTCAAGGGATTGCCAAAACACTTGAACATAAAATATTTGAAACTTGAAAAACTGAATAATAGTCTAAAACTAGAATTTTTCCAGGTAAGCTGATAGTTTTTATATTAATACTGTGCTCAGAGTGTTGACATTATTAACATGTTACACATACACACAGTGCTATTAGCTGTTGCCTTGGTAACCATATGTATTACACTGGTAGCATAGCAACATAAGTGAACATGCATGGCTTTGAAAAATCTAAAACAAATATACAAGTAAGTGGTGGGAGTCATGTCTGAAGAAATGATGTTTTTTGTGCATCAACAAGAACTGAATATTGTACTTTCTGGAACTATTTCTGGGAGAATAGATTTTTTTCTCTATGTTAATGCCCTCTATGTTGAATTCCTAGCTGGAATTGCAAATTTGAAATGCAATTATTTCTGTCATTCATTGCTTGCCCCTCTTCCTTCTAGGATGGAAGTGCATAATCAAAAGGTAAAATTTCCCGAATGCTTTCTAAAGGAACAGTGTGGAAAAATAATTGAAACATGATAGCCAAGCTATGTTTTGGGTAGTTTTATCTATGGTTTCTTGTTTCTAGTAGTCAAACTACAGGATCAGGATGTTGAATGGGAACTATGTGAGAGGGGAATAGCCCATAGAAAGCTGACTTTACAAAGCCTTAGGTAACTTCAGTCAGTTTATGTACTGGTGATAAAGTAGCGAGAAAAAATAAATTGCTCCCTACAGAATATGAACTTGTGTTTCTATACTGTGCACTTGAGCTTTGTGGTGTGAGCAGTGCGTGACTTAGTCATGGACAGACCTCTGTGAGCTGTTTGTTATTTTAGAGACTTGGGACTAGAGCTGGGAAGTCATCTCTGTTTAGGAGCTTGCAAATTAAATTTTGCAAATTCAGTATTACTCAAGTATATGCTTAAAGCTAAATGCATTCTTAAGTGCTGATCAGTATGAATCAGTTATGAGCTTAAGAATACAGGGATGTCACTTCATGAACCAAGGACAAAGACAAACAAGTCCTCTGCTCTGCAGTGCACTTGTTCTCATTGGTGCATCTCCTGTCCATGTGAGGCTGATTAAATGAGAAAGATCAGAACACTGCAAATAGCATGCAAAAGACTAAGGAATGGTAAAATATCTGTACTATCCCACTTCTTATGCAAATTTTTATTGCTCAGTATTTCAGTGATTCAATTTCTGTACATGTAAATCACACTGTGTTTCTTTTGTTCCTCATGAGATCACTGCTATGGAGCTGTTCTTTATTAAACTTCAGCAAATTTCCATCTGTGTAAAATTACACATTCCAAGTAGGTGTGAATTCTAAAGGAAATTACTTACTTTTACTGCAGTCCCCTTTTGACACAATGTTCTCATTTAATTCTCTTCACTCTATTTTAATTCTTGATGCGGAGTGGGGTTATATGTGTGGTAGAGACAATATGTGAAACTTGTTATCTGGGTAGGTGTGAAAAGTATCTGTCTAGCTACATCCAA
This sequence comes from Ifrita kowaldi, assembly GCA_013398055.1. NCBI lineage: Eukaryota > Metazoa > Chordata > Aves > Passeriformes > Cinclosomatidae > Ifrita > Ifrita kowaldi. Next base: position 1,107,583 of record VZRS01006878.1, read on the forward strand.
TTTCTACTTTACTAGAAAATGACTGTGTATGGCTTTAAAGCTTTGACCACATCCAGAATCCCCATGTGATGATGTGTACCCATCTGAAAAAACTTTTCATACAGATGTTAATTCAGTGTTAGTAGTCTCAATTATTTGCATTTTTGATGAATCTTTATTTCATACATATAAATGAGAAATCACAGAAAGTTGTCAGCCTTTCTCCCTATATTAGGTTTGTGGTTGCTATGATTTCTTGTGACTGCGGCTGAAGTAGCCAGAGAAATAAAAGACAAACAGTTTGTGATACACAGACACTTTCTCACTGTATGCCCTATATTTATACATTAATGCTGGCAATCAAACTTTAGAGCCTTTACTCATGTCTCTCCCCTGACCTTAGCTGGTGTGCCATGTGTTCTTGATGTGTACAGTTCACTACAGCTTTGTTGGGTGGGGGAATTTTCACCTTAGTGGGGGCAGACCCAGGAGTCAGGAACATGCCAATGCTACCATGAGTTCAAGTACATCCACTCCTGAGAAGAGGGGGAAATTAGTATCTGAGCTTTGCAGAGCACTTAAAAACTCACATTGCTCAGTGACTTTTGTTTAAAAGATCTCTTGTTACAGGAATCTCCATTGCTATTGCCAGAAATGTGACCAAAGGGTGTTTTGATAATAAGGAATACCAGCCCAAATTGTTTGGAAGACCTTATAGCCCATCCTGAGTTATAAAAGCTAATGATGACTTATCCTGTGGAACAGGACCCATTACGTGTGCAGACTTCACAAGATGAGGTGAAGTCAGCTGTCTCTTAGAGATGTGTTAAAGTTTAAACTACTCAGAAACCTTTCTCTCACATTAAAGATCATCATTTAGGATGCTAGTACTGAACATCTCATTTTTAAAAAAGCAAGCGATACAATAAAGCTGCATAACAGCAGGGGCAGCATCCATTACGAGGTTACTCTCATGTCTTCCTGTATTGTAAAGTGATTGACAAGGAACAGAGATAACAAGCTAGAGCAATGCAAATTTTGAGTGGTTTCCTGTCTTCAGTATCCTTCAAGCTGTATCTTCTGTCACTTTTTGAAATGAGCATGATTCCTTCATATACGTCAGAGATTTCCAATATAACTCTTAAGTAAAACTAAATTTATTTGAGTTACATGAAGAGAAAACAGTCCCCATTAAATCACGTCGATCTGACCTGTCAAAGCATCATAGAATGGCTTGGGTTGGAAGGGACCTTGAAGCTCATCTCATTCCAACCCCACTTCCATGATCAGGGACACCTTCTACTAGACCAGGTTGCTGAGACCCCCATCCAGCCTGGCCTTGAGCACTTCCAGACGTGGGGCATCCACAACCTTCCTGGGCAACCACTTTCAGTGCACCATCACCCTCACAGTAAATAATTTCTTCCTGATATCTAATCTAAACTTGTTTAGTTTAAAAATCTAATCAGTTTGAAGATATTCCCACTCGTCCTGTTACTACATGCCTTGAGGAGTTTTACTGCCAGAGTGGTATTCAACTACAGGAAGGAAACAAAGTGGGAAATTTTCAAAATATGGTAACTAGCACAACTGAGCAGCAGCTGTAGCATCAGTGAAAGATAAATAGTGGTGTCATGATTAGTAAATTCATTAATGGTATATGGTTATACAGGGCTTGAAAGAGCTGTTCATCCTTTCTATGTGACCTTGGACAAGCTGTTTATGCTGTTGCATAGTAGAGAATGTGAGACTTGCCTGTATACCTCTTTTAATTTAATTACAGGGACCTGTTTTCCAAAACAGTTATCTAATAAGAGCAGATAGAGCTTTATGTGGAGTGAATTCTTTCTTTCAGCCAGTCTGGCTGTTTTTAGGCTTATCTCTTGATGCGCATATCCTGCAGTGCTGCATCCTGTAATCCCAATGCTCTGAATGGCTCACCCTCATTTTGCCTGATATCTTTGGAGAGAAAACAGTTGCATCTGAATTGTACTTAGATTTTCCTTCAGTAAAACAAAGGCATTCCAGGGCCTTCTCTGGGCCTGTGAAGGCCATGGGCATGGAGCTTCTTTCTCCTGGCTATATGGTCTGCCTGGGGTTATTTTTATACGTTTTCTTAACACAGTTTGCTTCTTTCTTGTTGCTTCCCAGCTGATGTTTGAAAGTTGCCCCCAGCCCCTCCCAGTTGTGTTGCCCCAGGTGACTGTTGTTCATTGCACACTGGTTCTCTGGGGCTCTCAGGTCTTAAACACATATGGTTTCCCATCACTCAAACTAAAACAGGTCGGGCAGTGGCCACTGACCCCTGTACAGCTGTTAAAACAAGGCTCAGACAGCTCAGGCTGAGTCAAAGTGTGATGGGTGCTTTCTCCTGCTAATGTCAAAGATCAAGTTTACAGTCTGTATGGTTCTGAATCAGACCTGGGACTGCTCCTGAGTTTCGACTCTGATCAGAAACTGAAAAATGTTCTCGGCTGCTGTAGGTTGCCCATAGCCCCTCTGCTAGCCTTTCCCCTGCTGCATAGCTCTATTACAGTGATAACAACAGGCACATATGAAAACTAAGTGGATGTATCTCGAGTTACTTGCAGTAAGTCAAAAGGCAAATGTTCAGAGACTCACATTTTTTTAAATTGCATTTAGCTGATTGTTGCTAACAATTCATAACAGCATATCTACCAAAGTCTGTTGTAACTAGCTATAATTATCTGTTAGATACATTGGATCGTTTCTAATATACTGAATATTAAACATCAAGTACTGGAACTTTTCTTGCCAAATAGTGTTCTACCAAGGAACACATGACAATTTAAGATGTTCTGGGTCCAGTGGATATCACTGTAATAATGTGTGTCAACATCCATACCTAAATAGATGACCCTGAATTAGTAAAATTGCTAGGGATTGGATTCTATTATTGTATTATGTAGTGTATGATTTCTACAAATTTCCATGCCTTTGTAAGGGTTCCTTTGGATGTCAAGGTCTTTAAAATAGCAAAATTTATCTAAAATTTGATTGCAAGATGACTTGCTCTCTTTTTTTAGTCTAACACTCCGTTAACATAAGGGAACAGTCCTTATCATTATTAAATTGACTCTTTTTTTTGAGTTGTATTACATCTCAAATTTTCATTTATTTCTGAAGAGCAGCCAAGAGAAATCTATTTAATATTGCGGTGTTGTATGGTAGAGCTCCTAGCTTGTGCCCAGGAAATCCACTGACTCATGCTCATGATGGCTGAAGCAGGTCAGAGCCGAGACTGCAACATATTAGAATGAGAATTTAGGGTTATTGTGATCTGTGTATCTCATTGAATGCTGGGATCTTCACCTGTGCGTTCACTTCTCTTGACCTTAGACAGTCCAAATATCTAGGCACCATTTGAACTAATTTCCATAGATGAATTTAATTTTCACATTGGTCCCAGTATATGTGTGGCACTTAGTCACACCCCAAAGCCTGACACACAACTGTGCTTCACTCAGAAGTGAAAATGTATGATTTCATACTTAGAAGGCACAAATGATTTAATCGGCGTCAATATAGAGAAAAGCTTCCAGATATGTTTTATATTATTATTATAAATGGAAAATGAAATTGAACCTAAAATAAACAGCCCTTCAGACACCTCGTGGTAATCTACCACTGAAATGCATAGTGTTAATAACATTTCATTATGAGAACAGTATTGGGCTTGACATGCTACTAACAGTGTTAGAAGGAGCTCCCTGGAAGGTGCCTAAAGGAAACAGGATAGTGCCAATCTCTTTTAACTCCATTTAATAAAAGAAAATTTTCTGGTGTTTCAGGCGCCAGAGATGCGTCAATACAGATGCCACTACAGAATGAGCTGTCACTGATTATCACTGCTTTTAATCTATTTTGTTAATGAAATCATTAGTTATTTTCATGTCAGCTAAGACAGAACTATGGCAACCTTTATTATTTGACATTGATCAAGTGAGTGTTCATGTCCCAGAAATCGATGAGTAATGAGGTATCTTTGAAAAATCCTGGGTAGCACTTAGAGAAATGATGTATATCAATTTATTAATAGGCACTTTTAATGTCTGGGCAAAAAAGAAAATGAAGTAAAATGCACAGAGAAGTTTGGAAAAAGTTGTCTTTTCCCACTGTACTTAATGTTCTTTGCTATAAATGTTCATATATTCAAATATTATGCCAGGAACTCCTAAGCCCAAATGCATCATAACTCGTGAATCCCTCAACCTGAACAATTATGCTGTCCCTATGGGAGCACGTTAGTAAACGAGCTGGTGCCTGAAGAGTTGGAGCAGCAAACTGGTTACATGTCTTTACTACTAGCTGTTCTTATGTAAAATAGAGTAAATGGTCTCCAAAGTAACATCACTTACAAAGATTATGGCTTCCTAGCACATGTCAACTGTGTATGATGACCTCTACACATGTACTGCTCTCTCAGTAGGTAGAAATTTTGTGTGCCATTGATACATAATCCATTTCATGGCATGTTCTGCATTTCCATTTTCTAGGAAAAAAAAGCCTTTTCTTTGCTCTGCTTAACCCGATTTGGCAAAAAAACCAACCAATCAGACAAACAAAAACCCTGTGGTCTCTGCACTACAAGAGTCAAACTAGTGTCTCAATCTCAGAATTATATGATTAGTTATATGGGCTGAGGTATAAACTGACCCACACAAATATTGAAGTGTATTCATGTTATTCATAGGTTATTCTTTGAAATACCAAGTGAAAAAGCTTTAGTTTTCAAAACATTTCACATTACTTGGGTAATTTTATTTTCATTCTAAGCAAGCATCAGAACATTAACAAATTGGTAGGCTTTTTCATTTATTTTGAGATCAAACTGTCAGTTTCTTTAATTTTCACAATTCATTGACTGGTACCTCTGGACAGTAAAATGGCACAAAATTGTGATTATCTGTTTATGGGATAATATTCACAAAGCTATTCTCTTTCATGGGTCTCTAACTATTAGCTCAATTAAGGCAAAGCAGGAAAATTTCACCTTGTTTGACAGTTTACTCTCTCTTGTCTGTGAATTAGACCACAGAATTAGAATAGGACCACAGAATCATAGCATCATTTAGGTTGGAAAAGGCCATTAATGTCATTGATTCAAGGCTAGTCCACCACTAAACCAAGTACCTACAGTTCCACATCTACATGTGCTGGAAAAAGTAGAAGTCTAAGGCATGTGAACTTTGGAAGAGCAAATACAACTTATATTTGCATATTCTAAGTGTGAGTTATGGCTCTTTATTGAATGAAGATTCCTAATAGAGGATTAGGGATGTCTTATTGCAGAGTTAAATGTAACTTCAAACTTTTGTTAGGACATATACCCAGGGCTACTGCAGTCTGGTACACAGATAGTCATACATGTACTGAGGAGCCAGAGAAAGCTGGATATGTTTGCAGTGTTTTAATTCCCCACTTTGTCCTTAACTACTGAAATTCATATTTCTGCACATTAGGTGCCCAAACAGACCTTTGGCCTTACAAAACCTAAGTGACAAGTGACAGCATTGAGTTCCACCCAGGAATTCATCATGTGCATAATAGTGCACCCGAGAGTAACCCCTCAGTTCTCCCTTGCTCAGCAGAGGAGTTTCTCCGGTGCCACCAGCAGTAACCGGTGATTGAATGTGTTGACTCAGCTGTGCCCTGCCCAGTCCATAAGCAGTGAAGAAGACAAGTGCACAGGTAATGCCTGTTCCCTGCCTTGCTTCCTCACTCAAGCTGGAAATGTTGTGTAGGAATCAAGAGCTCTCTTGGGCCTGTTTCCCCTGCAAGGAAAGTATCTGGTTTTGACTGGAAGCAGGTAGAATAAAACACTTTAAATGCATGTCACAGACAAGACTTAGAAAAAGGGTAGAAGAGTCAATGCTGCTGTAATTATTTTAGTAACAGTCTCAGCGGTGGAGGCAGACACAGACGTTGAAAGTGCAATTATGGCAGCGACTGTGGTGATAACAAAAGCAGTGCAACAGCAGGAACCTACTTGTCTTTTTCCTTCCTTTAAACTGAGGCATCAAAAGAAAGAAATGGCAATGTTTCTGTGGTGAAGAAAAGTATTTTGATTTTAATCACACATCCCCTTGCCTCTTTCCCCTTTCTTAAAATGCAGCACTAGGCAAAAAATGGCCAGAAAACTAGAGAGGCTCTGTCCTCATAGGTAATGCTGCCATATAGAAAATTCCAGAGAAATCACTAGTGTGGAGAAGTACAGAAAACTTTATTTGGCTAGCTCAATTGTATCTTTTGCTTTTAAGGCATTACCATGCTCAGTCATTTCAGTGTCTAGATGAGGGTGAGGCAGACACATGGAATGAGGCAATCTTCAGCCACTAACACATCGGGGTTGTGTTTGTGGCTAACTCACTTTGGGATTCTTCTTCTTTCTCTACCTGTTTACTGTTTTGGATTGAACTGTGGGATCCTGAATCTGTTATTCCTTGGAGGGCAAACAAACCTTAGGAAGAAGAATGCCTAAAGTCCAAAATCTCAAAGGAGAAATAGGAAAATATAAACATTTCCTATGTTCATTTTATGGAATTACTCAGAATGAGAAGAGATATCAAAACATGCCATAATCAGCCTCAGTAGTATACCATATGCCTGATCCTGCTTTAAATTTGACATTAAGAGCAAGAACAATTTTCAGTGTGCACTGTATTTTTTGTAGAAACTCTTTATTAAGGGGTTGGTGCTTTGAAGCAGCTACTTTTATACTTTGGAAGGAGGTTAAATTATAATTAGAATTTGATTTTTCTAGGAAATGTGTTTTAAGAGCTGGCAGATTGTTTTCCCCATTTCTTTTTATTTTTTTAGCTGAAGCACTGCTTTCTATGTACATGAAAGAGGTAACAGTCTGATTGTCTGATTGATTTTCATTAACTACCCAAGAACTTGCAGCTTCCTTAAGGAGCAAAGAGAGAAGATGTAGCTATAAATAGCAGCTGAAATGCAGGGCCCTGGCAAGCTGTGGAGAAGAGAGGGAAGTGTGGCAGCCTGTCTGGGGCAGCACGTGGCTGTTGTAAATGCAGTCGGTGGAGAAATCTAAGTGAGATTGATTATTTTGAAGTAATTTGACATGCAAGTTTAATGAGTGACGTTTGTGACTGCTTGATGAAATACCTTAGCACCTCGATGGAAAGAGTTCAACGTGACTTGTTGTTTTGGAGGATTAGGACTGTAACTGTGTTAATGATGGGCCTCCAGATATTGATCTCCGTGGGTTTTGCGAAGTCCAACCTGTTCAGCAGATGTCTAACGTAATTTTTTCATTTGTGGCTAAAATGTAGGGTCTTAAGAATCTTGCAACCCTGCAGCTCATCCTTTTTGGGATGTCTGCAAGTCTTCATGAGCATGACCAACTCTTTAAAAGTGGATGGTTCTAACAGAAATTTGGTTGCAAATGTATTCTGAACTGCTTTTAGGACTTCTTTTCTCCGTCAAAGGAAACTTACAGGTACATAGCAATTCAGAATACTAAAGGATGTGTTTTTCAGCAGTTAAGACTATTAATCATACGAATATTTTTTCCATTTTGGAACATAAATCTCAATTAACTCTTAAGATTTCCATGCAAATGGATTAATTTCTATGATCCCGTTGTTTAACATTGAATTCAATAAGAATATCTGTCAGATATTTTAAGAGGAACCTGAGAAATAATGTGCAGAATGGGTAAGAGTAGAACAAGATGATTTTAATTTCTGATACTTTTAAACTAATAAAATAGTTTAAATCTTGCATTTTTCTTCAAGAGATTTTGTCTAGGTTGCCTGTGGTTTTTTTAATATGACAGGGAAATCTAATATAAAAAATCACTTGGTTAGAAGAAGAGGATGAACATATATAATTCTCATTCTTTTTAAAATTATCTATTTTTAATAGCACGAAAGATAAACTGGCAAAAATAGGAGGAAAATTAATTATAAGCAACATACTTTAAAGAAAAATAATGCAAAACCTGTTCCAGTAACAAAGACAAATCAAGGATTATCCCTACTGGCATCATCCAGTAACTGGGTAGATCAATATAACTGTGATTAATTCACTTAAGACCCTATAAGTAGTAAATGTTTTAGTGCTACAATTCATTGGCATTAAACATATGTTAATTTGAAATTGATTGCGAAAGTAGGAGCTTCAACAAATAGTCATTTTTTGTCTCAAATTGTAACATTTAACCCAAGATTGCAGTACTTTAACTGGTATCATACTCTTTAAATGTATAAACAAATGCCTAGAAAATTTTGTTTTAAAATCAGTGGTTTTATTCACAGCACTCTTTCTACTGAAGGCTGCTGCACCTCTTCTTATGAACATTACTACTAGCCCTGGGCTACAATATATCTAAGTTAGCACAGGCACTTCAAAGCTGAACTTTAGACACTGGAGATACCTGGTATTTGGCCTGTTCAGTCTCACCTCTACCAGTACTTAGAACTTTGATTTGCAGTGCCAATACACAACTTCATTCTTATCTCCACATATTGTTGCGGTGGTTCAGCCTGCGGAGCTTATCTCGTGGGTCCACTTCCCCTCTCGCGATAGCGGGGGGGAAGAAAGTTCCACCGAGGACCCCGAGATAGACACGTCAATCTAAGGGCACCGCCTTGTAGGCGTCCCCGAGGGACCGCACTCACGACCGCACTCTCCTCCCTCTTTCTGGGCCGTTCCAGAAAGTTCTGTTGTTCTCCGCTTTTGATAGGTTAATTACCTAGCGCATATTTATGTTCCCTGTTTTACTAAGCAATTAGGTTCTAGAAAGTTCTCCTCTTCTCGCTTCCTCGTTGGCTGCTGTATCGTTATCCCGCCTTCCATGCTTACCCATTGGTTACCTGTCATTCCCCATCAAGTTGTCACTGGTTGTTTGTTTTCCCCGCCTTTACTCCGCCCTGAGATCCTCCCTCGCATAAAACCCTGCATCCCACGCTCCCTGTGCTTCTTTTGGACCCTGCTCCCAACCCTGCTCCAAGTTCAATAAACCTGACTCCTTTTCCACCAAAAGAAGACCTCTCCGCTCCTTTGTTCCTGCCTTGTCGCTTGCTTTACAACTAACTTCAGCTTAGCCCGTACCAGCGGTGTGCTGACCCGTGGGAGTGCTTTCTCTTGTGTCCTCGGCCGGACACTGTTGCCTCCTTCCGGGGCCACTGGGCGGCCCAGAGGTACAGAGCGGCAACAACGTATCTTAACATGAAATCGGTAGCATGAAATTTCAGAGATCAACATCTGGATCTGAAGTGCCATACTTCCAAAAAAAAAGGTGCCAGAATTCTGGAAACTGCTGAGTTCAGTGGGCTAAGGTGCCATAAGCACCGTTAGTAGTACAAAATTACCTGTGAAGATGGCAATGAGGTATGGGATAAGGAGAAAGTCAGTGTATGGTGCCCAAAGCTGGAGCGTGGCTGTGAGGATTTAGGGACTAGGCAATCATCCCATCACCCCCGAGGAGGTAAGCAGTGGCCTGGACTTTGGAAGAGCTACCTGGAGAAGTCTGTGTAGGCAGAAACTAGTCTCACAAGAATAGTCCAGCCAATCATGCAGAAGGATCAGCTTAATGTGGAATTAAATGGTTAAGTTGTTTTTGTTTCATAAATGAGCACTAAGTAACTGAGAATTTTGTTGAGAATGTTGATTAAAAAGAATTTTTATATGATGAAGAAAAAGGATGTACCATGGGACAAATATCTGGTTGTTCTAAAGAAAAATGAAAAGCAATTGCTGTAGTTAACAGAGGTTAGATGCTTGTTGACGTCCCTTTTCTGTATTGTGGGCAGGTTTGATACATCAGCAGAATCCCTCTGAATGGACATTCTCAAAGAGATTCTTGCTGTTAAGAGATGTGGTTCTGGTATCTGTTGTCTGTCTGTGTGCCCGTTCAACCATGTTTTGAGGTGTTACCGAGAACATTGACTAGGTAAAGAAACATATTCATTCTCTTTCCTTGAGATGGTATCACATTGGTTAAGTGAGGGTGGTAAGGATTTACACTATATCTGGAGCAGGCCAGGAATTCACCTTGGTACTGAAGCTTGCAGAATCATCTCATTGCAGTAGCTTTCTATAAATAACTTTGTGTTACAAGCGAGACAGAGTGACTGTCACATGTTTGTCACAACTTTTGCTTTCTTAAATGAATGAAATTTATGGAGCAGGGCATTTATCTGAGTTCCTGCAGGGAAAGTAGAGAATAAAGTGTGTTCTTAAATTCCTTGTGAGTTAAAAAACCTTAACCCAGTAACAAACCGTATCTTCTTGTGAGGGAATCAGTCAAGAATGTCAGGCACAGATTTTACCTAAGAGCCAGGTCTGAAAGTAGATTTATGTGACTGTACATGGGCACCAGAGGCAATAATTTCCAAATGAACTTTTTAGCTGGATTTAATCACTCACTTCTCCTTATTGCAGAGATGCTGCTTTGAAAGCAGATTGTGAATGTCATAGCAAATGAAGGGAAGGGTAGAAGCCTGTAGATTTTGCGCTGCTCATGTACATCTGCCTTGCGTAGTCAGGGCTTCTATACATCAAATAAACAGCATGCTTCTAAAAGTGAGGGATAGCAACAAGGAGCTTTATCAGTCAGCTATATCTGAGTCACAGGGCTTCACATGGTTTTCTTAGGGTGACAGAGCAAAGCATAAGACCACAGGGATAAATATAGAACACAGTTATTAGCCTTGGGCCTTTTCTTGCATGACGCGTGCTATGCAAGCTTTGGGGCATCTTCTGTAGGGGGATCTTTTCCCTTTGATATCTCCAGCACAGGGAGCTACTCTAACCCCTCAGATGCTGTAGCAGTAGTGAAATGGGTCTGTTGCCAATCCATGCTGTGCAAATGGAACAAATTTTCTCTCTCAAAGACTGCCTGCCTGCCCACTCAGGCAGAATGTTTAAAGGGTGATTTGGGCTTGTGGATACACACAAAATGAGAGCTGATTATATATTTTTTTCTCCACATCTTTTGCCTTTTCCTTTCTTTTACTCCTCTTCCTCTTCTTGTTTTCATCTTTTTTTTCCTTTTCCTTTTCCTTTCCCTTTTCCTTTTTCTTTTTTCTTTTTTCTTTTTTTTTTTTCCTTTTCCTTTTCCTTTTCCTTTTCCTTTTTTTTTCTTTTTCTTTTTCTTTCTTCGTTTTCCTTTTCCTGTTCCTTTTTCTCCAAGGAAACACTTCTCTCAAACACTTCCCTGTGCCCTAATGGTCTTTCTGTAGCTCTGCTAAAGAGAAGAGTGGATGCTAAAGAAATTTATCAATATTTCTAGATGGCAGAAGGGAATAAAAAAAGGTGTGAGTAAATTATAACTTATGCAGAAATCTCTAAATATTATCTACAGAGAATTAAATTAAAATTTCCATTGAAATAAAATTTTGCTGTACAAGAATTAGTAGATAGATTACTGAGCATGCCATGTTTGAACTGTGGATCAAAAATCTTCTAGTGTTATTAGTTATAGATAGAAAAAAACCCCACTTTATGAGAAATATGTATAAAAGCCCAGTATTTTAAAGGTTTGTGTCTTGAGTAGTACTTGTGCTTATGTTTTGCTGTGAGTAAAGGTTGTATTATCGATGCTGCTCTGAATATTGAGTATTCCTTGTCCATGTCCCTGACAAGAGAGGGGTATTCCTTTTCAGCAAGGCTTTTTGCTGACCCCTGATGACATTTGTGACGATCATCTACAGTTTGTCGAAACCAAGAAGTTCCCTGTAACATTTTAGGTTCTGAAATGATTGCCTGTTTTTAGAATACTACACTTGACTCCGAAGGAGCAGTTCTTTTTCTTCTTTTAAATAGAACTCTTGTTATTAATTCAATCCATCTACTTTTTTTTTTCTTTTCTCACTCTCCTACATCTTTTTCCTCATTGCAGAGCTGCAGAATCCTGAATTCTGCCAGTGCCTTCTTGGCACAGTGTCATTGGTTTCCACAGAAAGGGATCTGGTACAACCATTACTGAAAAAGGGAGCCTAGATGATATTATCTAGCATTCTGTCCAGTCATGTCTTGAAAACCTCCAGTGATGGGGATTCCATTGTGTCCCTGGGGAGGTTGTTCCAGTGATCAATTGTTCTTATTATGAAAATATTTTTCCTCATATCAAGATAAATCTGCCTCTGATGCAACTTGCACCCTTTGCCCCTTGACCTCTTTGTGCGGCTCTGTGTGGCTCTTTAGAGCCATCCATTAAGTACTGCAATATTGTGGTGAGATCCTCCTTGAGTTTTCTCTTCTCCAGGAAGACAAGACCTAACTCCTTCAGTCTTTCCTCACTGGGCAAGTTCTCCAGACTTTTGGTTATTTTCATGGCCCTTCTGTAGACCTTCTCTATTCTCTCTGTGTCTTTTTTGAATTGCAGGGACCAGAAGAGGACACAGTGCTCCAAGTGCAGCCTGACAAGCTCTGAGGAGAGTGGAATGATCATGCCTCTACCAGTGTTAGTAATCCCCCTGTGGCTGCAGTCCAGGATCTGATTTGCCTTCATTGCTGCAGTGGTGCTCTGTTGACTCATGTTCCATCAGGGTCCCTGGGTCCCTTTTAGCAAGGCTGCTCCTCAGCCTGCAGATCTTAGCCTATACTGGGCTCTGATTATTTCACCCCAGGTGCAGAACCTTGCACTTTTTGTTGTTAAACTTCATGCTGTTCTTGACATCCCACCTTTTCAGCCTGTCCGTGTCTCAATATGAGATGCACATCTTACAAGCCTTGCACAAATGCACTAACATATCTTTTAGCATTCTGGAAACAATCTGTTCTGGTTTTTAGGGAGTACATAAACTTCCTTCACCACTTGAAAATTAATAGGAACAGAGTTTTGGGATTTATAAGTTTTATTCACCAGTGGAAAATGATTAATTATTGTTGTAGTTAATTTATATACCTCTTCTGGTCACTAGATGGAGGTAGGCAACCACAATGAGGGCAGCTTTCCCTAAGTTTTGTATTATGAAAGGAAAGCGATATATTCTGTGCTGATTTCGACAGCAGGGAGTGTATTTTATCATTAGAAATACTATTCTTGTACAAGGTTGCTTGAGGATAGGATGACATTTGCACTTGCCAATCTGTAGCTTTCCATCAAAGCAAACTTTTTCACTGGAATCTGTTTTAAATGAAAACTTGTCTGGGTATAATTTAATCTGATGTATATTTTATTATCAGTAATCCACTTCTGAATTTAGATAAGCATGAAAATTATTTAGATCATGTATAGATGTGTTTGTGTGCAGGAATTATTGCATGACCAAAGACAAAAAGAGGGACTTAATAGTATTAATATAATGTCTACTATACCCTGGGACTAAATAGATAACGTATTATGTACGTCCTTGTATTAACAATTATGAAATGCAAAGTTGTACGTTTTACAATGTGTTTATGTATTCTCAGCATACAAGAAGAAAAAAGATAAGCAGTCTTTTCAGTAACAGCTTTCAGATGTTGCTTATTTATAGGCACTTAAATTATTGGGATCTTTTCAGTAAGATCCCACTTCATCTTTACAGCTTAAGTTGTTGCTTCTTGTTGCTTAGTTTCTAAAAAATGTTTAGTTTATAGGGACAATTTGTAAACAGTGAGAGAAGGAACAATTCTGCTCCTTCAGTTACTGAAGACAGCCACAAACCTGCTTTTCAGCCTCAGAGCGCTCTGTGCAGATGTGTACAGCTGTGACAATGAAGTAAAGCTTGGCCTCAGAGCTGATCTAATGTTACCTGTCAGACATAGCAGAGCTATGCTGCTGCATACTGAGCTTCTTGGGAATTACTAGGTTTTAATTTTCAATTTTGAAGATGAAACTAGTTTATATGTCTCTCTCCTCCATTTCATGCTGAAATGATGAGTTAATAAACATCCTGACCTTGCAGAAATAGTCATGAATTAACTCAGATAGTGCAGGTATGTATCTATATGTATATGGTGTATATATATGTGTATATATATACACACCATATACATATAGATATATACCTGCACTACCTGAGTTTTATATATATATATATGTATATATACCATGTGCTTTCTAGAGAGTTAAGCAGGGCTGTGCATTTGCTGCAAGATTATTTAGAATGGGGTTTGATGAATTGATCATCAGTGCTTTCAAATACAACACTGGCATCTTCATGTTCTACCATTCTGATCACTGCTCCCACCTGGGGAAGATTCCCTCCACAAAGAGTTAAACCTGGCAGGTACAGGTAGAGCTGAAGGGAGATGTGTTGGTAAATGGGAGAGGGGAGGAGGCAGTGGCATACAAAGGATTATTGTACTACATGAAAACTCTGATCGACTTAGACAGGTAGCTTTTCTCTGCTCTGCGTGTGGATATGTGTGTAACAACAGGTCCTTTGGACAAGATTGCAGCAGTTCATCTCTTGAATGTGATCCATCCTCTGACCATCTGTGAGGGTCATGGTTGTGAGGCTGTATCCACAAGTGTGTTTTGGTCTTAGTGGATTTCTCTTCCTTTAATTTAAGCATTGGGTTTGGGGTGGATTTTTTGAGCCTTTAAAAAAATTCTTTTAGCCTTCACAGCATGCTGTGGCAATGAGGTCCATGGTTTATTTATTGTTGTATGGAGAAATACTGCTTTCATCTGATTATTCTCCCATTCTCACATTGTAAGAAATATTAAAATTTTTCTCCATTCACCTCCTTCATCCTGTTAATTATTTCATATGCCTCAATTATATTGCTCTTATGGCATGTGCAAGGTTATGGAGACTGAGGACTAGAGATGACTGGAATACAGGAAATGCAGAGAGATGGAGAAAGTATCATCAGTGGAGTTCCCTTATAAATTTTGGAAAGGGGATTTAATTGAAATCGCTCTGCTTGGCCACTTGAGATGTGTTGGCCATTGTAGAAGTTTGCACTCTGTATTCTCAAGGACATTAAGTTGCTTTCTGACTACTCATGGGTATAGAATACTCTGCGTTTAGGCAGCTTTTGTAGATATTAGTGATACAATGCTTCTCAAATCGTTGAGAAATGTTTTCTTTTCCAAGATAGAGTCCTATATTTAGTGGCCTGTGGGGTGCTGCTACAGAGCAGAACTGTCTGCACAGATTTTTTCTGAACTATTATAGAGAAGGCTTGCCTGCTCCTCCTCCTACACATGCTGCTCTGTTCGAAGCCTAACATGGTTTCACAAAGCTACAGATGTTTCTTACCGAGTTTTCCACCTGCAACGCCAGCAACACGAACTCACGTGGCAGTGAATGAGACTTACCGCCTTCTTCTGCTTCCTTGTTGCCAGGACATCTGAAGAATTTATCTCAGCAGCCAGCACTATCTGCTTAAGGTCTTTTGAGGTGCACTGGAGGTTGTAAATTTTTCTTCTCTTTGTGTTTCTTCTTTAATTTTTGTTGTTGTTGTTGTTGTTGTTGTTGTTTTGTTTGGTCTAGACCTGTGCGTTAATTCTGACACACACAAGTGTATGCTTTGGACTCGAGTTACAGATTTTTATTTGGATATGGAGAATGTAGAATCATGGATGTCCTGGTTCAAAGTGTGTGTCTTAAATAGCTGTTACTCAAGGGGTTTTTATAATAAGGAACTTGCTTCTTTCTTTTCTCCACCAGCTTTTATTTGACTTCTCTCTGACTCCTGTTTTTCCATTTTTGTTCTGTATGCACCCCTGCCTTTCCTTCCCTCGTGTAAGTGGGGCGGGTTATTTCCATCCACACAGCCAAGCATGTGCACACAGGGATCATGTGTCTTCAGCCTGGTGTTGCAGAAGCTCGCGTTTGGTAAGAGCAGCACTGGGACACAGCAAAATCGTGTTAATTCTGCTAGGAGGGCCATTGCACAGTAGGAGCTGTGAGGGGAGGGAGGGAGGACACTTGGTGCAAAAGACAGTTCAAGGGAATTTGACTTTCAGGTGTTTTACTAATTACAATGTATGTACAAGACTTCATTCACAACACTGAAACAATACAAGTGTTACTGGAACAATACATATTTGTCTAGTTTTTGGGAACTGGAGTCTAACCAGGTATAACTTGAAAACATAGACTTATTTTTTTTTAAGACTGAGAAAAAAAAGAAAGTTTTTCTTGCAAGTAAGTAGAAGGATAGGGCATTTTCAATAGAACTTTGTTTTCTGTGAAGAGAGTAACACTACAAATTGTCAACAGCTACACTCACGATAACTCTATTGAAATGGAAATGAGCTCATCATTAATCTCTGTGAGCTTTGGATTTAAGTTTTAATGACAAAAGTAGCCATTATGAGAGTATAAGTAGAATGCATTCCATAATTGCTTTAATTAACCCAGTCCCCCTCTGCAGAGCTAGCTGACGGCCTGACTGGCTCAGGGAAAAGTCCTGCAAAAAGCTGTTAGAACCTGTAAAGTGTATCTAGTGAATTATGTATGCTTGAAGACTCTCTGCCAGAAAGTGTTTTTGTTGCTACCTATGGCTTCTAGACTAATGCAAGAAAGGACTTCAAAGAGGAAAGTCTTTGGAGGCTTTACCTGAGGGGGCTTAAACGTCAGCAGAAGTCAGCTGTGTGTGTCCTTGTTGATTTCAGTGACCTTGTGCAGACTTTATAGCAAGGCTGGCCTTTCTTGTTCCAAAACAGCATTGGATTAGAGAAGCAGTGTAAATAACATATCAGCGTGCTGCTATGACCTCTTTTAAATTCTGCCCTTGTAATCCTCGTGTGGTCCATTTGTATGGTGCAGGCCCTCTTGCCCTTTTCAATTTCAGTATTGAAATGGTAGAGGTATTTTGCTTAAGTAAGATAGAAGTCGTGCAGTGCTGGTTGTACTTCCCTCAGCTGTGAGTCCCCGAGTCTGCTGTTTGCTCCTGTGAGTCTGTGTGTACGTGTGTGAGCCAGGAGCTGGTATGTCACAGAGTGCCACACAGGCTGTGGCTGTGTATAGTTTCCAGCTTTAACTCATCCTCTTAAATACCACGCTTTGATTCGGTATTATTAAATAAAGTAACAACCTGACTGGGTCAAAGACCCCTCTGACCTGCTTTTCTTGAAAGGACAGCCTTTACTCCTGCTCTGTGGGCAATACCGCGTTTTTCAGTGTTCAGTGGTTTCGTGCTGAGGCCAGTGTGTGTGGCAGCCAGGGCTTCAGGTTTCAGCTCGTCCCTGCAAGGGGCAGGTGGGAGCAGTTACCCTCCTGTGCTGAAGTCGCAGTTCTCATTGAAACACAGAGTTCTTCTC
>VZRS01006879.1:0-166414 GCA_013398055.1 Ifrita kowaldi
GAGGAGAGGAGATCAAAGTTTTCATGACACTTCTTATTTCAAGAACATCTGAGAAGTTTTCACTCACTCTTTTTCTATCTTTTGCCCAATTCTGTTTGTCAGTTTACTCTCCTTCATCGGATCACTGGCCATTAATATTTTCATCCAAAAAATAATAGATTTTGTTGTGTTTCCTCAGAATTGCAGCTCCAGCTTCAAGGAAAATAGCTGATTTTACTTCCAGCAAAGCTGACAGCAGCTCGACAACTGAGCCTGGTGAGAGTGGAATGAAGCCCTCCATTGCTGAAAATCTGTATCTGCGTTATACAGTGTGGTTTTGATTTAAATTCCATATAAACAAGTTTCCAACAGGTATATCTGTGGATGTATATTAAAACGTGAAAAAGTTGTATTCCAGTGTAGATGTCTTGAAATTTATGGCATTCCTATAATTTTTATTTATTCTCTAAATTTTTCTGCATTTGGAAAAGTTCGTACTAACAATAACTGTTTTCCCTGAGAAAAGCTCACAAAACCAATATATAATTTCAGTATTTCCCAATTAAATGTGTTTTAAAGCTTCTGACTACAATGCCCTCTTATTCCCATTTGCAGATCTATTACCCCATGAAACAAAATAGCACTGCATTAAAAATGTACGCAGTTCTATTATCCAGCTCATAACTTCTTAACACTTTTTTCTTCCAGGAATAACTTTGGTAACTACCAACAATAAATGTTGTTTGCCACTTCATTTTTCTTCCCCAAAAGCAAAACTGAAGGGAAAAAAAAACCCCTTAGACAATGACATCTGCAGCACAATCTGTCAAGCAATTCCTCTGGAGCCAACAAACAACAAATAACTTGTTCAGACTAAACTGTGAAGCTGCATAAAGAGCAGCTTGCACCCAAGCACTTCCTTCTGCACATTGCTCACGGAATTGTATAATCATTAAATCATCAAGGTTGGAAAAGACCTCCAAGATCATTGAGTCCAACTGTAAATCACTGAGTCAAAATGCTCAGCTACTAATCCTCTTCCATTTGGCAGTCCCTTAATTTGTTGCCTGTTTGGGGAAGGTCTTTGGCCTTGTGCTGACCTTTTGCCACACTTTCTTGTTAACTTCTGATAATTCCTGGTATGCTACTTCTTTTCTGCTGACCCGTGGCTAGGATGGTTGAAGCCATCCTGGCACCCTTTGCGATGGGCTTGGACTGGTGTAATGCCAAAACATCTCTTCAAGGGGTACCTGACAGAAGAAAAGAATGTTCTTGTGGAAGAGAATCACGGGTATCTGCTGCCAACCCAGGGGACATAGTGAAGACATGTTGGACAAAGGCAGGTAATGCTGGGTCTGGGGGACACAGTCCTGTCTCTCAGGGGGATCCGCGGTAAAACTGCTTCTGAAGTAAAAGTCAGTGAACCAGAGAGTGATGCTCTGGGACCAAAATATCTCTCAAACAGCATAGTTCAAACCATTGTCACCTTCTGAGCAGAACTCTCCTCACAGACCAGGCTGGAGAAGTGAGCTGAGGGTTTCTGTGAGCATGCAATAGGATGTCCAGAGCTCGTATTTTTGCAAACCCTTCTTGTCTTGACACAACTTAATAAAGAGCTCTCTGAAGGACAGGAACAAAGTGTTTTGACCCAGACACACACGAACAAGAAAATGATTAAGTGTGAGGCAAAAAAGCTCACTGTACCCCACACAGATCCATATCGTTCACGTGCTTTGGCCACTGGGTGGGAACAGATTGCCACACTTTGTGTGAGTGGTTACACTCTCAGAAAATCCCTGACACTTTAATGACAAGAAATGCTGAGCTTTCCACTTATGCTTTGTTAGGGGTTTTATGCCTCATTCATATTACAGTGTTCCAGGAACTCATTCCAAGGTGGTGTATCATGAATCTGAAGAAGACCTCAGGATCTACAAAGACTTTGAAAGACATCTGTTGATTTTCCTGGCCTTGTGTCAGACCTCCAATCCTTCACACCTTCCTTTAATACCCAAAACTTTCCTGTGGCAGCAGCATCTCTGTGCAATAATCAGGTTTAACACCTTACCAAACCAGGGAATTCACTTTCCTCCACGTGGCACT
The DNA here is from genome assembly GCA_013398055.1 of Ifrita kowaldi. Taxonomy (NCBI): domain Eukaryota; kingdom Metazoa; phylum Chordata; class Aves; order Passeriformes; family Cinclosomatidae; genus Ifrita; species Ifrita kowaldi. The sequence goes on from VZRS01006879.1 coordinate 2,083, forward strand.
TGTGCACCTTTGCCTGGGCACACTCAGTGAATTAGTTACTTCAAGATCTGACAGCACATACCCATTTTATTTTTCATCCTCAATTGCCCACTACAATTAAGACTTAAAGCTGTCAAAGTGGTCTGGGTGTCTAAAGAGTTAAGTTTTTCTGAAATTATTGTAAAGGTCCAATAGTCAACAGAATTTATGCAGCCACCACTGACTTCACAGGAGAGTTAGGCTTCTAAATGCCTTTCAAGCAGCTGAAATATTTGAGAATATGGATCTTGGTGTGCCAGGATTCATATTTTATAGAAGTTTAGACTGATGGAAGTTTTTGCCTCTTCCCTGCAGGTAACACTAACATATTTATCTTAAACTAAAATAAAGTTAATATTGTAAATTGAGAATGAAATAGAGATCGGGTTTATCAGTCACACTTTCACTTTAATGTGATCAGCTTCAAAACAGTTCTTATTTGAGTCAAATAAATGATCAGGTTTCTGTTTACACACTTTAAACTCATAATGTTTATATACTAATTGCAATCTAATAAAATTGTTATTTTCAATAGTAATTATAAAATAATGACTGTTTTATTGCCATCTTGAGTGTCTACATATAAATTATAGCTGCTTATTAAAGTTAAGCTGAATCTTTCCTGGAGTTCTAAATTAACTGTCCTATAACTTACTAAAGGAACAAATCCAGAAGTATTTATGAACTATTTCTTCTCATTTGTCTGCAGCTTCTTCTATTTGTGATCTTGGGTTTGCAGTGTGGTCCTTCATCTGTTGTGCTCTGGACAGAGGCCATTAATTGTAGATAAGGCAGTGAATCAGAATCAAATAGAAATTGCAATTTTTAGCATCAGTCTGAATGACATCCTGCTAAAACCAATTTCTTGCCTTCCTTGACATTAATGAATATATTGACTTTCAGCACCAGTAAAATAAGTAGTCATGCAACTGTATTCTAAAAAAATTTCATTTATGAAAACTAGAGTATTTAGCTGAAGATTTACTGAGTGTCAAATTCCTTCAGCAAGATGGAAATCACCTCTGATCTCAGTGAGGTGCCTAGGAACAGAGTGTGCACCACTTAAACCTGAAAAAGTCCTATATGCACGTGAAGTGATGTCTAGACTATGCTGGCCCTCTGAGGGCAGGATCAACATCAACAAATTAAGCACATTAAGGCCTCAGTCTTTTTCCAAATTGTTGAAGTTTACTTATTTTCTCAAATTAGTAAGTATAGAAGTAAACACAATGAAAAAAAAGCTGCCACATTTCTGACACTCATTTGTTTTGACGATTGTTAGTCAGCAATTTGAAGCAAAATACTCAGTTGTAACAGTTTTTCAAAGGGCATTTGCAATTATAGAGGTATTTGCAGAAATAAATAGAGAAAATGATCTCATGACTGATGCAAGAACACAGAGTTTTTTGAGAGGTTTCTAAAATCTACAGTTCAGTGATGAGGAGCTCAGCCTGGCCATGCTGTTGTGCTGTATTTATCTGTAATACTATGTTTTCCCTTTTTGCGAGGATGAGAACCTATTTTCCAAAACTGATGAAAAACTGTGAAATGTAACTTATATTCACTTTAGATGTCTGCATTATTATTCTATATCAATCATTGGTTCTTTCTTGCTTTTTCCCTGTCTTCCTTTCACCCCCTTAAGTCTTATTGCTGGAGAACCGGATAAAATGAGAAAACAATATTAAATTACTAAAAATTGTCACAGAGAAGATGATCTGCCCACCACCAAGTATTGTGGGCTTAAAAAGAAGAGAGAAAATGGAGGGTTTGATGGCTGTGGAGATGCACAGGCTTCTGGGAGCAGTAAATCAAGCTGGTGAAATATTGAAGGAAAAGCAGGGCAGTTTTGTCTAATATGTGGAACTGAGTGTGGGATCTTGGATGAGAATGGTTTCATGCTTTGTAAGATATATGAGATAATGAGTTTGAGGATTATGTGGGGTTGTGGTTTCCCAAAATTTGGAGGACATAGAGTCAGGTAAAGAAAATCAAAAATAACGGTTTCAGTCACATTTGAGTCAAAGTAGTGCTAGCTTTTTCCAGGTTTAGAAAAGAACATTTGAAATCTGAACCCAAAAAAGGGGTCTGAAGGAGGTAAATTTGTATTATATTAGCTCTGCTATCACAAATAATGAGGATCAGAGTTAGCCTGGATACACAGAAACAGATGGCAAAAGCCAATGTTTGCCCCAAAGATGAGCTTGCCAATACGAAAATGTAAAGACAGGAAGGATAAAGGAAGGACAAGCAGTGATCAAATGTATTTTCATAGTCTGGTTGTGAGTGCTGTCTATCTGTCTGTCCTGCTACTGACAGACAGATTTGTTAACTGACCCATGGAAATGGTGACACACTGGGACAAAGCATGTGTTTCCATGGCAAAGACTGTATGGTGAGGACTCAGGGGCATGGTTATTCCAGGCAGAAGGAGATAGCAACATTTTTGAATCATATCTATCCATAAAAAGGCATTGTTATGGCCTAGGAGTACAGATAAACTCCTGTGCTTTAAAGAGAAGTTTTCTCTTAATCTGCTCGGGGCTCTGAACTGCTCAAAATGAAAAACTGGCATCTGAACTGAAAGCAAAAAAGCACACAAAACTGCCTATACTTCCACAGTGAAATAATATACACTTGAATTATATTTACTGTTCTGAATTTATCTAGAGATTACAGCTTCCCCATTTATAAAGAATACTTAGTGACTTAAAGAAACTCCTAAAGTAAATAAAAGCTATAGACTTAAGTGCTTACAGTTCCTAAAGAATTGATCTTTTGAAGAGCAGCTAACAGCTTGGAGAGCCTCCTCTCTCTCATTGTGCTTTGTGGGGAGTTTGAAGCCACCCTCCATGCTCCTAAGACACTCTCCTCATTCTCTAGGGTTTCCCAGAGTGTCTCTAAGCAGTATGTGCTGCACATGTTTATCCACCATGATTTACTCATTTACCATAGCCAAGTATGCAGGGAGATATTCATCATTCAGTTCTTACTGAAGCCCCCACAGTTGGCTTGTCTGTTTAATTTAGGAAGCTGGCTGTGATGGGTTGATGCCCTGTGCTCCCTAAAGCCTCTCTGTCACTTCCCTCCTCGGCTGGACAGGGCAGGGAGAAAATATCATGAAAGGTTCATATGCAGCAGTAAAGACAGGGAGAGATCCCTCACCAGTTACTGTCATGGGAAAAACAGACTTGTCCTGGGGAAATTACTGCCTGGCTGGCTTCTCCCATTAATCCTGTGGAAGACATCATGATGAATTTCCTATCTTATACGGCACATATCTTAAGAAGCAATAGCTTTTAATTTAAAATACATTAGCTCTCAGAACCTTCACTGTGAATTCCAAGCAACTGCGTCTTATGCAACTTAAAGTGAAATTGAGATTTCTGTGTGGATGTTGAGCAATATGCCATAAAATATATTGATAACTTTGAGGGAACTCCTGTGGAGAATCTTCCCATGAGGATTAGCTGGGTGCTGGGTTTCAGAAAAAACCTGAATTTTATCTCCCACTCACTGAAGCTATTTGAAATCCTCTGGTGTATCATCTCTAGGCTGGCACCATTTTAGTCTTCTTTGGTCATGAAAAATTTCATTCTGCTTTGGATAGTGAAGACAATCAGACACAGCATCTCTCCGTGACCAGACTGCTGTGTGCAAAAGTGAACAACATCCCCCTGATGTGGGGGAGACTTTCCCTCATCTTTGTTATTCCTCAGGACTTAAGGGCTAGATTTGGCTATTTTTAGGCTTCAAGTAGTGTCAGCTGGAGCTGTTGGTGCCCTTAGAGAATGCAGATCCCAGCACACAGTGCCATTAACATTATTCAGCCGCAGTGCCCAGGAAGTTTCCTTGTTTTCTTCAAGGCTACCTCATATTCAGAATGTGGGAAGGTAACACAGTGCTCTGTGTTGGTTTCAAGGTGTTATAGGACAGCAAGAGTCCTTGGGCTGACAGGTTTAATAGATTTAATTGCAATGGATCATCATAAGCCTCAGCCTTACATGAGAAATCTGGTATCCATGAAAACAAAGGGGCTCAAATTCAGTTCTTGGCTGAAAGGAGAAATCTCACTTTAAGGAGAAATCAACAGATAAGGTTTATTTTGTTGACTGTGCAAAGCCCAACACTTAAACACTACATTAAACTGGTGAAATTAGCACTACTTTTCCTGAGGAAGCTTTTTATGGAGTGGATCACCTTTATCCGTGTCTTTGCAACTGCAAGGGCATGGCATATACAAAGACAGGAGGCTTTCAGGTACTAAGGAGTCTTTCTTGAAGTGTCTGGTCCTTTTCAAAGTCTGAAACACCAAAGAATGTGATCATGGAACTACAATTTGCTCCTCCTTAGACCAGCCTTTACAGGAAGTATTGTTATATTTCACATCTGTTAAAACGGGTTCCAAATAGCTGTTTTAACAAAAGTTCTAAATTGGATTTTCAAGCTTTCTTCAAGGAGCCCCCGTGCCTTCAGTTCCTTCACATGCATTCACAATTCTTAATGACATTCATTCCTTAGATATAATTAGGAAATGTTGTTTCATTAATTAAGTATCACAGTCTAAACCTTAGACGCTTTGATGATTCCAGTTCAGAGTCCTTATGAATCTTGCAGGAAGGGATGGAGCACCTCTCCTATGAGCAAAGACTGAGAGAATTGGGGGTCTTCAGCCTGGAGAAGAAAAGGCTCCAGGGAGACCTTACAGTGGCCTTTCAATACCTGAAAGGACTACAAGAGAGCTGAAGATGGACTTTTTACAAGAGCATGTAGTGACAGGACAAGAGGCAATGGCTTTAAACTGAAAGAGGGGAGGTTTAGATTGGATATTTGAAAGAAATTCTTCACTGTGAGGATGGTGAGACACTGGTACAGGCTGCCTGGAGAAGCTGTGGATCCCCCACCCATGGAAGTGTTCAAGGCCAGGCTGGATGGGCTCTGAGCAACCTGGTCTAGTGGCAGGTGTCCCTGCCCATGGCAGGGGGTTGGAAATAGGTGATCTTTAAGGTCCCTTCCAACCCAAACCTTTTTATGATTCTATGATTCTGAGTTTTGCTAAATAGCCATCAGGTTGCCATTTAGATGTTGGTTGTTCCAACTTAGACAGTTCCACTTCTTAAATGTTAGCAGAGAACTTTTGTATTTGCCAGCAGAGAGGGAGACAAATACTTAATCCAAGCCATACTGGTCACACATATTTGAGGAGTAATCCTGGATTCTGCATTGCAATTATGTTGCTATGGAAATGACCATGAAATAGAGTTGTGGATTTTTCCAGTAAGTGTGATATATCTAGGTTTACTTATGATATATATTTTGGTCACATAATGGCTTCAGATTACAGCCAAATCTGATAGACACATTGAAAAACAGTTCATCTAGAATCAAAATTATTATTTATACCCCGTAGTTTAGGTTTATTTAGTGGTGTATGTGTTTGAACTCTCCATCATTAGGTAACTTGGATCACTGTTTGGTCCAAAAGACCCAACATCTGCAAATTTGTCACTGATAGCCTAAACCCATCATTTTTATTTATTAAATAAGGCCAGCACAAGAAAGTACCCACCAATTCAAAACCACCAGATGTTCTTTTTTAAATACCTTTCCTTCAAGTCCTACTCTTTCCCTGAGGCTTGTGTTCATATACACTGAATTCCTTTCCCTCACTGGGCTTTTAATACTCAATCTTCAAGGGTAAGAAAATGTTCTTTCTGCCTCCATTGCTAAACTACTTGCTTCTTATTTCTGTGGCTTCTCATTTCTCTCTCCTCTAAGATTTTCTGACTGTCTAAAAGTTATCATGGGCCCCTATAGCTTTCCAGGAAAGAAGCCAACATATTAGTGCTGGTGCATTACTGAAAATATGCATTTAAATCTTTTCTTAGCATTTTTATTACAAGCTTTCAAAGTTGTAGTCTAATATCTATGAAAAATAAGTAAAGGGAGAGGGGAGGGGAGGGGAGCGGAGCGGAGCGGAGCGGAGCGGAGAGGAGAGGAGAGGAGAGGTCAGTATGGTCAGATAGTTTTGCCATGCTCAGCAGGAGGAAAAACTCCTCCCCTGTCTGTAACTCCAGGAAGTACAGGTGGGAGATCCTGACTGGAAAAGTTTCCATCATCAGATGATTCTCTGCTATCCATGATAGGCAGGTATGGCATCACCTCAGAGCACGATGAAAAAGTCTGTGAGTGTTTATTTTTTAAAGACAAAACCCCTTCAAGTAAATGAAGTCAGGAGCATCCGAACCTTGGACTAGGCCGTGGTGTGACTCCCAGGATCGGCAGCTATCCGTATCCCATCAAGTTTCAATAAAACTCACTAGAAAAGTCACTTTGGGCTAACCCAATTGTGTCTTGAATTTCTTTAACAAGGCAGTTATCACTCAGGGCAGACATTAATGCTTTTGACCTCCTCCTTGTTTCCAATTTCCTCCCAGAGAATGGAAACACAGGACTCCTTACATAGTGCTCCTTTATGATCCTCTCGAGACTTGAACTTATGTGATAAAAACTGTTGAATATAGCAAGGTATCCACCAGTTGTCCACTCAAATAAACCACTTGGCAGGGTCTGGTTTGCAGCAGCACTGTAGGCAGATGCCTAGAGACATCCTACTGTAAGCCAGAGGATCCCTTCCAGAGTTTCTCAGGACAGTCATTCCCATACAATCCTGCTGGGGCCCTGGTAGAGGCTGGTTCTTTACCCAGGTTTTTGTCTTGCTCCACAGCCTCCATTTACTGGCTGGAGTACCCCACAGAATTCTGCCTCTGCTTCCAGTGTGAGTTAGTCTGTAAGGGTTCCTCTGCTTTTCTTGTGGACCCTGAAGGTCTGCAGGACTGGGGTGTTTATGGAGTTGAGGATCTACCACTATTTCTGTTCGCACTGTGGTTCTGATGGGCTGGCTCAGAGACTTCCTTTAGGTCTTAGCTCTTTATTTCACAATTTATGGTATTTAACAAAGCAAGCTATAACAAGAAGACAATACAAGTAAATCATAAGTCTGGAAAACTATTGGGAAGGCACCACAGTGTAGCTCTAAATAACTCCTGGCATACAGTGTAACAAAGGCAAAACCCCAGAAAACACTGCATGTCTCTGGCTTTGCACAGACTTCTCCACTTTGCAGAATTAAGCCTGGTATGGGCACACAGCCATGTATCACTCATGCACCATTACTTATGATCTGAGTTGGAGGTGACAAGTGAAGACAATAACCAGGCCCTATTTTCTTTTCAGACATACAATGGAAACCTCAGTTCCAGCTCCAAATAATGCTCATTTTAGCTTTCATGTAGTAATTGCTCATCATAACTTTGCAGCTCGTTAGCAGAAGCATTTTGCTTCAAACTTCATTGTATTGTTCTTTTTCCATGGAACTGTAATATACAATGTCATGAAGAAAATGGAAAGAGAGACATGGTGTACTTATATAGGGCCATCCAACATAGAAAGGGGATTTTTTTGCGAGTGTTACAGCTATAATTAAGCTATCAGCCCACCTAAGAGAAACAAAACTGAGTCTTTTAATTAGCTTCTTGAATAGGAATAAATGCCTCATTATTCTTAACCATATCAAGCTGAGAACATTATTAAAGTCTAAAGGAATAATGAACAACATGACAGGAAGCACATTAGAGCACATACAGGAATACATTTGCCTACTAAGAGATCTGCATAAATATGCTTATCACTGCTATCTAGGAAGACAAAAAAACCAAAGGAAGGAATGGAAACAAAAGGACAGTAAAGGTAGAGACGTAAAGACATAAAGACAATGATACAAGTCAGAGGTAGGGAATATATTTTTCGGTATTTTGTGCTATTGAGCACTCATGAGTTTAGCTGCTCTGCCAAAACTTCTCAGAGCCAGCTGAGTGGATTGGCCTGTGCTGCAGTCAGTATGTTTTTTTTAAACTTCTTTGTGTCTGCTTTGGCTCCTAGGCTTTGCCTTGCTGAGGTATTTAGAGGGAGAACATGCCTCTCCAGCAGCCATAGAACAAAAGAGTTCAGAGAGGACTTTTGGACAAATTTCTCTCCACTGAATCTGTAGGGAGCATGAATAATCTTTACAGGCTTTCAGAAATCCCTTGGCTGAAGGGAGGCATTGTTCTCTCCCTTTAGAAATAATGCCAAAAGCACAGAAACCCTTTCACAGCAGGGAAAGAACTTAAGGTACATATCTGATCATTCATAGCTGGATATGTTATCCCACAATCCCAAAGAATGTTCTGAAATTCAGACCCAGAGAAGCCTGCATTCCTATCTTTGAATTAAAGCTCATCCATAAGCTATTTCAACCTACCACATCGTATTAATTTCAACTGTATTGAACTCACGTGTAGAGAGTTATGCTGCTATGGGCTGGATGGACTTCTAGATGGACTTCAGTCATCATGGCACTACCATGAGATGCAGATTCCAAGGTCTTGATTGTGTTGCTGGAGCAGGCAGACAGTGGGAATTTCACACAACTTTCCTTCTTGACGTTGCTCTGAAACTGCTGGATCCAACAGATGGATCTGCTGTTCAAGAGGAAGGAGAGAAGGTGAGCTGCCTTCTCCTCACCATGCTTCTCTCCCCTCCTCTCCATCCTGTTCTCTTTCAAAGTCCTGCACAGCAGTGTCTGGGCCATGAGGGTGGACCTGGATTTGTCCCCTGGACATCCAGCTCCACTTCAGGGCTGTAACATCCCATCTGAGCCAACACCAAGGCACCTCTGCACTGACACAGTCAGGACCAGAAGGGAGAGAGTGGGTTCATTTGTCTCTCAGAGCTGTTACCTTGGCTTTTTGCAAACTCCTCCTCTTAATCAAGGTGCTGTAATATGTAGAAATTGAAAGGACAAAAAGCTAAAACATTTAAAGATGCAGAGGAAGAAGACATGTCCTATCTTCCATTTGCAGAGGTATCAAATTCTGATAGAAACATCTCCCAGAAGAAACTCGATCAAAAATTTACTCCCAAATGTGATGTTTGTCAACTTCTACTCTGCATTTCACATTGCTCCTAATAAAAACAATAACAAACCCTACCTCCTAACTACAGAAAATTACATCTGCTCTTTCAAGTTGAAAAGAGGAGCATTTTGGTATTTACCTTTGGCATTTTTGCCTGTAAGGCAGAGACAATTTGAGAAAATAATTTTAGAGTAATTATGTGTGCTCCCGTAATGTCTGTTTGATTTCTAGCTTTCTGTGCTTTTCCCATGTGTTTATTTTTTTGTCTAAGAAGCTCTGCAATTGTATATATTTAAAAGGCGGTGATTTCAATAAATTCTTCATAAAGTTCAAGCAATTTGTCAAAACATGATCTTCATTCCTAATTAATGTAATGGGATAGAACGGCTAATGTATCAAATTTCATGCTTTTGATCCCAAAGGGGATCAGATGAGGAGCTCTTGAAACAAAGATATGATTCATTATGTGAAGCACAAAATGGAAATAATCAGATTCGTGGAAATGAATTGTGAAGACAGTATATGCTGAAAAACAAATAAAATAGGATGAAAAGCTTGAAGTGTTTCTGTAGTTAGCAGAAAGGAGGGGATGCAGCCTGGAAAAATATACTGTTGGGTTTTATTTATTAGTCTTCAGCAACTAGAAAACACTGGTGTTCTACAAAATAAATTTACTGTAGAGAATTTAATCTCTCCTGCATTCCTGGAAATTTGCATTCCTTTTAGCAATGATTTTGTTGCATTTTCTCTCCTGCCATATGCTGGACCACCTTTGATACCGCTAACTGAACTACTACACTTGGAAAATTGGCGTTTTCCAAGCCATGGAGGCTTGAATAAGGGTCTCAGCACTTTTCCCTCACTGTTATTCAGAATGAGAGTAAAGAAGTTTTCCTCAGACTTCCTAACAAGACCTCCTAGCTAAGCTTTTCAAGACAGTTAATGATTTTCAGTGATATTGGGAAAGAAATTAAATACTTTCAGACAAGAAGAGAGGATGTGATTTCTAAAATGACATAGTATTTGCCTTAGTGAATCAGAGGCAATCGAAGCCACTAAAACTGGGTACTGAAGATGCATGAGCTTAATTCTTCAGACCCTCGAACTGGTAAGAACCAGGTTTTTTACACAACTCTGATGGGCAGGTGAGGTCAATGGGATCAGTGGCGTCAATGGGACATAGCACAACATTTTGTTGCTCCAATCCTTTTTTGGTGAAAGAATTTCTGGACCGGGCAGTGATAAAAAGTTTGTGGTTGGACTCCAGTGCCCTGTATTTTCTTGTTCCATCTCTCTCACCTCTAGTGAGGGGAGACTCCAGATGCAACTCCTCAGCACAAAATGAATAAACACCTGCTTAAAAATACAGATTGTTTTTTGTTCTGCTATTACTTTAGGACTTTTTTTCCAGAACTCCATTCTGATGAGCGAAAAACTCCTACTCACAAAGTATTCATGTGAGCATTTGTTACAGTACCTAGCATTAGTCTTTAGCTTAAGTAGCTCATCTCCTTCCCTGGTGCTTAACTTCTGATGCATTTGTACTCAGCAATCAGATCTTCTCACAGCCCTAATTTCTGAAATGCTCAAGTTCCTCAGTGTCCTGTCCTTAGGTAGTTTTTCTATTCCCCTGATAACCCAGGGATCTGAATGTTGCACAATATTGCAGACAAGGTTTCGTCAGAGCCTTGGACTGTCAAATTATTAGTTCCCTATCTCTAATAGAAGTATCTCACCCGGCATCATATATTCTTTCTCTGTGGCATTTTCAGTAAATGATCACTCAGATCATGTTCCACAGTCAGTTCCTGTTAGAAGATTTTCTGTAAAGTTTTTGCAATATGTCAAAGGGGAGTCTGAGTCAGAGAATGGGTAAGGTTGGAACAGGAAAAAAAAACCCACAAAGTATAAAACCAAAAACCTCACGACTAAAAAGTTTTCTAACACAGCCTGAGAAAAACTAATTTTGTGAGAATCAATGGACTATAATAGAATTAACACTGCTAAGAAACAGAAGTTGAAAGATCAGGCAGCAAGACAGAAACATTATGTCCAAACACTTTTTGAATTAGAATTGCACATTATCTGTCTGAATGTGCCTATGCAGCGTAGCAAGATGTGTTATCTGTTAGAGAGCTATTACAGACTACTTGAGTCAGCACTGCATCCACCGGCTGTTCTTTGCTTCTGACACTGTTTTTTTTAAAAACCCAACACGTTATGAAAAATTAGTTCTGATGTTTGGATTGTGAAAGGAAATGTAGCAGTCAGTGTGCATTTGAAATATAATGTTTATATGTAAACTGTTTATAGCTTGAATTGCTGTACAGTGGCCAGAGATTTAAATTTCTGGATGTGTTTAAGGGGAAAAAAGCCCTACAGGATGGATTTTTTTTCAGGCTCTTAAAATTTGACACGTGTATCTTTTCAAGCCCTTAACCTAATGAGTAAAAAAACAACAAAATGGCCTTATCTTCAAAATAAAAGTACTTTCCTTACAGAATTTCAGGACCAAGTGCTAGAGCAAATCTCATGGGAAATATTAATTAAATAATTATTAGGACAATTCCTAGAACCCACCTTGCTCACTTTTGATTTAGTGAGCCTGGACATTTTCCTGCTCTGTGAGATGTTGCAAAGGCTTTGCACATTTAGAGTGACAGAATTCTTTAATTATTTTTACTGGTCTCATCCCAACAGGTATTGAGTTTACCCACATATAAAATCAGGGTATAAGGAGAACATCCAGATTTTGTACTTTATCTCTAGAAATATAATATTACATACTTGTTATTCAGCTTCAAGCAAGAAATTTGTCCTCATAATTGTGGAATCAGTGAAATTATGGCATATTTTCACCAAAAATAAAAAAACCTATTCTCAGTGACAATGAGGTAAATCTGAGAAGTTTCACAGACTTGTCAGGTTTTACGGATGGGTAATTGATAGAATCTCGTACTTTTCTCTAGAGAAGAAATATCAGACAAAAAAAAAAAAAAAAAATTTAAAGAAAAATATTCTCTCTTACATAACTAAAAACTGTTGAAAAATAAAACCTCCTCAGGAAAAAAATACTTGACTGTGTCTACATTATATTGCTATAGATATATGATTTACTACATAACAATCCCTGTGTACCATCCTTGCATTCATCTCACTGATCAAGAAAATAAATTAGATTCCAGAATCTTCAGGCCCATGATAATGGCTTAGTACAAGGAGCCATTAATGATGTAAATTATACTCACAGCTGTTAGCAACATGTAAGTATCTTGTTTTCCCTCTTTTGGTTTAGATGAACGTCAATTAGCTCAGTGATATTTACACTAATATTTTATTTATTTGGTGCAATTGTCCATCTGTTTCAGTAGTGATGGATCCTACAATGATTCTGCTGGATGTAAAGGAATTAGATTTATTTACTGTTAACCTTCCCCTGGAGGTATAAGAAGCCATGCTCATAATTTTCCTACATACAGGCAAACCTTCAGACACAGATGTTGTCTTCCCTCTCTACTTCACAAACTCTTGGTGAAATCATCAGACATATCTCCAAGCCATTAATTTCTTGACTCCAGGTGAGCAGTTAAGGGAACAAAGTTAATTTCAAGTTATAGACTTATGGATTAGCCCCATGTTGCTTTATATTCTGAGGCTTTTACATAGAGGATCTCTATGCCTATAGGGGAACTACACACATCAAAAGGAGACTGATATGGATCCCATCAGCATTTTGCAAAACTTGCATGTTCCCTTTTACAGTTGTTTTTCAGGGTTCTGGCCTTAGGGGTTGTGGAAAATGTGAACTGTCCTACAGTTTGAGAGGGGTTTGTACTCTGTAGTCTGGTAATGGTCTCTAATAAAGAAGCAATTAAAGAACGTGAACCTTCTGAATGTTTTACTATTGATTAACTGAAATTAATGAGGTGTTCATGTCTGGTTCTTTCCTCAGGGGCTACAAATTAACTGAATGGTAATTATGAATAAATAATTTTTAAATGCATATTATTTCTAAAATTATACAATACAGAAAATCCTGAATTAATCTGGATTTTTTACGTGACTTCTTTATGAAACAATGTCCAAGCACACTTGATTTACTCTTTCCTATGGACATGTCATTTACTAGGCTAACATAATGTATTTTCTTTTCATGCAACTGCATTGATCAGGAAAATAGATTGGGTCCAAGAGTTACAGGTTTTGTTCTCCCTTAGGAAAATGGCTCACTATAAGACATCATTAACGTAGTAAATCATAGTCAGAAATGTTGACACCATGAAAGCATCTTATGTGCTTCTTTTTAATGTAACTGAGCATCAATTAGTTCAGTGATATTTGCATAAATACCTCTATTTTGTGGGTAGGACTGTCCATCTGTTTCACTAAGAACTTAATTACAATGTTTTTCCTGGAAAAGAAGAAATTAATCTTTCCGAAGGTTAACCTTTTCTACAAGACAAAGCAGTCATGTTCACTAGAAAACAGCAAATAAATATAATCTGATTAAATACTTTGTCTTGAAAAGTAAGATGCTAATTAATGAAAACAAAAAATAGTTCCAAATTATAACAAAAGATTAGTTCTAGTTTTTAAGGGCATAAGTCTCATTGTGTTAACTATCACAGATCAGTATTGATGCCTTCTTTCTTAAGAATAATGCCAAGACCTCTGGGTTTGTTTTGTTATTTATAGCACATTTAGGGAGGGCAATCTCAGTCATTCTCACTTCTCCCAGCTTGACACGTGGGCCAGCAATCGATGGCAAGAGCCTGGAGATGGATTGCAGGTCAGCAGGAGAGCACCTGGAGGGCACACAAAGGAATTCCAGCCACTCCAGCCAGTGAGTTGGTGTCACTGGGGACCCAAATTAAATGCCTTTATCACACACACGGAGCAGGGGGAATAAACAAAGGGGAGTTGGAGTTACATGCCTGCACGGCTGTGACTTTATGGATGTTATGGAGATGTGATGCAATGGATGCTGTGACTGGACTGTAGAAGACTATGGTAGGGAAGAATATAGGCTCTAGGAAGGACAGGGAGTGGGACAAGGAGGGGACAACACCCTCTATAATAATGACAAGCTGGAGTGCCCCCTGGGGATGGACACAGAGCTCATGGATCAGGATGGAAGGGTGGGGAGGGACAGGTGACATTATAATGGGGGTCTGCTACAGGTCACCCAGACAGAAAGACTGGATGGCTGAGAGCCTCTCCAGACATACAGCAGCAGCCCCACATTCACAAGACCTGGTCTTCACAGGGAATTTCAAGCATCCTGGTGTCTGTTGGAGGGACAACACAGCAGGGCATAAGCAATTCAGGACATGCCTGGGAAATGAGGATGACAAGTTCTTTCTCGACATGATACAAATCCAGTGAGGAGAGGTGCTATGCTGGACCTTGCTCTCACTAAAAAGGAGTGCCTGACGGTCAGCCTTGGTTGCAGTGACCCTGAGATGGTGGCATTCAGGGTCCTTAGGGCAGCACACCACACAAGGAGGGCATGCAACAAGCTCTGGACTTCAGGGCAGCAGACTTTTGCCTCTTCAAGGATCTCCTCAGTAGAAACCAATGGCATAGAGCCCTGGAGCAACACATCCCAACAACGAGGAAGCTGGGCAAAGACACCAGGAGGCCTGTGTGGATGAACGAGTAGCTCGTGGACAATCTCAAACAGAAAAAGAAAGCCCAAAGACCAGATTGGATGGGAAAGCTGGTCCAGCAGGTTTGCAAAGAAGGATTCTGTGATTCTTTGATTCTGTGTTTCTGAGATGGTGGGAGGTGTCCCTGCCTTAGGCAGGAGGGCTGGAATTAGATGATCTTTAAGGTCCCTTCCAACCTCAAACATTCTGTGATTACCTGAGTGTCTCAGGAGAGACCAAGGGCAACAGTTGGTCAGTCAGCTGCAAGAGCAACTACACCATCTAATCAGAGCCGGGCCACATTAACATGGTGGCATAAATCACACGTTCTGCCCTTGTTTTATCACAGAATTAGCTGTTTGCACAAGTTTTCACCTGGTATTCCAAGGTCTTTTTTTTCTCTTGAGCTTTCTGTCCTCCCTCTGACTTTCATAATCACACACCATTCCTCTCTTCCATATGAAAATGACTCATGAAGAGATGAGGAAACTTTGCAATTTTTCAAACTGATCCCTAGCTGAATTAATGTCTGTAAAATAGTAGGTCTGGAGGTATGAGTGTTCACCTTTCAGTAACTGACCTGTAATGACGAGAAGCAACTAGTTGCCAAGAATACTTTAAGATAACTCCTTTCATCCAGGAGATAAAGGCCTTTGTTCTTGGAACTGACAAGCCAGAGTTATAGTTTCATTTCCTTATGTGTCATCCAGTCTGTGATTGTTAAGCTTTTGGCTTTAACATGTAGGTTTATTCCATCTCCAGCAAAGCTTAGATCCATAATTTAGCCCAAGAGCTTGAGTTGCTCCTTATGTCCAGAACTATTAAATCAAGAGTAACTTTGTTCAAGTTGGTGCACAGTCACTGCAGTTGTTCCAGTGCAGAATTAGTGTAGGTGAAGAAGAGAGTGAGACATCTAGTCTGGACCCAGTTCTGAAAACCTCTATCCCTGAATTTTCTAGCTAAATTTTTGCTTAGCTGATAATGGGCAGGTTGCTTGAAAGTTCAGTGCTTTTACAGATGCCCTTTTTCATGTCTTACACATATTAAAATGTTACCATAGAGAAAGTAAGCAAATAAATGCATCTAAGTTGAGCAGTCCTCCCCCTTTGCCTCAGTTCAATGAGGTATTTTACACCACAATTTTGTTGATGGCCCTGTCTCTGGTAAAAATCCTCAACATCAAAGTCTGCTTACCCCGGAAAGTTAATTTAACTACATTGCACATACCAGACTAAAGGAAGTTTCCCCATAGCAGTGTACTACTATGGGGAACATCAATACAAAAGAGCAAAGAAATAGAATACTTGTGGACAACGTAACAAAAAAGTCTTTGGGTTCCTTTACTGCAATATCTGATACCGATAACAAATGTATTCAGGAAAAATAAACCAATAAACCCTCACCACATTTTCTCTTTGCACATTCCCATATCTACATGCAAGGAAGAACAAGGGATATTTAATGGAGGAGGAGATTACTGCACTAATGAAGGGATAGGATGAAATATTAGGGAACAACAAAAGCTCATATAGAACATAATTTATTTTTGAGTGTAACATAATGACACAACTGCAGATAAAGAGTTTGTTCTAATTTCCATTACAATCTGTTTGCTAATATAATTCAGTTGTAAAACAGAGAAAAAATATTTCTCAGATCTTGCCAGAAGGCCCAGCTCTTAACACCACCTAAGAAAATCCAAGTTTCGCCAGTTTAAACCTGTCCCTATGGATCTACTGGGCTCTTCTTGTTCCACACCAGACTAATTCAAAGCACAATTCCTTCCTATGATTCAAAATTAATATGCTAGCATAGATTCCTATGCCTTTTTTCTCTGCAATGTCTATATATCCAATTCTAAATTAGTCTCTAAGGGTTAAATACGGGAACAACTGGACCGTGTTCAGCTGTTTCTGGACTCTCTGACTCCAAGAAAACACAATATGTGCCTTCAGTAACATCTTCTATTGCTTAGAGAAATGTTTCTGAAGATTTTATAATTACAGCATTGCTTTATTCATTCTTCCTGGTGTTTCAGTGCTTCTCTTCTGTCCTAATGCACCTATCTCCTCAAGTACTAACCACATGTACATTTAACAATCAAAAAAGGGCTTCAGAAACAATCCAAAATGTATTTCATATGTCTATTTTTCATAGCCCTTAGATCCCTGGAAATGTTAGCACTTACCATACCTCTCCACATTCTTGCAATGCCTTTATTTCTGCAGTCTTTGGCCTTTAGAGTACTTTGACATCTTCCCCTGGGATGGGCACAGTCCGCCTTTCCAGCCAGCAGCACACTAAGAAGCAGTGAGCATTCAGGTACTTTCATAGTTTTGCTTACAGAAAGGCTTCTATGAGTTGGGTGAAGATTTATCAGTATTTTCTCCCAGCCTTAAGCAAAGGCCATTGAAATTACTAATAATCTCAGTTAGCCATTGGGAGCTGAATTGATTCATTGGCCAGTGAAGGTAAAGCACTATGGAAATGTGAAGTGCTTTATCCTTGGTGCTATTGTGATAATTAAGACCAATTCTTTTCAAATTATTTTCTCAAGGCTTAGGCCCACTGTTAAATTAGTTCCATTTAAGGAGCTACCAAGCTTTAGTAGAGCTGCAGTAGCTGCCCTTATGTGTACTCCCATCCCATAGCAACAGGCTGATAATTTGATTTCATGTAGCTTGTAGTAAAAGTCTGTTCACTACATTGTAGTTGGGTTGTTACTGCAGTACAACCTCAAGTGACATTGAAAGAAACTGACTTTCACTCTTCCCGTTGCTGTTTGGTACTTACACTCCCTTTTATTTCTTGAAACATCTATACAACTGAGTGGTAAAATAAATTAAGTAATTTATCCAATTGAAAAACTAATTTTCACCATTGTTACTATTGTTGTTGTTGTTATCCTGAATACTGGTTAGTTTTCAGGTCTATTTTCCTCTTAGCTCATGTGAGGTGTGGATGAGGTTTTGGATCAGTCTCAGAAAAGAGGAAGGGTTGCATTTCTTCTTTTAGAAATGTGGCAGCTTAAAACCTATGTTGAACTACAGTTTGTCTCACGTGTACTTGAATTTGCTGTAGGTGAGGAGAACAAAAGAACAGAGTAGACACTTCTGTGAAGGTTGCTAGCCTTAGTAACTTCTTAGTACTCTTGAGCCCTCAACGTCCATGATGTTTTGGAAGGAGCTGAACATTTCATGCTTAAATGTTCTCTCAACTGAGAACTCATGAACTCAAAATTTTACTGATTTTTGCTTGAAAATTCCAACATCCATGTGTGCTCTATTTGTCTTATGGCAATTGGAAATTGAAGGCAAAAAGGATTTTCATGAAACCAGTGAAACTTTTCCTTGGAGGTAAACTGCTTATTTCAACTTATTTTTCATAGATTAAAAGTGAATTTTAAGTAACAAAAAAATGACAAGGCTTGCTTTATATACATAAAAATAAAGATTCTCTAGGTGAATTATTTGTGTCTTCACAGAAGCACTGAATGGGTCAGGTTGGAAGGGACCACAGTGGGTCATCTGGTCCAACCTCCCTGCTCAGGCAGGGTCATCCCAAAACACATGGAACAGGATTTTATCCAGGTGTTTTTTCAACATCTCCAGTGGGGGTGAATCCACACCCTCTCTGTGCAATCTGTTCCAGTGCATGGTCACCCGCACAATAAAGAACTTCTCCCTCATATTCAGGTGGAACTTTCTGTGCATGTTTCTGCCCATTCCTTCTTCTCCTCAGCACCACCAAGAACAGCCTGGCCCAAGCTGCTTGACGTCCACACTTCAGACACTCATAGACAATGATGAGGTCTCCTCTCAGTCCTCTCTTCCTGAGGCTGAACAGGCCCAGCTCCCTCCCATCCGAACTGTTTTAAAATCAAGATGAAGCTTCTCATGCGGCAAAGTCTGGAGTAATAGACTTTATGGCTTAAATGATTTAAACAACAAAAAAGTGAAAATTGTATTTGTGGTTTGCTTGAGAAAATGCTAATGAATTTTTAAAAGTTAAGACTCACTTTGGGGCTTTCCCCATTGATTTTAGGGAGAGACATACTGAAAGCTTTGAGAACTGATATGTGTCAGACATAAAACCAAACCCATTGGCAGAGACCAAAATAACAGTAGATACATATACTTAAAAAATATTTGTCTACAAAATACTTGGGTATTAGTCCCAATCTTCAGATTACTAATTATTCTCATTAGACATAAAAGTCCAAATCAATTCAGTGCACTGAATTTAATATATCCAGTTAAACCACGAAGCAAACAGAATCTATAACGTTTTGCTGTTAACTTCCATGACTGCCTCATGTGAATGCAGAAATGAAGTAATTACAAAAAGATTTAGAAAGATGTTTTAAAACCACAGAGTGAAAGAATACAAGAAAATGTATATTTTAGACTATAGTCTGCTTTACAGCAGTTTTGGATTGAAGAAGGAGGCTCAAAGCCAGTCTTCCTGTAGGAACAGTACTGACAGCAATCCAAAGTATCAGGAGATCCTTCCTGTCACAAGGTTTCAAAAAGTTTCTGAGCAGATAACCAAGCATATTGATGTCACCAGGGCTTGACCACCATGCATGCCACCAGCAGAAAATTATATGATAAGATAACTTTTACTGGCAGACACTTAAGTCACTCGAGGAATTTAGGTTCCTCAGCAACTGCAAACATTTTTTGAGTATTTCAATTATGGACATATTGCCCAGTGCAGCAGGAATAAATCCCTTGATGAACACACCCACTTTGTGCATTCATTTTCTGTTACATGAATGCCATTTTGAAACAAATATCTGGTTACAGGTTCTTGATTGTATCTGCAAGATTATTAAACCTTGCAAAGATTTCTTATCAACTTGCTCTGCACAGTGCTTTTCTTCTTTCTTGAGATCGCTAGCTTGTCTTTTTTTTTTTCCTGTGATCTATTGACAACTGAACTTACGCTTTAGAAAGTGCTGTGAATTAGTACGTGTGAGCAGCATACTATAATTCTGCAGTGCTGAAATGTGTAATGTCTCCACTGCCTAGACCTTGTGGGAGGAGGAAAAACCCCACACTCTCCCACTCAAGGCTAAATGCACTGAACTTTGAAATGCCATGTCTTCCCATAGAGTGGCACTATGTGCAGAAGTTAATAGGTCTGTGCCAACTTGTAGTAACCAGGGATCTTAGTATGGAGAATTAATACACCATTTTAAGCTCTTTCTGTGTCACAAACTTCATTCTGTTATTTCTTTCTTGACTATCAGTGTTTGTGCTTTTAATTTACTTGAGTGAGAACGATTTAGTCCCTTCCTCTGGTATGTTTTAAGTGTAACCCCAAAGACCTGAGAACAAGAAGTGTTTGGAGCAACTTCATGGATCATGCCCATCAGTTCCCTCAGCCCTGGGCATTTCTTCTTTCTTCTGTCATGAAAGTAATTCCAACAATGGATGTAAGTGACTGAGCAGCTTGTGCATTAAGATCCAAATTTTCCAAAACGGCTGGATTCCCTTTTCAGAGATGTGAACTCCCAAAGCACCTACAAAGGTGCACTCTTAAACTGTATATGCACTGCAGTAAAATCCAAGCAGAAATTTGGTGACCTTGTGGACCCCATATCCAAATGATCCATTCAGGGCTGATATGGCACAGTACACATGGCAGATTCCTGCTTTTCCAAAGATTCAGCTGCAGGCCAGGTGGGAGACCCAAAGACATCTCAAGCACTGGATTCCTGTGCACAGACAACAGAAACAAGCCTTAGGTGTGTAAGTCAGTGGACACAGGCGAACAGTTCAGCTCCCCCTGAAACAGATGCCCACCAGTTTGCCACCTGAATATCTCACCAGGCACCACTGCTTGGGTGGACTGAGGGCTCTGTTCATCTGCCCACATCAGACACCTGAGATGCTCAACCCATCTTGGCCTCCAGACACCCCCGGGAAGGGGGCAGGTCTCACATCTGTCCTGTGTCATGTCTGCCAGCCCTGGGTGATGTCTTGAACATAGTAAAGCAACTCCAATAACAACAAACCTCTATGGTTAGTGTTATGTGACAATGGAATCCTCCTTTTGTGACTTTTGGTAAGTCAAGCCAAGTCAATTTTCTCAGGTGTTCAAAGCTATTGCAGTTTTTATCTCAAGATTCACAACTTCATTACTAAACTCTCCAAGGAAGAACCCTGTAGCCAGCTCTGGGGTTACCCACTGAGTTAGCCAGGAAGGGTTTATTGATGAATATTAATATCCCTTATTTAAACTGAACACAAGATGTTTTTCCCCTCATTGGAACAGTAAGAGGATGATACAGCTGGATCATCTAAAATTAACAGACTGAACTCAAACCAGTTTAGTGCCCTCCTGCCTGCTACAAATGCAGACAACTTCAAAAGTTCCCAGGAGAGATGGACACAGTCCTGCCAGACCCCAGCACTGTACAAACACTCACCAGCTACAGCTTCTCAAAGACAGACAAATGTTTTTCCATAGCTGTTCTCCTTCCTCTGCTTCCTGGGACCAGACTTGACAACAGTAGGTTCTGCATCTTCCTCTTCCTTTCAGCCATAATCTGAAGAAGAGACTGAAAGCAGTCTCCTTGGGTTGCGTTTGCTTCTGCTTTTGTCAGGGAAAATACTTAACTGTTTTCTGCTGTGTTTGGGACACAGGTGGTATTACAAAGCTGTGTTGATGAAAATTAATGCAAAACCTGAGATAGATAAAATGGTTTTCATTCTCTAAATTTAGTGTAAAATACCACACTTCCCTTTAATTATTGTTTAGACAAGGTAAAATATTTGCAATTTGCAAGTCTTTTGTTGCTTTGATGTAGTTTTTAAAAGACTCTGTAACTTCTAAATGGCTGTGGCTCTTTACTAAATTCTCAGGCTTTGTCTATTTCTAGGCACTCAGAAATGGCATGGGTGTCCTGGGAAGTCTGGTCTGTGCTCACAAGCTCTGAGGTTATCTGTACTGCAAGATAATGACACTCCTTAAGAATTGCCTCGAACACAAGAAGTCCAAGGTACTTTGGCTTTTCAATCTGCCTCGTTGGCAATTCGCCTCTTCATTCCTCAGTGTGAGACATTCAGGACCTGCTTAGGAAATGCTGAGTTCGAAGGTCAGGTGCTGAGCCCAAGTTTTCCTGCCCCAAGGTATTCAGGAGCTTGGCCTAAATTTGCATTTGATCCTGGGACTGTGATGATACAAAACATAAATCTGGACTTGAGCTCTGTCTTGGAACTTGAAGCTCTATGGGCATGATCTGAGCATCTTGTACTGAGATATTTGGCATCTCTGTGATTGAGATGACGCTCATGAGACCCCCTAAAAGACAGACCGCTCCAGTGTAGCTCTGTGCACTTATATATATTTCCTAAAGACATATGTTCTATATAGAACAATGCTTTGCCTAAATGAAATTTTGTAGTTCTAACCTTGCAGGACTGATTCACCTGCCATTTATGCCGGAGTGATTTGACTGATTACAGCAAACCTTACTTACCCAACAAAACTTTACTCAAAAATAAGTAAAACATACCCTCATTCTCTCACTGTAACTACTAAATTTGTTGGTTGTGCAGTTAGTGAGTTCTTGGAAACAAGAACAGGAGCACATGACAGTGTTAATATAGATTTGTAATGTATTTGATTTTGGTGTTGGTAGGTTTTCATGTTTGGGGTTTATTTTGATGTTACTAGCTTTGCACATCCCAACACCTAAGGAAAAGTACATAATTATTAAGCTGTTACATGCATTAACCTTATCTAAAGATAGCCAGATGTGCATTTCCAAAATTACCTTTCTAAGACCTTCATGGGGAGACCTAATATCTTAGTCCAGCAGACACTGTGATGGGGGAAAGGCAGCTATTTTGCTGTATTTACTTATTACACCCAGGTCTGGTGCTATTTGAAGGAAATCTTTCAGCTAAGAAAATGACACAAAATTGATATGATAAAGCAAGGTCTGGGACAATCAGAAATGTTTGCACTTCCAGCATTTTCCTTCATCTGGACTTATTTCTAAAAAAACTTCCAACCACATGAAAGGACCTCAAGCACCAGGCTGTGACAGGATGCTCCTCCATGTATATTTGCTGGCTTGCAACTTCAGTAAGGAGCAGTGCATACCCAGGGAGAGCTGGAGGGAAGAACCCACTCAGCTGTTCTCTTCAGAAAACCCAGGACAGCATGGCAGCACCTGTTTCCTTCAAAACTTCTCCAAGTACCTCATTTCTTTTCCCTGCACCCACCTGGCAGAGCCTTCATGATCCAGCCTGTTGTGTATAACACTGCAGAGAGACATCTACTTTTGTGCATTGTTATATTTATATAGCTTGTTTTTCCAAAATGCCTCGCTCTGACTCCACTCATGAATGACAGATGAAGCAAAGCCATGTCACCTGCCAGGGTAAAAGTGCCACCCCTGCCTCAGCTCCAAAAGGATGAATTTAACTTGCTCTGTGACAGTTCACAGGGATGTAACTCCTATTTGCTGAATAACACCTTAATCTTCCCCATATCAGCATTGTGTGAGCGAGGTGAAATGAGGTGAAATGAAATAAGGTGACTGGGAGGGGTTGGAAAAACGCAGGTGTGGCTGACTGCTCTGACACACGAACCCAAGGAGAGGAGGTGATAAGGACAGGACCCCACTTCAACAGCAGAGAATCTCAGATTAGCTGAAAGTAACCACAGACCATTGCTAGAAACAAATTTCTTTCCCCTCTAAGAAATAGCAGTCTGTGGACAGGGAAGTTGGGAATGGGAGATGAAGGTTAGTGAGTCATTCTCAAAAAGGTTTGCTATCAATTCACCTCTATGTCTTGCCCTGACAGTAAGTGCACAGTGCAGACCCTTGCTTTCATTTCTGCTGCGCTTTTAAGATCAGGTATGTGATTAAAGTCATTACAGGGTATCATACTCTTTGTGTGGAAAAGCCTGAAGACCTCCCACAGGAATGAGCCTTCACTCAGTTCCTCCCAGTGTCCCAGTGTAACAATTATTCCACTGTTGTGCTCTCTGTAGAAGACAAATATTTAATGACTTTTGATAGACACTTCAGACTATATCTCTTTTATCCCCATTTGTGATTCAGACTCTTCTCCTTCCTTTCATGCTTTATTACCAAAAGGGGAAATCTGCTTCCTGGCAGGTTTGTAGGTTCTAATAAGGCCTTCAATTCCCTTGCACCAAATATCATAGCAGTAGCAACAGGAGTGATTGCTCTTTCTGATTTTTTCTTTATTTTTTCAATACTTCTGGTCCATCTGAGGCAGGGCTTCACAAGCAATTCAGGCTAGTTGGAAGCCTTAATAAGCCAGAGTACAAAAGATCAAATCAAATGCAAAAAGCAGGTTTTAATTGTATGTTTGTTTCTTACATTCCTACTTCCCCCAGCAGCCTCTCCACACACAGAATTTCCTTATGACCCCCAGATCCCTCAGAGGGAAATGAACAGCCTGTTGCTAAGTGTCTTCACCCGTGGGTCTGCTGCCACCAGATACTGTCTTATTCCATCTTCTAAACTGGAAAATAGTTAAATCTAGCCTCATTTTGTGAAGCTGCCTGGGAGGAGGCAGTGGGCAGCAGAGACACCATGCAGAGGGTGGGAGAGAGCATCAGTCTCAGCAGAGCTGATCTCTGGTCTTGTGGGGACAGAGCTGCAGAGCATCTTCATGTGAATGGGAGGCTGTGAGGCAGCAATTCCTTCTCTCAGCTCTGTGAGATTAGAGCTGGCATGCTGGTTCATTGGGTTTCAGCTGAACAGCACATTGGATACCACTTGCCACGATACATTTGCAGCTTCCTTTGGCAATGAGAGGCAGCGACTGGGGCCTGTCAGGGAGAAAGCATTTGGAATGTACACAGCCACCTCTCTGCATTGTATATGCTCTTAAGCAAGTACAAAACTTCTGTGCTTGCTGGCAGAGACAGATGTAGAAATATGAGGTATATTGGTTATCTGAGAAAAAAAGCATTGGAACTGGAGGTGCAGCTGTGTCAGTAATCACTCTAACAGCTCTAAACTCCTTATCATGTGTCAGATAAGACTGGAGAAATTTATTATAATTTTCCCCTGAGGAATCTGTTTCAGTTGAATTATTCAATCCATTCTTTTTGATTTGCCATCTCCTTTCTGGCAGTTTCAAGAACCTGGAAGAATATTGCCACATGGACCATCGGGGGTTGACGTCTGAGAGCCTTGACTCTTCCCTTGACCCTTTGTCCGTCTCAGGGAAAGAGCTTAGGCTTGGCTCCTGCTGGTTACATGGATGAGGTGACCTACAGTATTTCATTTGGCACTACATGTAAAATCCCATCATGACTGAGGTGTTTGCACCCCTTATTCATGATGATGATGGTTCAGATAATTTCCTTTAAGAATGAAAGCTGAGGTGTAAAATCCAGATCTGGATATACAACATACCAGCTCTCAGACATAATTTTGATGATTGACATGTCTTTTTTGAGGAAAAACATTTGTCTTCACAGCCTAGACCCAGTTCATCTCAGATGTTGAAACTTTTTCACTGCCTTTTACAGATACTCTACCAGAAATTTACCTGAATGGGCAGGAGAGGTTGGGATTAGATGTTTATTAAAATCACTGCTCTCTATCTCCAAACCAGTGAGTGAGGACAATTTTTGTGAGGACACATTTAATAAAGGGCTTCAGATTTGCTACACTGGCCTCAAAAGTGCTTCCTGGGAGAGGCAGAATATTACATGAGCTGTAACTCTTTTAGTTTTCCAACCCTGTTAGGGTTCCCAGAAGACACCAGACCAGCATTTTTACAGCTGACGCAAGAGACTGCAGAGCAAAGGTAGCCATAATTTAATTGCCCAAACCATGCCTGTGTGCAACCACAAGCACCCTCTGCACAGAGGCAAATCCCACGTTCAGCACATCCTGTGGAGAGCCTGACCTCAGGCTTAGGCAAGGGGACTTTCTGTCCCACATTCCAGCACAGCCCCAGCCAGAGCAAGGGAATTTTCCACTACAGTCTGTGTCTTGCTGGATGTACCTGGACCTGCTCCATCCATCCGTGTTTCAGTTTGCTGCAAGACACCCTTTGCCTCCATCCTCTCTGAGCTTCCCTGCTCCCAGTGAGCTCAGGCAGTGAGCCTCAAAATCTGCCTTTTTTTAGGCAGGAAACCAATAAAATATTGGTCCTTATGATGGCACCAGATTCTCATCTGGGCTACTGCATTCTCCTCACAGCACGCTAGTTTTCTGCTCTTCATCCCTTCAGGTTTTGGTAGCTACAATATCATCTTTTCCCACTGCTCAGGCTGCACTTTTGGTACCTTGCTCCACTCTCTGTGCCACTTTTATGAGGTCCCTGCTCCTCTATCTCTCCTCAACTATTCTGCACTACTCTTTCCTCTCCCTTGTCCTCCCTCTCATTTCTCTGCCTTTTTTCTCCATGTCTTTTTCCTGGCACTCGTCTTGCTGGTCGCTTGCACTGGAATATCTTTTCAAACCATCTTTTCAAACATCTCTATTTTCCTCTCCCAGGACTCTTCCCATCCCCTCACACCTTCCTCCACTTCCTCCTTTTCAGCCTCACACTAAACATTCTTCTTCTGAATTTCTCTTGGCTAAAAAATGGTGTTCCTCTTTGGGAAACAGCCTTCCTCTAAACAATAATAAAAAATAAATAATTAAAGTGGTTTTATTACATTAAAAAAACCCAAACAGCTATCATTGGGAGGATTATGTGTTACACCTTCACTCCCAGACATCTGTTTACTCCTTCTCTTTGTTATGAAAAATTGGAAGCATTTCAGTTCATCTGGCACTTCGGGTAGACATGGTTTTTACAAGGTGGAAAAATGTGATGGTAATTTTGTCGTAGAAAAAAGACTACAAGAAATCATTTAAACTGTGTGTTTGCCATGACAATTTCCCTTTGGATGAAATATACATATGCAAAAAGATACATGGGTACATAAATGTCTAGATATAATTAAGAAAAAAAAGGAATACTCAAATGTCTTCTTTTGTTTAAGTGTTTACAATTACTCATTTTGACAGCAGTATGGCCTAAGTCATTTTTATGGGGTTTATCATTCTTTCCCTTAACTCCTCTTTTGTCATCATAGCAGATTTTATATTTTTCTGTCATATATTATATTTAGAGTGTGACTCTAAAGGAGCATGGAGCATTTCTCAGTCTCCAGAAACTAACAGATTGTATCTGGATGCTGAAGAATATATGACAATAAACTTCTATTTGTCATGTTGCATACATATATATACACACACATAAATGACAAATAATAAAGGAGGAGTTTCTGTTTGTAAATGACTCTGTCTGACCATCCACAACACTAGCAAGAGTCCAAATATTCCACATTACACTGACTATGAAGCCCCCTGGTGCAATCCTGCACTTGAATGTGTGCTTAATCTTGTGAGCATTACAGTGACAGTCAGGGTAAATAAAGCATACTCAAAGTTAAACATGTGCTTAATTGCTTTCCTGAAATATGACCTCCAATTTAAAAACAACAGAATAGAGGTGGAAAGCACAGTAACCCCTATTCATGCTCCTCAACCAAGTCAATTTAAAAAGGCTGCCTAAGGAAGAAAAAAACAATTCATCAGAGATCTGTGTTTTTTTCACTGCAGTTACTTGGTGAGAAAAGTGTAAAGAGTTCCCAAACGTGTGACTGGGCTTGCAGGAAGTGATTATCCAAAGCAGGTGAGCCTCCTCAAATGGATTAGGCACAGGCAACCTCTGTATTCGTATATCTGTGGTGGTTATGATGGAAATAGTATATCCAAGAAGGCACATCTAATGTGTTTCTGAGTTAGCAGCTGAAGCTTTTCTTTAGCCTCCGGTGATTTTTTCAATAACAAGCTGTTGGGCTCAGACAAAATAAGGGATATGAAAATAAAGTGTCTCAAGAAAGGTCAGATGATCACCAACCAGCAGATATAATACAATTCAAAGTTGTTTTTCTGGAGGTGAATTCACTGACCTATGGTTTCATTTGCTTGACTCCCAAGAGGTGACCTCTTCTTCCCTCCTCATCCTAAAGTTGTGCAGTCGGCTTAATTTGTCAAAGTTCTGTCTCATTTGATTCTCCAGGAATAAGCTCTGCATCTAGAAAATAGCTGCTCCTTCCTCAAAGTCTTGAGCCTCGGGGTCAAAATAAATGTCAGCTTTCAATGTTTTTTTAAACATTTTCTTAAGAGTAGACAAAAGGGACCTGAGCAAAGACTGTGAGGAGCCTAGAAATGCAGTCAATTTATAAAGCCCTGAAAAAAACATAAATAAACATGTTTATTTGTGCACAATTCAATGTACCCATGGTACAAACAAGAAGACTGTGTTGCCCCATCTGCATGATCTTTCAGAGAGGTTACAGACCAGCACAGAGCCAGGAGCTGCAGTTCCTGCTGGGGTCTGCAATTGTTGCTCACAGTGACACATAGAAAAGAATTCTGTAATTCTTTTAAGCAGGAAAGGATACCACAACCTTGAGGAAAAGGGACTAAAATGTGGTTCTGCTGCAATTTCTGTTGGGCTGATGGTTTGACAACTGATTGCTTATACTGAGCGATTGGGCTGTGTTATTCCCTTTATCCCCATAACCCAGTGCCCCTGAGTGACATACAAGGGTCCTAATTCAAGCAGAATAACCAAGCTGCCCTCCTTGGACCTTCCCTGTCAGTTACAAATTAGATTAATGGAGGCACAACAGAGGCAGAGGAAGGGGAGAAGGACAGACACTACATAGAAGAAAAACAAGAACGGGAAAAAGCACAAGAAAGTAAAGAATTGTAGGATCTCTGCAGCTAAAAATCTGTCTAAAAATGATATAGGGGAAGTGTGTATCAGATGTTTAAGGGATAGGCAAAACAATTATGACATATTTTGCCAAAACCCTGACACACTGAAACATAAATGTTAAACTGAGGGGTAATGCAAATACACACAGTAAAACATCTGAATAATGTTAATTGCATCCTGTAGAGCAATGTCTTTAGGAGTATGATTTAAGCATTCTAGACTAAGCTGGCTTTTATATTTTAAGATATATTTTTCATTGTGCTTCTTTGTCATTGCATGCCATTAAGTAAAAGAAGGTAAAATTTTCCCGTGATGTTATAAAAAAAATAAATATTATTTTTGCATGAGGAAGCAAAGGAGAAGGCAAGAGGAAGAGACATGTGAGTCTTGTTTCATTTGAACCAAAAAAAACCTTTGTTTGAGGTGTGGGTTTTCTCTGATAGTTGGTTTACGAACATTTACAAACACAAAGATGAATCATGGGCTCCAGGCTGTTGTGGACTATAATTCAGGCTAAGAGGAATAACACTACAGTGTGGTAAGTTGAGGAGATGTCCTGTTACCAACCCAACAGCATTATCAGAACAAAGTGGAAGACCATTCACTTAAATCTGCTGATATAAGAAGGTGTAAAGAGGAATTCTTTTGATCTTGAATAGACAAACATTTGGTCTGAGGGCAAAGAGAATTTTTAACTGAAGTACATGATACTGTACTGTGCCGTGATAGCTGTGTATGTTTAACTATAAGGAGAAAAAGCAATGTTTTCATTGTAAAAATAATCAATAGGAGAGTTAAGATCAAGGCACGGTCTGTGAGGGGTGTCATTGGTGTCTGAAGTCTGTCAGGATATGCCTACACTGTGTGTTTTTTCATTTGCTGGAGCAAAACACTGGGCTGAAACAGCAGCTGCCAAACTGCCTGTGTTCTTCCCCAGGGTACCTCAGGGGCCTCATTCAGCACGGAACTCTGAGTGATGGCAACCACCACACCTCTGCCACATCTGCTGCCCACAACCCCTGTGCCTGTGTGTAGCTTGGGCTTTAAAAGGTACCAGGCTTCTCTTTTCTGCTGTAGAAAACACCACAAGGCAGAGACTAACCCAGGCCCTGCTTGCTGGGCTGTTAATTACTGTGTAGACTCATAATTTTTATTGGCAATATTAACCCCAGCAGAAGTATCAGAACTAATAGATTTGACTGTGGATATATCAAACCTGGGACTACTGGGAAAAAAGTTGTAAGTGGCAAGTTGGTTTCTGGGATATGGGGATGAGGTGCAAGGGGTCCCTGCCAGGCAGCCCTGCAGCCAGTCATTGTAATTTTTTTGGGTATGTGGCAATGATCCTCTTCTACAGCCAGAAAGGACTCAGAATTCTTCCTGTTATTGGTAGGGGAAGCCTGGGAACTTTCCACCTGACACCCATGAGGACCTCCTGCAACAAAAATAACTGAATTTTCATTTTACATTTTTGTGAGCAAATATGCACAACACTCATATAATTACCTGGGGTGTGGGTGCTTTCCAATTTCCTACTTGTGTTGAGTGGAAATTACAGAGAGTGCGGCGCTCTGTCAAACATGAGACTTAAATGTCATTTGATTAGAACATGGTGTGCTAGAAATTGAGGTCTTCATGATGAACCTCTTCTAGAATAGCAAGGTGAGATCATCCTCCAGTGCCCTTGATTCCTTACAGAGAAGGAGACCTGTTTCCACTGCCCCAGACAGAGCGTAACAGTTCTCCCAAATGCAGTGGATCCCTTTTGCTCTCTTTGAACATATTTTTAATAGTGCCTGGTCATGAAGCCTCTAAATCTGCATTGATGTCCCATTCAAATACTTGTCTATTAGGTACAAGACATTGATAAAACATTGCTTTTTCCTTCTCCATTAAAGTGTACTTCACTTGTGATTCTACATCAGAAAACATGTTTAAGCTGACTGGTTCCCATCCTCCAGACAGTTTCACTCTCTTTTTCTCTGATTGTTCTTGAAAGTTTACAGGCCCTCTGTGGATGTCTTTGAGGAAGATGTTTTTCTTCCTAGCTGATTGATAAATGTTTTCCAGGGTCTTCTGACCGCCAAATCCTCTTGTATTTGTGAGATCTGATTAACAGAGCACTAAATTTCAACTAAAATCAAATCAGCAACACCCAGTGTGAGATCTGTTTTCTCTTTACATCTGCATAAGTTAAGCTTGATCTGTTTTACTCCAGGGTTTGTTCATTTGTTCCCTTTTTTATGTATTTTTGCCTGTGCTAGTGACTTCAAAATGATAGCTCAACTCCCTTGTCTCCCCACCTCCAGTTTTTTCTTATCTTATTGTCCTTTTGGAAATATAACCACATGCACTTTCTTTATCTCTGTGTGGGGCCAAATCTCTTATCACACAATTTACATTCTTCAGGAGACAGCATTGGCAATACTGTAATAGTTTATCACCAGACTGATAGTTAATAGCTCTGGCTTTCTTGTCATAATAAGCCTTTTTTTGTCTCCATTGTGCCTTTTCTTTGCTTTTCTCCTGTCTGTTTGCTTGCCTTATTAAATGCAGAGCACTCAATTTCTGTAATGTGTTATATTTTCTTCTGAAGAAATCTTTGCCTCCTACTGCTTTTTCTTCACTCTGTGCTCAATCCTCTTCAATTGTTCTCCCAATTACCATCTCAAACACAGAAAGACCTGAAATGTCTTGGGGTGTTTCCAAAACTGAAAATACTGTGTGAAAGAAAAGCAGCCAGTGCATTTACTTCATCTTTAATAAATATACACATTTCTCTGTACAAGTGTATTTGTCAGGCTAAATGCCACAGCAAATCCTGCCCTTTTGTTCTCATTGATGGAAGAGGCACTAGTCCAACCTTTAAGTGGCCTGTGAATGCTGACCCTATCCTAAAAAAATCACATTTAATAAACCAAAGAGAAGAAAGGAAAGAAGAGGAAACAGGAAGATGAAAAAATATACCACACTGGAAGTAGCTGAGAATTCTGTACTCCTTAGGACATTATTGGACTCCAGCTGCGAAACCAGATGGAGCTGGACTGAGCCTATTCAGCACAGAAAGAAGCAAGATTATGATTGATGTGTTTTCCCCTTTTACTGAGGTCTGTCTTCTCTCTGATTGTTTACCTTGTAACCATCTTGGGCCAATTGACTGAGCATACTTCATAATGTCTTATTTCCTAAATGGAAAACCATGTCCAAATCACATGTCTAATATTCCTTTCCCAAATTAGTTTTCATTGTAATTTACAACTCAAGCCACATAAATCAATGGAACATAGCAGAAGACATCCATAACTGGGAATTTTACTCCTCTGAGTTCTCTTAATCATCACTGCATGACTTCACTGACTACAGCCAAAAATCTCATTTTATGTCATGCACCTTTACATGTCCTGAAGTAAATAATTCACAACTTTTGCTTCACGTTAAAATAATGACGTTTCTTGAGGGGGGGTCAGGGATGATTGGGATTTTTATTTTGTTTTGTTTTGTTTTCCCAGAAAAGATGTCTTTTTGCATGTTTTGTTTGTAAATGATGCCAAGTACAACATGCCAGTCCAGGCAAGCCACTTAGGTATAGCTTCTCAAAATCCTTAGTGAAATTTAGCATTCTCTAAGCACAGGGCAGTGGACTATGTGCATGACATCAATTTGAAATAAAACCATCACAGGGATGGAAAATATAAGTAACAATGAGAAAGCACACAATGATGAGAGCATACACTGCAACATTGCTTGCCCGTGCTCTCTGCGGCTTCTGTGCTGGAGCGTGAGGTGCTGCAATCTTCCAAGAGTGTCCCCTTAGAGAAACTGCTCAGCAAGACCAGCCACACGTTCACACACACCTGCACTCACACACGCACCGACTGCTTCAGCAATATGGGTCGGCAGCAAAGAGGCAGGAAGGGTCTTTGCATAGAGTTCCACGGGAGCAGTTTATTGCAGTGATCACACATGGGCATGGACTTCACACACAAGAGGGAGATGCAGAGTTGTTTTTTGTGCAGACAGAATTTCCCCTAAATACCAGCACACCCAGGATATAACATCATATAAACAGGAAAGATGTCCACCACAGTGTCCCCCAATCACCTGGGGTAGTGCACAATTTTGCCTATTATGGTAGAAGGTAAACAATACCCTATAAGGTCACAAACTACAATCATCTCCTCTCAAAAGTCCAACACTATTCACAACCTCACAATCCTCTCTCCGCCCATGCCTGGTGACCTGGATACAATCCCAGGGTCACCTCCAAGCCCAAGAAAAAAGCTCTCTCTCCGGCCTTCAAAACCTACCTCTCTACCAGCACATAGTGTAGCCCAACAGTTTATTGCCACACCACGAAGGGTTCCAGACACGAAGACATGAAACAGTGGAGGGCCCAGGTTTAAGAACGGGAGAAGGGCGAGCATCTGAGACCAATGATCTGCGGGCACTGGGGCGGTACACAGGCGGGACCAGGGAATGGGAACCAATGGGGAAGCTCTGGGGGCGTGGTGAGGGGCAAAGGCCAATGGGGGGAACCTGGAGTGGAGAACTTTCTAGGGCATGGGACATATAAGGTAACAAGGGGGCGGGGTGGGCAGCAGCCAACCAGGAACACAGAACTGGGGCACATTACCGTAACAGAACAAAGCACTCTGGGAGAGGCTTCTCTTCACACTCTAACCTACGGAAGTTTCTGGTACTAGGGGCTGTCTTACCCGAGAACTCTCTCTGTCCCTTGTACTACAGGCTAACCGGCCACTACACTTCAAAGAAGGAGAAATACTTTTGTTATTATAAGCTTTACAGGACTTAAAATGTTTTTAAATAGAGCTTTCCTGCCCAAGCTGTAGAAATACTTTCGTAGTGCTCCGAATGTGACGTTGTTGTATTTTAATGTGGTACCTTCACGGCTCCATAGGATAACTGGTGTCCAAGGTTTACCTCAGAATGGCCAAATAGTCAGGCAACCTGCTCTTCAAGACTGTGAGTAATCACACCCAGGAACAAATAAAGAATCAGAGTAGGAATTCAAACAATTGCTCAGGAGAAAGTCTGTTGGGGATCATTTAAGCTCTAGTGTCTGTCCAAGAACATTCCAGGGCAAGTATAAATGAGATTAAAATATTTATATAAGGCACGTGTAGCTTTACCAAAAGCATGCAGTAGAAGTTCTAGTCAAACATTTTATATATTCATTGGGGAAACCAAGTTTTTGTAAGCCTCCTATACATACAAACTGCATTTTTACTTCAAAATGAAGTTATGGGAGTGGCAGAGGGTGGTTTTTCAACTGACAGGGAGCATGACAGCATGACATTTGGTACAGAAACAATCAGCAAAAATTACGTTTCCGTATGACTTGGGATCGCTTTGGAGCTACTAAATTAATATGTATTGCTCTTCCTATGGTGCCCGAGTCTCATGCATCACACACTTGGTCCTTACCATGAGATTTTTAGTGAATCTAGTAACTTCAGTCCCATTTTTAAAAATATTCTAAAGCCTGAAGGTTATAAGTAAGATATATAAGTATATGCCCAAAATTCTGTATTAAAATGGCTGACAGGAGAAAATAAGATATGCCCAGAAAAGACGGAGAGACTGAATTTGGGCCTAATATGGAGGAGTACAAGAATAATTCATCCTTGCAGAGAGATATTACCTGTGTGGTACTATAAAAGACAGAGAGACTGCCAGGTTCAGCTACAAATGGTTACATAAAACTCCAGCTGGGAATAGAGTTTAAATGAAATTCTGAAGGCAAATGGATCATCTCAACATTTTTGCTCAGAGTCTGCTTTCCTGTAGATTTCAGCCAGGTTTGGAACAGATTTTAGAGAAGAATGAAGGAAATTCCAGTTCCTTGGGTCAATGTGTTGGGCTCAAGGGCATCCTGGGGTCTCGCTATGGTACAGATATTGTACTTCACACCCATTATTGGCTAATTGTAGCAAGGTGACACCCTGCAAAATGGACATCTTGGTGTATTCTGGAAAAAGGCATGGTTTAAGGCTTATGGCATTAGCAGCTGCAGTGGACTTGAGCCCTTGTGTTAGCTCATGGAACAGCACGGTGTCCACGGGAAAACCTGCTGGCATTGTGCCACTGACGTTCAACAGAGAGAGAGAGAGGATTATATTTTGGGGTTTTGTTTACCTGGTTTTTTTCCCTCTACATTGTTATTTTCAAGGCCTTTTAGATGCAGAAGCTCCCTTGTTTCCAATTATTCCTTTGATTTGCAGGGGTCCAGGGGCATGTCACATGCACCAATTCTGTCACTGCCCCTCATCACTGGTCCCTCTGGTAAAGCAAGGTCATTGCCTCGGATATCAGCTGGAATTCTGCTCACTAAGGCAGACATGGGTAGACCCCTTCCTGGAAGAATTAATCAGCCTTGCATCTGAGTGGGTCAAAAAGAGCATCTACCATTCATGGGCACCCAGAGATCTGAGCTCTGCTTGCTGCTGGGACCTGCCTTGCTTCTAGGTACCCACTGCCAGCTACCTCTGCTTCCTGGTTTCTGGTTGGTTTGTGAACTTCTCAGAGCAATGCCTATTGGACAAGGTCTGGTTTTCCAGGGCCCCAGTAAGTCGCTGTAAGAAATCACAAAGAGCTTTAGCATCATATATATGAAGCTTATGCAACTCCTCCTCCAAGGGTTTTAAATCACTCAGGCTAATCTAATTATTTCACCAAGTAGTGGGCTTGTCTCTCTTTATGCAAAATACCCCAAATATTGTAAAGACTCCAAGTTATCTGGCCACCTTCCAGTTAATTAACTTAACACTGAAGGAAGTACTGAAAAACAAAATTAAAAGCCATCCAATTTCTAGCCATCCCAATTCCTCGCAAAAATAATGCCATTACATCTGTCTTCACTCAGAATATGTAAGCTACTTTCATATGACCCTAAACCCGCCTTTTTTATTTCTTATTCTTAATCAGTACTTGATTAAAAAAAAAAAAAAGGCACCAACCCACGTGACTGATTCCAGTTACGCAGAGAAACAATACAGGCATTCAGTTTGTCGAAATGCAAAAAAAATCATCTGGCTCAGCAGACGAATCTCTCAGACAGCAGAGAATTCCTGAGCACCCAAATCAAAGGTATGATCAGAAAAACAAGAGGAGCATGTTCCCAGAGGGGTTGTGCTCCATGTGCTTGGATCTATTTTGAATCTAGGGGCAGAGGGAATTCAGGCAGCCATGCAGGTACATGGCAGCTGCTTTCCCACGTGGCTGGGAGACAGCTGGGTAGGATCAGGGGGTGGGCTGTTGGACTGGAATCCCATTTCTGCTGGCACCTGGATCACAGTTCTCTTCATGTGTTGTTTCAAATGGATCTGGTCGTATCTGTAACGTTAAGAATGCATGAAAACCTTTTCACAGTGGTTGCCTTTGTTCCTGTACACCTGGTAAGACTACTAAGATTTATTTCTCTACTGCCCCCCCCCTTTTTCAGTAGGATCACATCCTTTTTGGACACATTTTTTTTTTTCCATAATCAGGTTTAATAAACATGAGCTTAGTGCAGATACCATAAGAATATATCTGAGTTACCAGCACTGTTTCTCCCACCATGCAGGATGGATGCAAAGATTAAAAAAATTCTTCCTGCTAGAGCTGGTGCAAGCTAAACTTGATAAAAAGCCAGGGGAATAAAAACTATACCTAGACCAAGGGGAATCCGTAACTGGCTGCTGAATCCATGCCCCTCCAGCCCCTGGTCTCTGGGTCTTGCTCTGTCCCAGGAATGCCATTTGAGAAACAGAGCAGGATCCGAGGCTCAGTCAGAAAACCCTGTGCTTTTTACCCTGCTCTGCTGCTGGGTGAAACTCTGCAAGTTTATTGCAGCTGGTTCTCTGTATGTCGACCCACTCTTATCCTGTGGAGCTTTCACAGACCTTCCTTCTCTCTCTGTGGCTTGGAGAGTGAAAATGGGGCTATTTTGCAGCCCCAGAGAGGTGTGAAAGGCTGTGTGGGGACACAACCACACTTTTGAGCAAGGCACAGACTTAGTGCTGGCTCCATTTCCATGCAGCTCTGTGCTCTGCACACAGAGGTGTGAGGGAAAGTGAAGTGTTAATGCCAGCCAACAGAAAATCTCCATTTTTCCATCACACTTGCTCATCTTAGGAGAGCTCACAAATAATGAAACTCACATAGGAAAAATCAATATTATATTAAATGACATACATAAAGAGCTCTCCAAAGTCAACACCAAGTCAGGCTAATGAGCTACAGGACAGTCTTGCTGTTTGATGCAGTCTGAAATGTTATTCTGTATGTTCAGGTCTGAAATATGATGTCTTTTTCAGTGTTTCTTTTATGCTTTTAACTTTAATCCTC
This sequence comes from Ifrita kowaldi, assembly GCA_013398055.1. NCBI lineage: Eukaryota > Metazoa > Chordata > Aves > Passeriformes > Cinclosomatidae > Ifrita > Ifrita kowaldi. Next base: position 38,848 of record VZRS01006879.1, read on the forward strand.
CTCATTTATTCCCTTTTGCACCTGAGCAATGTTTTCTGTAGGAGAAATAAATACATTTCTGGCTGTCCTTTGCCATCTTCTCAAGGAGATGGGTGTAAAGGATCTGATCTTGTACCACTGAGATCAGGAGAGTGCTGCTGCTGAATGAAGGCACAGACACATCAAGCTCATGGTGCAGAAAGATATTCATACATTTACCTCTCAATGATCTCTGAGTTCAGTACCCTGAGGCCTCTAGCCTCCTCCACTGCTTGTAAGCACAGCAGGAGTGGAAGGAAAATGGCTTTTCACAGGTTGTTCCTCAACACGCCATCCAACTGCAGACACACATGCAGTGCAGGACGCAGCATCTTATATTTTCATGCAGTGCATGACAGAAAGCAGTTGGTCCTCAGAAGCTTTTCAGGATCTGAATTCCCACCCATTTAGAAAGATCTCTGTTTCTAAGCGTGTTTTGAAAACTGGTTTTGAAAACTGGTGCTGGACAGGACTCAGTTCACTGATACTTTTTGTACTTAAAAATGTCAATTCACCAGCCCCCCTGTGCCTGCTGCTGAATTCTGAGGGCTCCTGGAACCCACTAGGTGGTATGATCATTACACTAATAGAGTCTAAAGATGCGTTTTGGATCTGTTAGAAAATGTCTCATAAAATTAAGCATGCACGTCACATCTAAGCCCTCCAGGCTTCCCAGTATGCTCCCACACCGCTCCCACTTCTGGAGCTCAGATTGGAAAGTGCTCTCACAGCAAGTTTGCTATTTCAGGTCCTGTGTGAAAACAGAACAGACCCACTGCCTGTTTGTTACTCAGAGACTTGTTCAAATCATGAGAGAACCACATTCAAGTCCTTTTCCTTCTCCTTAAACTCTGTTCTCACATGGGTAACAGAAGGATGAGCATGGCTGGAAATAGATGCAAGATCAGGGAACAGGGCAGGGATTTATGAAGGAGGAAGATCAGCCTGTGATTTCCTAGGGGAAAATGTAGGAGTCATATTTAGTGGGCATTTGGTAAAGAGGGTTCTAAGGTGAGGATTTGTATGCATTTCTGGAGATAACAAAGGAGGTCCAAGGAAGCCAGCTTGGGTTAGACCAATCTCTGGGCTCCCTCGAGCACACTGGAAATTTTGTCTACTTATTCTTGGTGAAAATTGCCTGGAAAATGCAGCTACACTGAAAGTCAAGGGTCTCTGGGCAGCGTCCCAAAGAAAACGTGTTGGGAGATCAGAACAGGGTAGAACAGTGCTAACTCATTTGCTCTACGCTGATTCCTGTCCCATGGCATTTACCCACGGCTGAAACAGGTCCCAGGACTCCGTGTATCACTTTTGCCAAAGGCAGAGCCTGCCTCCAGAGCAGATGAGCTATTACTATGCTGTGTACCAAGCTTAAAGTGATTAGGGATTGTCTGCCCCACTAAAAAAATAAAAATCAATGTCTAATGGCCAGTTCAATGTTCCACCAGAGGAAGATGGGTTCATTGTATACAGCAGCTCATACAATGACCCCAGGGTGAAATTGGTATCCTACTTTGTCTCATTATTGTACTTTCCTGTTGCCAAGCACCTTTCAGCTTCGCTCTCATCTGCCTTTTCTCATGAAAGTTCTTAATGTTGGAGCATAAAGATGTGATGTCCCTAGAGAACAGCATGGGGCACATATGCATTTCAGACAAGAGCTTTGTGCATCCTATAGGGACACATTTCTATTTATTCTTTGTCTGTTCATGAGAGGATTTCTCTCTAGCCCCTGCCTATATTACATTTCTTTTTATTCAGTATCACAGCTCTAAACCAGCTGGGGAACAGCAGTGTCATTTCTTTATCAGTGCTGCAGAAACATCCTCAGAGATGGGTGGTTTTGTAATGGGATCCATTTCTGCTGAAAGGACCCACAACCCCTCCCAGGGAGGCACCTCTCACAGTAAAATGAACATTAATACTAAATCCCACTCACACTATGACAGGCTGCTAGGATTAAACCCTGCTCCTCATGGTATGCTGTAACTTCCCAGAGCTTTTAAGGGAAGATTTGCAGCTCTGACAATAGTAGGAAGAGAATTTTTACTACACAACTAGCTGGTTTTTAGCTAGTACAACGATAATTCAGTTGCAATTTTACCAGATCACATCAATTCCTCGGAAACACCAATTAACACCCATTTGTACAGAAAAAGAACTACAAATTGAGAAGTGCATTTACAAGTATCTACAATAAAACATGGGCATTTTTTTCATATTCATTTCCAACATGTTAGATAAGATACATTCGCCTTATGGGGTGAGGGTTCTTTAGTATTAACTCATAAACTTTACTGCTTGAAGACATCTAAATAACTTCATTTTCTGAACCAGCTTCTTTTACTCCTTTGAGTGTCTTTTTTACCTGCATGGAGATAATGTAAAGTGTTACAACCAGGGTAAATTAACAGAGAATTTGGATCTGATAGTCTTGAACAGAGTGTGCATAGATGTGAGGTGCTAAAATGTCAGCAGGTGCCATGTTGTCCCCCCTGTTTGTTACTGGGATTCCGATTGACTAGCTGTGAAATGCGTGATCCACTTACAGAGAAAGGAAACGTTGTGTGGGAAACCCAAAGATGAGGTTCCCTGTTGATGTCAGCCCCAGTAAGACATCACATTTTCTATCAGCTGAGGATATAACCCCAAATGTTTCTGAGATGTCAGTTTATTCCCACAGTTCTGTGAGCAGCAGTGACAAATAAAGGAGTGGAGGATGAAGGAGAAAACTGGAGAAAAATCAATCTGTTTTTTCAAACAAATTGACAGAGGACCCACATATTTTGGCTTCTCTGCCATTTTAGCTGTCATGTGTTTGACATAAATGCATCCCAGATACAGAAATTTGAGATAATTGACCCAGTGATCTGTTACAAGCAAACAGAAGAGGGAGGGCATGCATAATTAGAGCAGGTCTGATCAGAGGTCACAAGACTCCACAGACACCCAGGGACTGCAAAGTCCACATGCTCTATGTAGAAGAGCTGAAATGAAACATATGCCAATATAAAAAAAAGTAATGCTGAATGATTTTACCACTGATCTTTCAGACCTGGATGATTCTTTGCTCACAACAGCTCTCACAAAATAAAAAGGAAACAAACAAAACCAGAAGAAAAGACACTTGCCCAGCTGGGCGCATAAAATGTCTCTGACTTTCCCAGTGTACTCAGAGTTGGTTTTCATGTCTGCAATATGTTGTGTGAAACAAAGGGCCAAGTGTGAGGAAACAATGTACTTTTCAGTAGAGGAAAACATTCCCTTTTCAAAGAAAAACTAACATTTCACAGCAGCTGGGAAAAAAACCACTCTTCTCCCCAGTAAGATCAAAAGGAATAGTGCAGAGGGAGGTACTGAGGCTGCCACTTTGGCACTTGGCAGCCACCAGACTTTGGTTAACTTCAACAGTGAGTCTGAGACTTCACAGCTGCAGGGATGATGGTGCAGAGAGAAAGGCCCTCACAAGGCAGCTTTGGAGGAAAGATCTTGAAGAGAAATTGGGGTTTGTTTATCAATGTGGATGTTGTTGGAGTAAGATTTAAGTGTAAGATTTTCAAAATGTGTAACAGTCGCAGTCAGATGCTGGGTATTGTCTAGAATTTTGAGAGTTGTGCGATTTAAGGCTAATTTAATTGTTAACCATTAATATGAGTTAATACATTTTATTGTTATTTTCTGTGAAATTAACATTCTTCATGAATTAAAAAAAACACCCTGTTATATATTACTCCTTAAAATAAAGGTTCTGTTACCTATAGTCAATGAATTTTAATATAAAACAGAAATATGCATCTTCTATCAAAATCTTCCTACACACGCACAGAGATGGCAGAGAGACACATCACTTATACCACAATATTCCTTCCTGGGAGGATTTTTTCCTTGTTTAATATAGCCTCCAAATTAACATGCAACTGCATATAATTTTCCCTACTATGAGTAATAAATGCCTAATAGACATCCATTTAGTGAGTTCCTGCTTTTCTCCTGAACCAAACAAATCCTAACTCTGCTAAACTGGGATACAAGCATGCCCATTTTCTTCATTCTTCTTCCACAGCTCAGTTCACTTAAGGACTGATGGATAACAATAGCCATGGAGAACTGTGGCTATCAAACCTATCTTCCCTGGAGACCTGGCCCTTCTTGCAGGTTTTACTGTCACTATCAATTGCTTTGAATGTAAAAGGCTTCCTGTAGTAGAATGCAGTAGTTCAGGTAAAGGGCTTTCTCTGTAGATGTACTTTCAGTAGAGGTTTGTGGGGAATTTATGTTCAAATGTGCTAAAAAAAATCATAAAATTAAGCAATACATTGACATACTTTATTTAATAGCGAGGACAGGGGAAAAGTAATTTGAAATTTATATTTTTACTTGCTTTCAGCTCCTCATATGTTCGGCATTTCTAAAGAAAGAGGTTTTCCTGGGTGAGGTCAGAGATTTTCTTTGCCCAATGACCTATCTCCTGGAAACACTGTGCTAAAAAAAAGGGATTTCTTTTAGCTAGGTCTCCCATGCCCTCACAAAGCAGCGTATACACGAATGGTGCTTAGAGATTGCTCTATCCATTCTTTAATCTCTTACAGTGGAGTCCTGTAACACATCCCAATCCACTCTCCATATTGATTTCTTGGGTATATCAGGTACCAAAGAAAGCTGCTCATCAAAACTGAGCAGCCTGATAAAATTCGTTTGTTCTCAGCACTCTTTTAATTAGATGGATGAGATGAAGGAAAAGTAAATAACAGCACAACAGGAGGGAAAGGAAAGTGAACTCCAAAACAGCTGAGAGATTAAATCCAACACAGTGCAGTCCTTCAGCTGTTCAGTATCTCACAGGACACAGGACATTCATCAGTGCCCAACAGGGGCTTAACCACTGTTATTTGGCACAGACACTGCCCTGTGGGAGCTCTCCATGGCTTCTCCTCCCAGTTCAGTCTCCAGCATGGGAGCTCACACGGATGCGCTCTGCCCTGCTGAAGCTCTGGAACTCAGGGCTGAAGCTGAGCCTGCTGAGGGCTTGTTCTCTCTGTTTGCTCAGTACCTCCTGTGGAAGCAGCAGAAGGTGTTCAAGCTGGTTACCAAGTCCAAGGGCCTCCCTGTACATGAAAAGCTGCTGATGTGTTTCCTACAGTACCTGTGGTCAATGCTGAAAAGCTGTTTCTGGAACAGAAGGTTGGTTAACATTCCTCTGTGTACAAACATCAGCTATTGTCTTCCCAGTGTTCCTCTTCTCAGCCCCCCATTCCAAACAATAATAGAAAGAAAAAAGTAACAAATACATGGATAAAATGAACACTTTGCATCTTCACCTAAGGATATGCAGAGTAAGCAATAAATTGTGGAATAAATGCCATAGTATAAGCACAGCTTTTCTAGGAACCTTTATCAAGAAGTAAACTTGATCTAAATACTCAAAGCTACTTTGCCAACAGAGATCTTTTTGCCAGTTTGTTTGCCTTTGGCAAAATCAATTTGTACACTCTGCACATTTTAATTTAAAATTGTTATTGTCCTCTGATTGCTTTGAGATTCATTTTGCATCTCAGCAATGAGTATATTACCAATGTTTTTATTATGCCTTGAAACGTAATGAACGCTTTGTGTAATATTATCCTCCATCTTTAGGATGGTCTTCGCGCAGTGGGGGAAAAAAAAACCAATGAAAGCAGTGAAAAAATCTTAAAGTCATGTTGCAGAATCAACATTCTGCTTTCATCTCTCATTCAGATGCCTCTGTACTAGTTTAGCCCTTAGAAGGCTGGGTTTATGGAAAATATTGTGGCCTGTGAGATAAATAAAGAGCAATTCCTGCCTGTGCTAGAGACAGCTTATGAAATCTCAGGCATGTCTCTTGGTGTGACTGTCTGTCCAATGGCACAAGATAATATTTCCTTTTTTACTACTCTCATTCCTGTATATTGAAAATTCCTTTGGGGAAGTCACAACATGCACAGAGCGTGTGGGTAGATTCTCTGTTGTTCTCACTGGGGTTTCAGTTGCTACAGAAAATAGGAAGAAGAAAAAGTTGTGGGTTTTTATCTGGAATCACACATGGCCAGTTGCTGTGTCCGAGTGGATACCTGATCTATGCAAGTTGTTTATGCAGCTCCATGGGATTTTATGTCTTTTTAGGGATAGCGTCGTGGCAGCTATTATAGCTCAAATCCACAAGTGAAGAAAGACTTGCAAGGAGATTATATTAGACAACATGATACAATTTGAATAAATGCTTGTGCTTCCGAGCATTTTAGAATTCTTAGATGTGTAATAAAAGTAGTGATTTTTAAAACTAGTTACAGGCTATGAAGGAGTGGTCAGGCTTTGGAACAGGCTGCCCAGGGCAGGGGTAGAATCACAGTCCCTGGGAGTGTTCAAAAAACAGGTAGGTGTGGTGCTTAGGGACATGGTTTAGTGGTGAACCTGGCAGTGTTGGATTAATGGTTGGACTCAATGACTTTAGACGACTTTTCCAACCTTAATGATTCTATGACTGTTGTATTATTTTTTGTTGTTCAAATAATCATTGAAAAGGAAAGTGCTTTGTTTTAACAAAGCAGCTGATCCCAGGTATATTTGCTGCACTTCCCAGCCTTTTGGAAACAGTCTCCAGGTGAAGCTCTCCCTTGTTGGGCTACAAATATTGTTTTACTAATAAAGACACCCTGCTGGTCTGGCCTCCTAGCTCACGGATTTCATCCTGCTCTGTGCAGTTTTCTAAGCAGTTTACCCTTTGTAGTAGTTCACTTGTCACTGACATTTCAAAATATCAAAAATTGCCTAAAAATACATACTAACAATCTAGGCAACCTCAGATTTGGACTGCACCCTGATTCCTCTAACTAACAGCATTTTAGGATCCAAGGTCCCCTTGCTTCAGAGAGGCAACACTTACATCATGCAGTGCAGCATTACTGAGACACCAAAACCAAGCAAACCATAAAGCAGAAAACACAGATCCATGTCAGGGTAACTGTGCATCAGCAGGAAACTAGCTCAGGAAAGAACTTCAGAATCTGCTAATTATAAGTTTAGATAAAATTCATATAATACATTTTATTTTGCTGTGGGGAGTTATTGACTGGATATGAAAGCCTTTACCCATTAGGCTGAGAGGACATGCTGTTTACAGTGACATTTCTGATCTCTGGGAGAACAGATCTTAGAGAAGCTTAACTGGGGACTGCTTTCTTTTGCAAAGCTCACTCATAAGAAAACAACTCCTTAGAGCGCTAAACAGTCATTTTCAGTCATCACCACCTTCCTTTAAGTGGTTCAAGGCAACTTTCTTAGCAAAAAATTGTCATGGCAGAAAAGTAGTGATAATTTCTTGGTAAGGTTAAGGACTGCTAGATGAGTGACAATTAGATGACATTTGCAAACATCTCCTAAAAGGTTATATCTATTGTTTGTTTTTAACTTGATGCTTAGTGTTATAGGATATTGCTTCATGTTGTGGCCTGGAAATTTCACTTGTTTTGGCAGGTTGTTTAGAGCTGAATAACAAATTGTCTTTCTGATTCTAAGAAGAGAATTATCTGTTGTTTAAATGCCAAACTCCAAAACTGCGGTCAAAGTCACAAACCCAAACAATGTCAATTTGCAGATGCCTAACCATCTGCTGTATAGCAGAAATCCTTCCCCTGCATTGTTTGAGTTGGAAATTCTTGATGTACCTCAGTAAGACAAGGGTCCTCACATAATAATGCATCATAGTTCCACCAGCAAACTACTGAGAGGTTACTTAATATCAAAACCCATGAAGAACAGATAGAACCTGAGTACCCATGATGACAGGTTCTTAAAAATTCTTGTTTCTTTTTTTCAATACAACTACAATTCACCAGAAGCTTTTGGCCATCAAAGAGCAGTTTAACTTTGGGCTATACACAGTGATTGAGTTACTGCAAATCTCTCCAGTTTTATGGGTGTTTTTTGTTTTTTTTTTTTTCTTTTTTAATGTTAATATCACTAATCTTTTATGAGCAGAAAATTGGTCCATGTGAATATTTTTTGAGAAGTATCATCAAATTAATATCATGAGTTATTCTTGGTTCATAAGGCAAAAAAAGAAGATTCCTACTGGGTGGAGGACATCTTTTTTCCCAGCATTGTATTTTATATTTATAAGAAAATGAGTCATTGCTGTAGAAGAGGTGGTATTTGATGACACCATCAGTCAGAAGAAGTATCAGGGAAAAGAGCTGCTTCTTTTATAGAATGTCTGGAGACATTTGACTAGCAGAAAATTGCTCAGTAAATCAATTAATGCTGAACTTGGTTACTGATGGGTTCTGAACATCTATTTCTTACATAATGCAGGTTGTACATCACTGTCCAGTATTCCAGGCAAAGAATTATATACTAACTGGTTTATAATTGGATTGAAGTGAATATTACTTTGGTGTATCTGAACTCAGATACACCTGGGGCTTTTTACTTTGCTTTCATTTTTCTATATCTCTACAATTTATTGCTACAGAAAGATTTCCCTAAACAGGCCATTCTGCAAAAGGGTCTGAACAGAGCTGACTATTGATAGATTAGGACTCCTTGCTGGACATCCTTCCTCTGGGCCCCACAAACAACCCTCCAGATAGGCAGGTCCACCTCCAACAAGAGCCCCTTGTCTCAATGTCACAGTGATGAGCAGCACCTCCAAGAGATGGGCCCACCCTTACCCAAGGAGCACCTCAAAGATGATTCACTTACTGCATCCAGAGAGGAGTCACTTGTGTACTGTGACTTCCTCATAGTGGTTCTTCTGGGAAATCAGACTGGAGCACAGCTTGCAGGCTTGGTTTTGGTATTTTAAACATAGGTTTTTTTGGGGGGGTGGAGGGAAGAAGGGTAGTTTTTAATCGTGGAACTCTGAGTCTTATGATGGTTTCATTTCAAGTTCTCAGAGGTTATGAAGTATAAAATACCAGGGCTTGAGTTGGTTAAGTAATGCAAAAATCAAACAGAATTTGTTTGCCTGAAAAGAAGACGCTAAAGAAGAGAGAGAAGACTCCAGAAAAAAAATAGTCTGGTTACTGTTCAATCTCTCAAGTTCACCAGATACTTATTGGACTCAGTGAGAAAAATACATCTTTTCAAAAGGCCAAGAAAAGTATCAAAAATATCAGTTGGCTTTGTACAGCCTGCTTAACCTTCAAGAAAGCTGTAGATGCATGAAGAATAGGTGGTTCAGGCTTGCCTGACCTCAGATGGAAAAGAGAGTGACAGCAAAAGCCAAAAATTTCAACAAGTGAGAATTTGGCCATTTCTTTCATACGGTCTTTTCTCAGAAATGCAGGAACCACACTTTTGTTTGAATTCGAGTCTCATCCCTTTGTCAGAAGTTGTACCAATGTCAGTAAATAAGGCCACAAGGACAAGGATCTGACTTTTAACATTCTGTTTCTTTTGAAATCCCTGTTCAAAGACGGCTTTTCTATTTCCCTCCATCTTCCTCTTTTTCTTGCTTCCTCAAGAGGGATCACAGGATCCACAGCTCACCCTTGTGCACGGAGGGAGGTGATGGCAGAAAGGTCAGCAGCTCTCTGGTTTACAGCACCTGCTGCCCATCTGGTTGGGAGAAAAGGACATTCTGCCCCAAGACATGTAGGCTTCAATTCTACACTTGAAAACATGTTCAACCACAGCTTTAATGTTCCCCCCAGTACAAGAAGAACAGAGACAAACTGAAGCAAGGTCAGTGGAAGGCCACTAGAACGGAGCACTTGCCCGCTGAACAAAATCTGAGGAAACAGGACTTGCTCAGAGGAATCTAATCCTAAAAAATGTTCAAGACTGGGACACATAAAGCTCAGAGTAACCCGGTCTGAGCCTTAACTGTCCTTATTTGAGGAGGAGGTTTGACAAGAGAGCTCCTGAGGTCCCTTTTCAACCTGGATTATCCCAAAACCCAATGATCCCTTATGCTTTGCCACACAGAGGTACCCAGTCCACATGCTGTAATTGTCATCAAGAACATCAGAGCACTTTTTTCTTCTTTTTTATCTCATTGTGAGGTGGTCTTGCAGCATTTCCACTGCCAAAGGTCACTGCCCCCACCTCCCCTGGTGGGATGGCATCATACCCATGTCCTATCACTGCCTTTTTCTGAGCCTCTTTCCTGGCTGAGAGAGCCTTCAAAACTAGTCAGCAGCACAAAGATTCTTACCATGTCTCCTCTCTGGGGGAAAAGTAAAGAGAAACTCTACTTTATGCTGTTTCAAATCTACAAAAAACCCTCTACTACTGTTTTCCTGCATTGTTTTGTAGGGGGGTTGTAAGGGATTCCATCATTATGCACAAAATGGGAAATATTTAATATTTGTGTCTATGATAGAAGCAATTTACATGAAAAGTAAAAAATTATTGTCTCCCATACAGAGTTTAATTCTCTCAGTCTGCCCACTATAACTTGTGGTCATTGTCCTGAAGAGTTGTGAGGCAGTTTAACATTGTCAGGAATACAGCAAATGAAAATAACACCAACTTTGCTCAATAAAGCACAAATGGGTTGCCATCCATTTTGATGCTCCATGTGGCTGGTGGTTACTGGTCTGAGGTTTCCCTCCCTGATCTGCCTCCCTGATCATTGCAGGTTAATTGGAACCTGGAGACAGGTGCTTCATCACACTCAAAGACACAGCGACAGCCAGAGGAGTATGTTTAATAAACTGCACTGGAAGTTTATATACATTTATTTCTATCAGCTTCTGCTTCCAGTGAAAAATAACACAATTTAATTCTATCTAACCTAGTTGGCGTGAGGATTTATCTGATGGCAGTGTTATAAACAATTAGCAAGGCTGAAAATTACTATTCCATTGATTACAGGATTGGGATTTTTTATTTTTTTTCTCCTTAATCAAACTTCAACCAGGTTCTATGTTGCCCTTGACTGGGCATGACATAAATCACTTTGTGCATGTAGCAGCTCACTTTGCTGCTGGCCTTTCTGGTTCACTGGGGAACATTTGAATGTGCAGATAAAGGAATTCAGCTCAGGTGCTGTCTTCCACTACAAATCTCTTAAATGCAGAAAATCATGTTTGCATAAATGGGCAGTTAATAAATCCCAGCCCCTGACACTTATTGACTAAAGTTCCAGAATAGGTAGATCCATTGCTGGTGGCGTATTAAAATAATAAGGTTAAAGGAAATCCCTGTCTCAGTGCTGAGGATTTGTGATCTGTCAGCCCAGAGATTTGGCAAGGAACTAGCAACAGGGTAGGCTAACATTTCCGTTCAGAATATATTTTATTTTAAGAGGAATATGTGTGATTAAAACCAAGTACAATTCTAAAAATTTCCTGTGTACTGGGGGAATAGCTGTGTTCTTCAGAAACTATTCTATCAAAACTGTTTTGGGTTTTTATTTCCTGCTTTTATTGGTGGGAATAAAATCATATTCCAAGTGCTGGTCAGAACTCAGGAAAACAGCTCACAGTTCTGAACTATGCCACCTATTCATAGGATGATGTTGGAAAATTAATTTTCCTTTCAAATTCCCCATCCGAATAAAACCAGGAATGTTGATCTTCATTGCTTATGGGCTGTTGAGTGACAGAAAACACTGCAACAGTGATTGCTGTAAAACTGGGGAATGTGCACACTGGACAGTTAAAACTCTTACCAGACTTCTTGGATTTGAAGGATGGTATTTGGTTTTGTTTGCAGTTCTGCTATAGGAAAAAAATCCCCCAAAAAATGTGAGCCAGGATGCCTAGACCAGCATTTTGAAGGCTTCCCAGTACTAGGGCCTCCTGGCATCTCAGTTTTCAGGTTTACAGCCCTGTAAGAGCAGCTAAAGCTCAGACTTAATATTCCTGACATTTTATTGCTCTTTTTCCCAAAGTAAGAGAGACAAATCCCAACTGCCCTTTGGAAAGCCCTCTCCCAAAGAAGAGAACAGGGATTTGCTTTACAGGTAGAAGAGGAGAAGATCATGCCCATGCTGGGCATTGACTTGTTCCAGAATAGGAAGGATGCCTTCCTTTGCATTAAAGAACATGAAAAACATTTTTATCTTGGAATTGAAGAAGACTCAAGTGACTACAGCAGGAGCCTTTCCAATTCCAGAATCAGCAGAAAATTCCATCTGTCCCTGATTTTAGTAATTCTCTTGGGCTGGGTAGTGCAGCTCACTTGCAGACAGCAGTACAGAAAGGAGGGAGCGCAGCTCTTTTCCATTTCCTACATTTCTAAAGACACTATTTTGTTGTAACCGCCCTTTCTGAGACTTTTCTTAGCACTTTATCTCCCTGTTTTTTCATGTATGAAATGTCGGTATGGGGGTTTTTGGCCTTTTCTATTTTTTTTGTAACAAGATTATTCTTTTCATTTTGTTCAAAGAAACATCTTTGTTTAAAAATAACTTTCGTTTTAAAAAAAAGACAGAAAAGGCATAAATAAGTTCCTAAGGTGTTTTTACAACCCCCAAAATAAAATGAAAGATTTGATTTAGAGTAAAATAAAGTTTCATCAGCTTTGAAATCTATAGAAAATGTATATATATATCTCTTTAATTTTACTTTTTTTTCTATGGGATTTTTCTATGCCCCCAATTGACTGGAGGGAATAATATTCTTCCTGTGAAGAATTACAGAGCTCGAAAGAAGGGAATCACCTGGCATATGTCTCCTTTCCACTCACACAGATAGGACCTGCTGCTCACGAGTCCCTTTTGCCTTTCAGTCACAGGTTGTTATGAAAAGATGAACTGTGTTTAAAGCATAATGCAGCTGATGGACACGTTATGAAAGGCTTTTTTAAAGCTTTGACAAACTCCTTTTGAAGCCAATTGACTGAAATGTGAGACCTTCCTCTCATTAAATCTCCCACTTCAGCTACATCCCCCATGTTTCAGAAAAGCTTTTTTCACCACTTCCACTCAGATACCAAGAATCTGAAAAAGGTTATTTTCCCTCATGAAGATGATTTACTCCACTGTGACAGACAATATTTCAGATTTATGGTTTTTTTCTGAGCAGTAATAATAAGTTAAAAACCATGAGTGTTTGCACTGTGTGCTTTTCTTTCTTTTTTTTTTCATTTTCATAGCTCAAAATTAATTAGCTTAGTAAAACTTTTTTTTTTTCAATCTCCAACTGCATTTTCTTCTACTCATGGGCTTGAAGACAGGGGCTGGTTGAATGTTTTCTTGTCCGTAAAAGTGCTGATTTTTGTGCTGGAGGTGGCTGCTGGTGTTGAAGACCATTGTGCCCATGATAGATCTAATTCTGCTCTACCAGGGGTTGCAGGATGCCACCAGCAGCTTCTGGGAACAGCCTCTACATTCCTAAAGCTGAGCCAGTTGTCATCAAAAAGCTCTTTCAAAAAGTTCCATCACCACTGAGATTTGGGGATCGTGCCTCTTAAATTTATGCCACTCTCTTACTCAGAAATCAGCAATTCCAGCACACCTTTGTTAACACAGAAGCAAATTTTATAAACTGAGTATGTATGGACTGCATGTGAGACAGCTGCTGTGTTACACCTTTGGAGTTGCTGTTTCCTCTGATTCTTCACAAAATTTGGGATAAAAATGTCCCATCACTGTTTTTTCCCTTCTCATCCATCAGTTGACCTGTAAGTTCCTTTTGAAACAAACTCATCAGTGCTGCCTCATATCTCAAAGTTATCAGGTCTTGTATTTTGATTAAGATTCCAGTCAATGACAGGTAAGCCAAAAAGAAGTCATTCCCAGCTCCCATGGTTGAACACTACAGGACTAACAGATCCTTTTTTTGGCATGAGGTAAATGGGACTCTGCATACAGAGGGAGAAAACAAGGTAAGAAAGCCTTGCTCCTACCAACTCACCCTCTCAAACAGAATTTCACTCTTAAGTCAGAACCAAAAATTATTGAAAATACTTTCATCAATAAAAATAACTGCAATGTATTTCTTCACTTGAGTGTTTTAAAAGAAGTTTACTCTTCCTGTCTTCGAAAACACTGTTAACTTTCTCAATATAAAGTTCCTTTTTTTTAATGCTGTAGAGAAAGAAATATTTATGAGGAGATGATGAGAAAAGCCCCCTGTTTCTTTAGGATTTGGTTTCCCAAACCTTTCTAGAGCAAACTTGTTTAGCTTGTCCATTTATCAGCCTTTCAGCACATCCTTTGTGTTCTAATTTTGCCATCTGTAGTTTGGGATTTTTACAGTTGTCAGTATTCCAAAGACTTAGTTTTGCAATTAATTTGGAGAAGGCAAGCACTCAGCAATACATCAGCTTTGGACTAGAACAGCTAAAGAGGGAATAAATTGTATTCAGGAGTTTATTTCATAAGAAAAACATCTAACAGGTTCTGTTGTTTTCTAAACACCACATTAACAGGCAGTGTTTAGATTTACCTATGTCAAGATAAAATCAGCACAGTTATTGAAGCTGTGAACTATGCCCGAAATGATCCTTTGCATTGTGTACATACAAATTTTAGTGCTGTATGGATTTTGAACTACATGCAAACATTGAATGTAGTGGTGCCTACGTATGAGCCCCAGTGTCTTTCTCACACAGGCTGTGCTGTAGCCATTTTATACATTTCTTTGTTTAGACCAACTTTGGAGAACATACGTGGGACCCTTTGGGAAGTATGAAGACACCATTTGGCTTTTCAAAGCTTTCACCATCTGTGAGAGCTGCCAAGGAGACAAAATGCAGCTTGTGAAGCGGAGGATCACTGTACCACCATGTCAAAGCTCAATGCACGTGATCATTTGCTTTTCTCCTGGTTCCCTGGATTAACTATCCATGGTAGGTGGTGTGGGGTCCCTTCCTACCCCCAAATTCAGTAACAGAATTAGGGAGGGTTTGGACACCTGCTCTGGGATCAGAGGAGGGACTTGTGTGGTGGTAGGGCCAAGTCAGGCACATCCCTAATGGGGGCCACAGACCTAAATGTGATGGCAACAGGTCACGTGTTCTCACTGTCTGAATCTCATGTTTTGCAAACACTGCACCTATTTTCGAACGAGGGACACTTTTCCATGTAAGTTTGTCGTGTGCTCCTGTTATTTTTTCGCATTTCCAGTACTTAGAGTGTTTTTACTCCAATTCCTGGTGACAAATGAAAGATTGTTTGTATGTGGAATATTTCACTCCTCCTTTTCAGTCCCAAATCTAGATGCTGGCAAACACCCAGGAAGGAGACATAAGTAGTACCAATTCCCCAGCCATTTCACCTCACATTGACTTTATCTGCTTCAAGGAAAAAGTTAAGATGAAACCTCACTCCTGTTATTTGTGTGTACAAAAAGGCAACAAGCTGCTAATGACTATCCCATCTAGAAGATAGGGGCTTCTCCTCTCTCTGGAATTCCATTCACTTGAGTTGTGGTACCTAGAGCTGTGGATTAAAACTTCCAGCTCTTGTAATGATCTAGCTAAGGCACGTTGACATTGAATTACACATGCTGTGATTTTTTCCATATATGAAATTATTTTTGTAAGCTACTCTGGGGCTAAGTGAAGATCTCAAAATAAAAAATGTGTTGGAATTAACATTTCATCTTCAGCGTCAAAATCAGGTAATCAGTTTTTTTGCCTGTAACTCAGTTCTTTCGTAGTATTTTGATGTGCTTAGAAATTTGGGACTGGTTTTTGGATGAAGGCAACTGTTGGCAGGGTGCTATTATTGAACCACTGTGGCCTGAGATGGAAAAAACTGCTTTGGTCATCTGTTCCTTCTCATTGCCAGGCCAGGATTGGTCTTCATTATTGCACACTTGGCTAATGTTTTGTTCTGTTTTTCTTCTTGCCAAACTATGAGTTTTGAACTTTTTTTCCTGGGAAATGATTATTCAAGCTAATAAAGCTGCAAAATTAAATTAAAATTGAAGCTGTTCAATTGTGAATCACTGTGTTTCCCACTGATGTTTATGTGCCTACTGGCTTAAGCTGGGAGTGCTTAGGGTTGGTTTTTTTCAGTTTCGAAGTGCATTTAAGTTTTAGGCATAGCAAGTAACCAGATGTCCCTCAGTATGGGTGCTGCAGATCCTGCCTCATCAATCTGGGCATCGCTTTGTGAGCAGCACCACGATCCCACAGGCTGGTGCTGATCTCACAGAATTATCCCTGCCTGGAAGAACAAACCAATGGTTTGGAGCCAGCTCACCAGGTCACCACTTCAGGCCCAGCCAGGAAATACCACCTGACAGCTTTTTGGCAAGCAGAGCCTCTGCAAAATAATCTGATGAACTCAGATCACTCTAAAGAGGTTCTCATATTTTAGAAATTGTCCCCAGATAGCCTGAAACAGCACAAAAAACATACACCAACCTAATGCAGTACTGAATGTATCTGGCCAGCTATTCATGCCCACAAAATCCTGCTTCTTTACCTGACAACAGCTGATATCCCCTTTCTTATTATAGACCAGCAAGCCTGGGGGAAGATGATAATACGTGTGAGCACAGGGCGTCATCCAGGGTTAAGAGGATGAGCATGGGAGCTCTGACTCATTGCTGGAGGAGCCAGAAAGAAGTGATATGTCCAGACCAATTGTTTCAGAATCCCCGTTTCTCCTAGTACTGGAATAGAGCAGCCAGGAGTAAGTCCTGCAGATGGAGAGAAACCAAGCAAAAATGGTTTTATTGGAATTTTTCTACAGTCTGTGTTCATACTGTCAGGGACTAAGGGACAGATAAGAGCCTTCAGTTGTCCTCTTCCATTTATTTCCCTGTTAAAGCCATGGGAAGAGCATTGCAGCTTCCCTCCAATCCCCTAGGGGATGCAGAGAACTGGGAAAAGCTGTGACATGGTAGGAAGGGATAGATCATGGTTGTCCCATTGAATTCCTGTGGCGCTGACCATGGGATCCCAAGGCACCCTTGTGTGGATGTACCAGCTCTGTTTCAGCTCCAGGGCTGCATTAGATGCATAAATCAACAACGGGACTTTCACAACACCACTCACTGCCCCCTCTCAGGACAGACATTAATCTGTGGGCATGTTTGGCATATCCAAAACTTTTAACAACAAGAGTCTCATCCAGTTGTAGCTTTGAGGCAAGATCCCAAGAGAAAGTGGTCACTGTGTCTGTTCCTGAGCCTGCAGCCTTTGGGGGAAATTAAGCGGGAGATACAGTTCAGTCACAGTTCCTAATAAAGCAGCCTCTTTGTCCTTTGATTAAAATGCAAAAGTATCTTCCAGGAATGGTCTGCCATGCTCTTCTATTAACAGACCCTGGCAGATGGGAGCTGGACCACCTGTGCTAAGCTGAGGATGAACTTTCTAGCACCTATCTTGACAATAAATAACATCAGATGCTGTTTCTCTAAAGCCTTGACAGGGAAGATGAAATTCATAAAAGGAGAGTTATTTGAAGCAGTGTCTAAGCTAAAATAATCCAGCTATTTAAGAGAAGGACCAAAGGATTAGAACAAAGAAACTAGATGTTCTGTTACTGTGCCAAGCACGATCAGAGCTCCACAAAATGCCCCTGAGCT
This sequence comes from Ifrita kowaldi, assembly GCA_013398055.1. Lineage (NCBI taxonomy): Eukaryota > Metazoa > Chordata > Aves > Passeriformes > Cinclosomatidae > Ifrita > Ifrita kowaldi. The sequence continues at coordinate 56,319 of VZRS01006879.1, forward strand.
CACCAAACCAAGGGCACTCAGGGCTGAAGTAGAGCACTCAGCACACTGGAGGAGGAGGCTCTAAACATGCACTTTATTAGGATGATAAACTCCAAAGAAAGTACAGAAGGGAGCATATTTTTTAAAATGCAGAATTCTGAAAAGGTGTGAATAGCTTCATCAACCAAACACATGAATATTAATATTCATATACTCATTTCTAAAGCAATTGCTGGTGAATCAAGTTGGTATTTTCAGAGCAGGATGCAAGGACATTTCATTTAATCAAGTTTTTCAACTGGTTTACTAATTAGTTTCCACCAAAGCAAAGAAGCTCAAATAGCGGCATTGAGACCTGAATGAGTCTATTCTGAAAAGATCAAGTCTTGTGCTCTATTTTTTTTTTTTTACCTGATGATTGTGCTTTTTATGGTTGGCTAAGCTGGCTCCCTATAACTATTGAAAAGGAGTGAATAACTTCCGGGCATAGGGAATAAACTGCAGATCCTCATATGAAACTTTCAAGGTTTGTTGGTATGCCAAATTATGCCAAAATAAATATTAGTGCACTAGCTGCATTTTCAATGCAAAAAGATCAAGTGAATATTAAATCAAATAGCCCAGGTGCAAAAGAGAATAGTGCTGCACTTGGTACAAGTATCCCAGGTACATACAGGAAGGCATCTCCATGTCTGTTTCAAATATATATATAAATAAAGCAAATACTTGTGCTGATATTTATGCTTCACAGTATCGTGACAGCAGGAACAATTCTGCTTTAAGCAATTTTCCAGGCCTTTTTTCTATCTTTTCTAAACCACTGAAGTGGAAGCTATTGAGCCATGTAAGCTTTGAACCAAAGTTTTCAAAACTGGAGACTTAGAGGAAAATTAATGATTTTTTGCACAGGTATTTAAGCAGATTTGCAATAAAAATGCATGCTGAGTACATTTGGGAACAATTTGCCCCAAGAAGGGTGTTGGGTCCTCATATCTGGCTGTTTACAAGAAGGAATTAAATGCCCAGAGGCAGATTCTGGACATGTGAACATCACATATGGCTCCAACCGAGAGGAATTTTGGGCCTGTTCAGCCTTGACAAGCTATGACTGAGAGGGGACCCTATCCGTGTCTAAAAGTAACATAAAACACTTCTTAAAGCATTAACTTGACCCATTCAACTCTGCAAACTCTAACCCTGTTCGATTTTAAGTTACTCAAAAATTCCAAGAAGAAGGAATTAGGAGGAGAAGAAAGAGAAAAAGACAGAAAATATATAAAAAAGANAAAAGTAACATAAAACACTTCTTAAAGCATTAACTTGACCCATTCAACTCTGCAAACTCTAACCCTGTTCGATTTTAAGTTACTCAAAAATTCCAAGAAGAAGGAATTAGGAGGAGAAGAAAGAGAAAAAGACAGAAAATATATAAAAAAGAATAAACATAACTACCCCTCCTGGTTACAGCAGTGTGCAGTTGATAGAAATTCCAAGAGAAGGTAGGGTCAAGACATGTGCTTGCCTCGTGTTTGACCTTAAATACCCCTTGGCCTTCCTGGGCCGTTACCCCAGGTGTGACTCCTGGTCATTTGGCCACTCAGGAGCTGGGTTAGGGGCTTCAGGGGTAGGGTGTGGAATATTGCCTTGGGCATGCTGGGGATTGGCAGCCACTGTGGGGCTGGGATACAGGCCCAGGGGTGTGGGGTGTGGGGGGCAGGGCAGCACCTCCCCAAAGCCAAAGCCCAACCTGCCCCTTCCCCTCACCCAAAATGTTTCAAGCCAGCAATGCTTTGCTCTCTCTCCTATAGTAGATTTGTCTTTGAATCCTGACACAGGGACTAGGGAGCATTGCAAGGTGTAAATCACAGAAGAAACTCCACTGAGGATTTCTAAAAGGTCTAAGACTTCAAACCTTACCTTAGTGCATCCTACTGGTGATCTTTAAGCACAGCACACAAACCTCTGTGACTCCTGTTCCTGGACATCTAACAATACCCAAGCCTTCTATGAATTCTGAATGCCAAGACATACACTAAGAATGAAAGTGTCTTATATATATAGATACCTAAAAATTCAGCAATGGGATAATCTAGTTCTCCTTTCTGAACCCAGCCACCTTTTCCATAATCTGAGCCAGAGAAAAGAACTATCAGTGGTTCCTTCAGTAAATAAAATAACAGTTGTGACTGAAACAGGGCCCTAGGAAATGAGTCTGTTCTCTTTCCAGACAGCAATCTTCAATTAAATTCAGACTGTGATGGTGGGTAGAAAGCCACATTCATTTAACCACTTTTGTTCAAAATACTTAGCAAGAGGTAGGATAATTGCTCTTGATAACAGACTGTGTCTCAAGAGGTGGGATGTGTGTGCCTTTGCCTCTCAAGAGGGTGGGAAGGTCTTTGTTTCACCTGAATAATTTAGTGATATCCAGGGAGAAGATAGGAGAAAAGCCAGCGTTAGTTTCTCAGCTCAGGAGACATTTGAGAATGTGGGCTCAACGGAGAGGGGGGAGTTGTATTTTCAGTAGGAGAGAAGCAGAATCTTCAGGTCTTTATCTCTGACCTGTACAGTTTTGAGTTTCTCGTCCTCTCTTTTGCCTCTTTGAGGGATCTGTATTCTATAGCAGTCATGTAAAGAGCCTCACTCTCTTTTGGCCCTTGCCCATGCTTAAGCTATTGAAGAGGAAAAGAAAGAGGAGGATCTGAAAGATTTGAGAACAACCAAATTGAATGCATCAGGTTTAATCAAAAGGTTTAATCAAAAATCATCAGGCTTCATTCTACTGAGTTCACTGGGCATGGGATCAGACCTCTTCTGAAACAGTGAACGAGGACTCCCAGAATAAATTGTACTTCTATTCTTTCCAGAATGTATGCAGTATTTTAAGTGCACTAAGGCAAGCTGACCCAGAAAGCCTAGTAAAGAGAAGAATATAACTGCACAATGAAAGATAGAACTGAAGTACATCTTCAGCTGAGTATAGTTTAATTAGATGAAATCCAAGATGTACTGGCAATCATTTAAAAGATAGTCTTCACACTGAGGGAAGAGGAGGTAATTTGCTAACCCATTGTTTGCAAATGCAAATGTAAGGAAAAGAAAGGCAGGCAAGCAAAGCTTTGTGCTGCATTAGGAAGTTTAAACAAGACAAGTAATCTAAATTTGGCTTAAAAATTATGATACTGAGGTAATCCTTATACTTGAAAAGTGTGATACACTTGGAACAGGCTGGAATTTAAAGATCTATTATTTACTAATAGGAATGTAAGAGCTCTTGAATATTAAATTGCTGAGAGACATTTGGGAATGAAACAGATCTTAGTTGTAGGAGAGGAGAAGGATCTGTAAAAATAAATTATTATTATCATACTTTATATTTCTCGTGATATGATTCAGGAATTGGGAAAATAATTTCCCTAAAGGAAGTGTCATATAATTAGTAGGATGTAGCAGGAAGTTTAATAACTTAAGGCTGTAGTGAGTTTCTTCCGTGGAAGGTGAAATTACTGGAGTGTTTTGTGACAGGAGGATAGGAACTTTTCGTAATTTCCTGAATTTATTAACAGAAAAGATTGGGGAAGGATTAAAAAAAAATAGTCTTCTCAGGAATTCACATTGAAGTTTTAGGATCTGTGTGTTCCTGAGATAGAAGAGAAAGATGTTCAGAAAAAGCAAGTGAGACATTAAATAGGATTAAAGTTTATTTTTGAAACTGAATTTGTTAATGAAAGGTCACGGTATCAGTACGAATAATTCACTCCTCAGGGATCTGCCATTTCATCTGGCATGAAAAGCCCCATTGCACAGCCAAGCCTCTCCCAAGTGTGCTCAACGTACGGGACAGCAGTTGAAAGGGTTCGTAAAAATAATTCTACTGAAGAGATGCCCTTTGGTAAAACGATCTACCATCACAGCTGTGACAGTGGGGTTTCATCACTCATCTTGCAGAGATCAAATACCCAGAACTTGTTAAGAAAAAGAATGTTCTTCCAGACTCGTATATCTCAGTACAATTAACATCTGAGTTTCTATTTCAATTACAGAGAAATTTTATAGAGTGTGATATGAAGGGCTTCTACCCACATTCTGGAGTGCTAGAAAGTCAGGGCTGTATGACTAAAACAAAAATATGACAAAAGCTGATGTGAAGGTTGCAGCCAAAAGTGGCTAAAGTGGAGGTGTGAGGCCACCCTCAGGCCATCTCCCTTAGCTTTCCCTTTACAATGGAGAGTGATTTTTCATCCTTGGGTTTTCAGAGAAGAAAGGTCTCTGGTGGAGGCAGAAAAGGGCTCAATGAAAATACTGGAGCAGGGTGAACTGGAGCTCTGCAGGAGGATGGTTCAGCTGAGGGAATTTTCTATAAACAGCCATCCTTAGGCTCCCTGCCTCCATGGCAATGCGAGGGCACAGTGCGGTGCCTCACTTCTTCCCGCTGCGCTACAACACCTGGCTGCCAGCAGAAAACTGCCCTTCTTGGCAGCAAATGTTTCGCTCTGGCTGATTTTTGAGACTGGTAGCCTGCAAACACAGTGGATGCCCATGTTCACAGTGGTGTAATAAGCTTCCTACTTCCAATTCATTAAGCATGGTCTGTAACAATGTGTGCACCACGGCTTCTTATATAAATACGTGTAATCCATCAAACAATTCAAAAAAGTGGAACTCTTCAAAGTTTGTAGAACTGACTTACCAATTGTGTTTGCTTTGTGGAATATGCACAGAAGGCAAGTTAACTAAACAGTTGAAAGCACACCAGAAATTACATATGGATCAAAGCAGGCGTGGATGTACAAAAGCAAACAAGCCCTCCCTTTCCCCAAAACAGAGATGGGGATAATACTTGAAAGCAGTATAACATCCAGCAGTATGTCACGGGTTATGGAGTTGGATCTGAAGTGCTGGAATGTATGTTCTTTGGGATAAAGGGGATTCAGCAATTTTTCATTATCATTAATCTCCCAAAAACATGTCTAAGAGAAAAATAGCAGCCAGTAGCTAATTGGACATCTGCTTTAAAAAAAAAAAAAATTCATGTTGTGTTTTTTTTTCCTGTAGTATTAATAAATATGAAATGTGTCAGACAGCAGGGGCTGGAGATGGAAGCTCTCTATTTGCAGAGCAAATGCTGTGTGTCTGTGCCAGACTAGACTGTTGTTTACCTTCCCCCAGTATGGCCCTTGCCAAAGAAAAAGAAAGGAATAATTTTGCAGATATCTCCTACAGTGTGGTCTTAAAACTTTTTTCAGAAGAGCAACCACAAGCTGAGGTAGCACATATGTGTCATGTGTGTACTACTCCCTTTATCTGGAAATGTAGGAGTAAACTGGCAGTGATGCTCTAGAGTCTGCTGTTTCCCAACCCTGCTAATTGCCATCCACATTATTTTCTAAAACACTGTCCTTTTTTAAAGAAACTAGCTCTCCTGCCTCCCAGATGAATGATTTAATTCATAGGTTTGTGGTCCCAAAGGTTTCAGAGCAAAACATCTGAAATCTTGAAATGTCTGGCTGATCAATGTGGACAGCAGCAAGTCTTTACCTGGAGATGTGCAAAGTCGATATTGTTTCATGGAGCAGCTTATGGACGTCTCACTTATCACAGCCACCACTGCTGGGAGTCACTCACTGGAAGCTCTGATCCTTGATGCACAATTTCCAGGGCACTGCATTCACAAGCAGTCACTTTAAACCCACCACACCCCTTGGGAACAGGACACCCTCACCTTATCTCTTGCCTATCACAGATTTCGGAACCCTTAATCTCTCCATTCAACCAATCACATGTGTAAGCATTCCTACTTAAGACAAAAAGCCCTACTTCTGCTTCTCTTTCATACCAACACACACACAAAACTGCACAAACAGATGGTAAAGCTGTTTTTTTCTAATACATAGCAAGAGTCTGGCTTTCCTTGCCCGAGGAGTTCACTAAGGGGCACAGCTGGGATCTGAGGGTGACTCCTCTGATGTAGGGTGAGAGAGACGTATATCAGTAATGTGTTTTGTTTAGACTGTACTACAGCAGCATAAGAATTATGTCTACATTTGTGTACATAAAGTATCTAAGCAAATTGGGAAATGCATCTGAAAATCAGTTTTATTTATTAGTTCAAGTCTGAACAATGTAGAAGAATCATTGGGTTAATTAATATGCCCTAAATTCATTAGTGTCTTCTCCAATAAATTGTGAGGTATTCATAGATCTGCATGCCAAAATTACTTGATTACTTTATTGCAAGAAAATGCAATGAGAAAAAGTTAGAGAACCTAATGAGATCAAAACTTGAAATAAAAACTTCATACCCAGGAGATAACACTAATCAAAGCGTGATAATTATCAGCTTGATACTGCAAAGTCTTAATTGCATCCAAGTCCATGTCAGTTCCGCGGGATCTGCTGAATATCTTGCAGAACTGAAATCCTCTTAAAAAGCATCAGGGACTGAATTTGCCATCCTTGTTGCTGATTTCAGTGGCTCTGTTTGTGAAGTGAGGCAGTGGTGTGAATGAGCTATTTATGCTGCTTGTTTTAGATAAAGGAACATCTGAAAGAGACTTGGGCATAATTTTGCATTAAGGTTGTTTGCACGTTTCATGGAAACTGCTCTAAAGATCATCTCTAGCAGGCAATCTCATCTTTACAGAAACTGCTTAAAGGTATCTTTCTGCAATTCACACTGTAATTTTCTTTGATCTATATTTTTTTCCCCTAGAGTGGATTGCTAAAGACAGCTATACCTCTTAAAATAATATGCTAAGAAAAATGCAAATTGAATGAAGACACTTACCTCTCTGAATGAAGATCTGGTAGGACAACACATTGAAAACCACAAACTTCCCTATTTTCCCAGCTCTTCAAAACAGCTAAAAACATTGTCAATGGCAAATTACAGAGCTTGACCTTAAAACTGTTTGGATGAAAATAAGGAAACATCTTACAAACCTTGTTCCATGATTTTTTGAGCAGTGGGAGGCAGTTTTGCCACAAGTAGCATAAATATCATTGAACAATTTGCTGTCCTGGGCTTATATATGATATGAAGTTTGCTTTGGAAAGGTTGGCACCAATTATCTTCATCTATTAACCTTGAAATAAAAAAAAAACTTTAAAAAAAGTAAATCCAGCATTGCATCACAAATTCAGAGGCTGCAAAAACTTTTGCACCAATGACTCATATTCTCACAGATGAGGACTGTTTGATCAGTTGGCTTGACCCTATCCTACTATCAGGCACATTTCACTCTTCCACTTCTATGCTGAGCTCACTAAGGTGCCTAACCAGTAACTTCCAGGGAATTTCACATTCTTGATTTGAAGACTTCGCAGCCAGAACATTCAGCTGGCGTTGATGATCAAAGTTTGTTTTCACTATGGATTTCCTTGGCATCAGCACCCAGCTATTAGGCTACCTGCGGGGAACCAACCTAATTATTCTGTGTAGGTGATGGAAGCAGAAATATTACCATCATGCCCCTACTCTGTCATTAAAAATGGGGCCATGAAACCAATGTTTCTACTGTGTAGGAAAATGGATTACCCAGAAGGCAATATCCAGGGAAGGTGACATAATGATCCCTATTCACACTGTTGTTACAGGTGCATCCGTCTAAAGAAGGCACAAAAATTGCTTCAATAGCATAATTTAGACCAAGCCTGCTATTTTCTAAGCCAGTAGATGCTGGGCTGAGACCATGTCAGATGTTCTCTCTGTCCCTTACCTACATAATCATCTCAGAGCCACTGAGGACTGAGGTGCAGAGGTGCCAAAGTGAGTGTCATTGCTGTCCCTTGCTGGGGAGCAATCAGGAAAGTTCTCAAGGGCCACCTGAGAGCTGTGACCATCTGCTCAAGGACAGGAGCAGGTCCTTCCAGGAGCAGGAGTTCATCACGAGAAACAGTGATGTCACTCTCTTCTGTTTGTGAAAGTTTGAAAATGCTTTTCACGTGGCTGTGCTTTGGCTGATGCTGTGGAGAACAACAGCCTTTCACAGTAAATATCACTGCAAAACCCTCCCCGAGGTAGCATCATGGTCACTTCAACAGAGATGATGGAGAAGCAACCCAAGGTGGAAGCAGAGAGTCCCAGAAAACATCTCTCCCAGCCAACACAAAATGAAAGCAAACCACTCTCAGCTCCCTGAGATTCACTGGGCATCACTTTAAGTCCACTGATTTCAATTAGTACCCTGGAACTAATTTCTCCTCTGATCTCCAGCGTACCTCAGATGCCTTCCTGGTTTATTGGCCCCTTCTCCTTTGACCGTAACTTTTTCTGGCTGTGGACCAGAGGGAACATTAAGCACCTGAATTTCCAAATTTAATTACAGTGTTTAAATAATGATACAGAGCATCGATTCCATTTACTCGCAATGGCACAAAACAGCTTTAAGTATTTAACACCTGGGGCACTTCCTGTCTCACTGCTCTCTGTTTAATCACCTTCTGCCAATTAGAAAAATCCCTAAGAGGCTGGTCTGCTTTCTACCATTAGAGAAACCAAATACCTCCGGCACTACAGCAGCTTTTATTTAGGTTTTTTTTGTCCTGGAGAGAAAGATTTGCTTGAAATTAAGTAGATGGAATATTTGAATCTATATATTGCACACATTTCTTGGACATGGCGCAGTCTGACCTGAGTTTATAACTGGTGCATTCATTTATAAACTCTTTTTGTTGGTCTGGCTGCACAAAAGGACTCTGAGGTGGAGAGACATGGGTCTTTGCAGAGAAAACAATGTCCAGAGGGCTCAGAGCATGTCTGACAGGACAGTCATATGTTTCATTGTACATGAGTGCCATTTCCCAAGCACACTCCACCCTCTCAGTCCGAGGATGCTGCCTGCAAGTGTCCGCTGCGGGCAGCTGGTGAGGTGCTCTCAGTCCCCGTGTCCTGTGAGGCCACATATGTCCTGCATCCTGGGCAGCTGCTCGGGAGACTGAGCTGGCCTGGGATGAGCTGAAAGCTGGCCATGTTCTGTTCTCTGAGTATTTCCACCTAACTCTGGCAAAAAACCATCCAAGAGCTACAGTCAACAGCAATACCTCAGCACACCTATGCCACAGAGCTTGGAGATTTCTGGTTTGATGAGACCAGCAGCATCCTTGTTACTGTGCTCACTCTTTCCCCAAGGCTCAGGGCAGCTGAAGCTCCTTCTCATGTTTCTTTACATCTGCATATCCTTCCCTCCCTCCCTCCCATGGTCCTCTACTCATTCTTCCTCCTCATCTTGCCTGATGTTTATATATAGACACTTCCCAAGGTCACCCATGTGGAGGGGCTTTCTCTGCTGTACTTTTCCCCTCACTGTTCTTGGCATCTCACTTTCTGTGTTTTGCCAGTCATCATGCACCCAGGGAAGCAAAAGGACCCTAACTCGGCTTTGGCCGTGTGGGGAGCACACAGGGAAGTTTGGCTTGACCCTTCTGCCCTAGAAATCCATGGAAAAGGTCTCTTTGATACAGCAAGGTTGTACTTGTATTTTCTCCATGTGCCATTGTGGCCAGTGAGAAGTTGGGAGGAAAAGAAAGCATGGGAACTAAGAGGAGAAGGCAGATACAAATGTATTTGCCTTTATGGCTTTCCCTTCCTGGGACTGAAATCACAGGGTTTCTTGCCCAAGTTTCCCATATTGGCTCAACCAAACAATCCCATTTATGTTCTCTGTGTCACGTTTATTTAGTCACTCTCCTAAGAGAGGATAATTTTGCAGCTTCCTTGAATTGATTAATAGCAGCTTTACATTAATAACAGTGTCCTCTTGACAGCTCTTGATGCTGATTTGTTATGCTGCTGCGACTGCAGTCCCAGCACCGTATCCAGTTGAGAAATATCCCACCCCTGGTGCCCTGGTTGGTCCCACCAGCCCAGAAGAAGACAGATCTCTTCCCTCATCCTTTGCAGTTGTAATAACATCACAGCCAGGCTGACACCGGCCTGACATCCCAGCTCATGGCTCATTGCAACCCCCTGGGAAATGGTTTTCCTCCTGCTCGCTATTCCATCCACCACCCATGAGTTCTTGCTGCCACAGACCCTCACAGTTGGTCTGATTTGTTCATCTGCACCCCAGCAACAGAGTTACTCCCTGCAGACACCTCTTCTCTCTGTCTTTACCTTCCCCAAGATCCATTATTGCCTCCTGTGCCATCAAGATGCAGAGTTCTTAAAATCTCAATTGGCTTTCCTTGCAACCATCCTCACGCTTCTGGTTAATCCTTTGGAATGTCTTCAAGTTCACTCTTAGCCTTAACAGTTCCTAAGGGTTTCTTCTACCAAGGGAGTGCCCTGTGCTCCCTTGGACTCAGCAGCAGGAGCAGAGGGGCTGAGGAACTGCTTGGATGTGCTCATCTCCCCTTGGCCAGAAGTTTTGCTCCTAAATGAGAACAAGAGAATTCCTATCAGATCCAGCTGCTCATTTTTCTGTTGAAAATGCCTTATCAGACCCTGTCTGAAATGGGTTCAGTTTTACAAATCCATTGTAGGTTATTCAGCTGCCCCTATCATTTTTCCTGAGTTTCTCTGTTGTCACTGGCATTACAATGTTATCTTTAAGATGAGATGGATCTTCTGAGATCTGCCTTTTTTCAGCCATCTCTTCCTCATCACTGGAATAAGCCATGGAGTCTCTGTGCTGAAACCGTGTCCAAACTCCTTATTCCACATTATATCTTAGTCACCAAGAACATCTTTTTCCTGATTTTGTATTTACCTCCTCTGAAGCTGAATTTTCATCTTCCCCTTTCCTAGCTTTTTCAGTTTTTTAGGTTTTTTAGGCTGCTGGTTTTCACACCGGAAAGATCTGGAGGCAGTAAAGTGGTTTATGAGGTGATTTTTTCTATGTAGCTACTTGCATTAGCAATAAGATTTTTAGTTCTCAAATATAAATATTAGCAGAAAGGTGGTGGGGAGAGCCATAATCTCTTGCTTTGCAGCTTTAATCAACTTCTTAGGCACAGCCTTATTAAGAATAACATTCATTCATTCATCTTTTCTAAATTATATTTTCATATCGACACTGTTATTCTTCTTGTGCAAATACTACCAGAACAAAAACGGTGTAAAGTGTTTTTGTTTCAGTTTAGGGCCTTTTATATCTGCTTACCACTCAGATATGAAAGGCCATACCAGGAGCACCATCTGGAGAATCGCGGGCAAACATCCACTCCTCCTCCTTCTCAGGGCAGCCCTCCAACCTGAATTGATGGAAGGCTGTCACAAGGAGCCTGAGGTGTGAACAAGCCCTTCATCTCAATGGAGTCTTGAACCTTAAGATTAATGCAGGTGAAGGAAGAAACCTTTTCCCAAAAGGCTTTGGCACGCTCCCATCATTTGTAAATGCAATTACTGTAACGCTATGCTCCACTCGGCATATTTGCATGAGCAAGTGTCTATATTTAGTTTAAAGAGAGGCTATTTATTGAATGGAATATGAGGCTCAAACTTTACAGATGAAGACTACAGACAATGGCTAGAAGTTGTAATTGTCTTTTATCTCTGAGCACATTTGCCATCTCTGCCACACATGGAGCCTCTGGAGAAAACCTCAGGGCTCCAATTCCATGGGGCAGCCTGCAGTGAGTGAGCTACAGCTGCACACTGCAATTTTTCACAAGGTTTTTGCTGGTAAACTTCTCCAGAATATAAAATAGCATAAAACATCACACTCATCTATTAGCTTTGAAAAATAGAAGGCACAGACACAGCAAATGAAAACTGGAATATGTGCATACATTCAAGGCCTCCAGTGGAATGGGCATGGAGGACTGCTGGGAATCAAGTCAGGTTCAGGAAAGATCTGATAGAAATTTGTGCTCTTGGAAGGAGGGAAGGGACACATATATTGAAGAAACCTGCATTTTATTCAGAGAAAATCATATTTTTCTCCTTCATCTCTCTTCTTTTCTCCTAATGCTACGGGCATTCATTCCCCCTGCTCTGTGAGATTATGTGTTGAACAGGAATTGGCACAAGGGGTCAGTTCCTCAGCTCTTTTCTCTTGCAGTGTCTGCCTTACATTGAAGGGCTGGTCTTGGTTGGAGCAGAAGGTTGTACACTTGGTCTCTGTATGGGCTTTATCTGCCAGAGAATTTTTCTCCTGTGGCTGGTTACAGCGAGGGCTTGCAACTGAGATGAATCTGGAATTTTATCCTCTCATTTTTAGGATTTCTTTTTTTTTACATTACAAAAAGGACAAACTGATTTGTTTCCCAATGCATGAAGATTTTTATTATTGCTCATATTTCAAATCCACTTTGTGTAGGTTCACACATTTCATATGAGGATAGATCCCCTGGGTTTTACAGTGTAAAAGATGGCACAGCTAGCCAAAGTAGCAGTCACAGCAACACGGAAAGCCAGAAAACAAACAGGCTCTAGAAGCTGCATTCATAAAACAAAATGAGGCAATAAACCAAAAAAAAAAACCATTCTCAGTAGTTAGTTATTTCATTTCTGATGGCATCAGCTCCCACACAACCAAAATATATAGAAAGATGTAATATTTTGCTACATAAGGTTTTTCAGATAATAAATATAAGCACTGCTATCCTCTCTGGAATTGTTTGCTTTATTTCAGGGACCTGGGAAAAAATGTGTCCTTTCTGGAAAATATTTAAAATAGAAACAATCTTTTCTTGTAGAGAAACTAGTGATAATCACAGTTTCTGAGTTTCTCAGGGCACTCTAGTGACTAGTGAATTTTGCTTTAAATCAGTAACAAAAAAATCCCTCATGTGGGAGGAGAAAAGACCTGAGGCCAGAGACAAAAGGTGTTCTACTGCATGGGTTTGACATGGACTATTGCAGTTTTTCCAAACACAGAGTTTAAAATTAGATGCCCATTTTTAACTGCTCATTTTCTTAAATGGCAATCTCTGATTATAGGTGCAATACTTCTCAAATTCTAAACTGCTCTAAACAGTAGTTAAACAGTATCCCATTTTTGGGATGTCTGTGAGACTGACAAGATTGGAGGCAGACATTTGCAATGAGCTCACAGTATTCTGCTGTGGTTTAGGTTTTTTTCAGGCCACAGAAAAATAAACTCCTTAGAGATATTGCCACACACATAGTGAAAAAAATGTCTTTTCTGTGAATTTATACTGTACCCACCTGGATTAGGGCATCCAGCTCTGGAGACCTCAGGGTGTTAAGTCTGAGAGGCAGAAATATTGATCACATTTCTGGAATGGGAAGGATTCAAAACTGTAAGGGCACCACTCAGAGGTGCTTGTGGCAGGGTGCTGTGTTCCTTGATGGTGAGGTCCAGGACTTAGGAGTCAGAGAGGCTAGAACAGGTCCAGCGATGCCAAGGTATGCATGGGCCACTCGGGTGTCCTGCACCATCAGGAGCTTCCTCAGGCTGGCAAGCAGACTGGGGTCATCTAAGTGGAAAATTATCTAAGTGTGATAAACTTGTTTCAGATCATCGTCTGTGACAAGGGATGTGGTCTTCTAGCAAGCCAAGGTACTATGGAAACTAAAATCAGTGATGGTCCTGGCTGCCCACCTGGGTGTTCCACCTCTGCAAGGTGTAATGTGCTCCTCCAGACAGGGGTACCTGCCTTGTGCTGTTGTTCTTTATTTTCGTATAAAGTACTCACATAAAGTACAGATTGTCATACTCCAGAAGGTTGAAAATATATATATATATTTTCATATATATATTTTCATATATATATATGAAAAGAGCATCTAAGGTATTCTTTGACTAATTGGAGAGAAAGGATTTGACTGCAAATGTTTTGTAAAGGACAACCTGCCAAATGTTTACTTAATCTGTGTAAGCCCCTCGTTTAGACTGGAAAAGCCATCATTTCTTCCAGGGTAAAACTTTTTCTGTTTGGCATTAAAAGGAAAAAGAAATAAAAATAAAAATGCCTCGTAGGTCACTGAAGTTCATAATTGCTGAGTTGAGGGTTCAGATGTCATCTGTGATTGAAGCACCTTCTTTCTTCATTCTGATTTAGGGAAATGTCTTCTGATTAAACTTACTATCGCCTGGTGCCAGGAAGTTATTATGATCAGAAGTGCACTACTATCTAGCATGTCTTCATGCACCTTTTCTACAACCACAAGCCATCCAGACTTGCATTTCAGCAGATCAAGACATAGAAGGCACCAGGGCTATCTTTCTCCCCAGATAACACAAAACAGCTAATTAGTGGGGTGAAATTCATGTATTCCATATTTAATCCATAAACAGATTATGGTATACAGGCAAGTTAACATGGCATTCTAATAGGAGAAAAAGTGCAATGGAAGGTGTCTGCATTATTCCAATCATGCCTTTATCTTGCAGCCTCTGTGACAGTTAAAATTTATTCGACTATTTATAGGTAATATTAGGTCTGGATGAACACAAGTCTATTAATTAGGTTGTCCCAACACATAAACTGTCCTCAATGGTTTGTGCTATGTCAACATCACAACGTTGTTCTCAGCATGGGCTGCAGGATGCAGACATTCAACCACTACCTTTATCCAAAACAATTACTTCACACACCAAAGAGTAATGAAGGAATTGTGAAGTGTTTTCCCCCTTAGCTGTACCCAACAATATCAAGAAAGATCAAAGGAAGGCTTTTCCCCAGATGTCACACTCCATTTCCACTTCATTTCCCCTTGCTTGGTTTGATTGATGGTCCAAGCTAAGGAGAAGAGCTTTGGTTTTTTTCTGAGCAGATTTTCTTTCTCAAGTGTAAACAAGCAGAGATGTGTAGGCTGGGCAGCACAGGAAGACAACAAGCTAAATTCAAATTAAGGATATCAGAACTGAGTACACCCCAGAGTCCTGTGGGAATGAGAAAAGCATCAACATCTCCGAGGCTGGCCACCCACACTGGTGGTCTGACTGAAGTCCAAACAGATTGGCTATGTGTGACTACCCTATAAATAGCATGTTTCAAGTATAAACAGCATATTGTGTGCTCTCTCCTGGTCAGGATTTGGAGCACAGCAGTGCCTCAAGCCCAGTCCTAATCCTGATGCTGCCCTGCAAGCAGTGCAAGAGGGGGGTGCCTTTCAGCAGAGCACAAAAGAGGAGGGCACTATGCAGTCACCAAGTACTGACATTTCTCTTGAGTACCTGGGAATTTGAGGTATCCAAGTCCATGTATGCCATCCATTTGCACAGGACATCATGTAAAATATAGCGACATTTGAGATTTTGAGGAGGCACATCCCTTCCTCCTTGATGTTCAGCTGCAACTCCCTTTTACCCTTCCAATTCTCGCCCCATCCCACTGGCAGGAAGTAAGCAAATGCCTGTGTGTGCCTAATTGTCCTCTGGGGTTAAACACAATAATCCTTTTGGTGCTCAAAGGCTTTGAGGTAACAACAGATTTGGCTGGAATGTGCTAGATCAAATTTAGAGTCTTGTGCTCCTTAGTTGCTGCTTTTGGTTTTGCTGCTTGTCAAGGTCTTTTCTGCTCCTCAGCCCCTCAGTGGGGTGGTTGGGGGAGCGAAAGAGCTGGGAGGGGACACAGCCAGGACAGCTGACCCCAACTGACCAAAGGGATGTTCCATACAGTATGGTATCAGCAGCAACATATAAGGCTGAGAGAAGAGCAAGGAAGAGGGGGGACATTTGGAGTGATGATGTTTGTCTTCCCAAGTCACTGTTATGTGTGATGGAGCCCAGATTTTCTGGAGATGGCTGAGCACCTGCCTGCCCACGGGAAGGCATGAACGTATTCCTCGTTTGGCTTTGCTTGCGTGCATGGCTTTTGATCTACCTATTAAACTGCCTCTATCTCAAACCTCAAGATTTTTCACTTTTTCCCTTCTGATTCTCTCTCCCATCCCACCATGGGGGAGCGAGTGAGCAGCTCTGTGGGGCTTGGTTGCCAGCTGGGGTTAAACCACAACACTATTTTTGTCAAATAGCCTATTCCATGCTCACAAATTATGGCTGGAGGAAGCAGAGCCTGCTGCCAGCCCAGTGATCAGCGCACGCCTCCAGGGACTGCAAATTCAAGTTCACAGTTCCCTCCAGCTGAGATGATTCTGCCTTATGCTCATCACAGCCCCATCCTTATTCCACACAGCCCTCTTGCCACTCCTGCTTGGGTCCAGCTCAGGACTGGTAGCTGCTCAGAGGAAGAACAGGCAGAGCTGAATCTGTGTCTCTTGTGGAGCCCATTGCATGAGACTCTTGTTGAGACAACAGAGCAGGACACCAGTACCTCTCAAGAAAAGTAATTCTGCCTTATTGACAGCACCAAGTATAGCTGCAAGAGTAACCACTAAATAATGCAAAATATAATATTAATATCAGTTAACGAGGAAAAAAAACATTAACATACAGGAATTCAATTTAGCTTATGTGCTACCTGGTAACTGAAGGACAAGAAAAGGGTAAATGCGCATTAGATCATAACAATGGTGGTAGTTTTCCCTAATAAAATGCATTACTGTCATCAGAACCACTTGATATATTTACAACCAAGTCTCCACTGTCCCTTTGCATCTGCTGTGACTTAATTATGACGGTAGCACCAGCCTGTTAATATTGTTTGGAGCTGGCTTAATTTGCCTTCCATAATTTAGGCAAATTACAGGAGGTGGGAAGGGCTGAATGAGTAACCTTATTAGCAGAGAGACCTTCTCCAGGATGCAGGCTGGATGAAGGTTAAAGGAAAAAGATCACAGCAAAACCAGAAGAAAGCTAAATAATTCAGGCTGAAAATTTCATTTTACACGGCTTCTCTCATAACAAAATTTAATTTACTTGATCCCATGTTATAATCATTATTTTTATAACTTTATTTTTTCTATTTCTGTTTTTGGTCTTCAGGTCAATACTTTGTTGACAGCATAATATATGAACCTTGTGCAATAGCCATTATTTGTATTTATGGTATTGTAGATCATCCTTACACAAAGGAATAGAATAAAAGAATCATGTTTCTGAAAATTACAATGTCCACATTATAGCTTTTCCCCCTCTTAAAAAAAGAAAGGTATTTATGGAAGCTTTTAAGCTTTTTCTTCTGTCTCTCTCATGGGTGTAAATACAAAGTCATCTCATTAAAATGTATGAAATTACCCTGGCATAAAATTAATATAGGAGGAGATTTGGTCCCATGCTTTTTTGTATGGATTCTGAAGTATCAAAACTGTCTCTGCTACATCAGGAGCTGCATTCGTGTAATTCACGAAAGGATGGGGTCTAACGCACTCTGATTATCCCTGTATCAATTTTCACTGGCAGCACTAGTCTATACTATTGAATAAGTTATTATGCTTTGATTGATTTTTCTTTCTTCAGGCATGAATTTTATATTTGAGGCAATTCCTGTGAAAGAAGGAAAACTGATGCGACAAAACGGGAACCCCAACTTCTCAACACAGAATTTTTTTTGATACTTCCTGTGGAAGATAAATTGGTAGTAACGTGTTGTTCTCTACCTGACACCTAATAAAGACCAGGCAATTTTTCTCCTAGAGGGTTGGATTTTTGTTCCAATTGCTTTGTTTTTTCTCTGCCCTCCTCACAACTGGGATGGATTGTGTCTGCTCTCAGGAGAACTGACTGAAAACACACTGAAGACTGTGACACTGACCTCCATGAGAGCAGCCTCTCTTGGATCAGCCCAAGCTGAACTTTGCTTGTCTTTGAAGTCTGCTGGTTCCAGTTTTTCCCAGATTTCAGCATGAGGTAGACAAATGTGCTTAAACCCTCCTCTCCTGGATGTATATTTAATTTGAGGCAGGCAACGGAATATGGGTATTCTACATGACAACCAGCCCCAAAACCTTTTAAAACTGCATGTTTCAGTAAGTGTTTGATAGTCCCTCAAACCTGTCCCAGAATTCCTGAGACTGTTCAGAACTTTACCTCTGTTTTATCTCCGATTTTACTAGATGTGAGCAATATTTAACCCTACCACCTGTATGGAAACTTGATTTATTAGCTTAGCAAAATGAAAGCTTGGAAGATGCAAGGCAGCTCACCCACAAGGAGGCAATTACTATGGAGGGAATGGAGATGGAGGGCAATATTATCATGAGAATAAATGAATCAAAGGGGAAAAAGAGATGGTCATGGCTGCCCTGACCATGGCAATGATGACAGCTGCTCTCTCTGTTGCTACCACTATGGATGAATTCAAAGTAGAGAGGCTGTTATGCTGTGGGGGACCTTGTTGCAAGCACAAGGTAGTAGGAATAAAAACAGCACAAAAAGTAACACAACTATCTGTGAACATCTTGAAGGGAATGAAGCAGCAGGTAAATATAGACTTGTATTTGGCATTTCACATCAGAGTAAACTAATGCTGTTTGTGACTGGTCAAGATGCCTGGGTTGGGGAAGAAGCAGCAGGTACCATTTATCGAGCCTTTACAAGGGTTGGGTTTTTTGGATGCTACCTTGCACAACATCATCAAAAGGAGAAGAGAGGTCTTGAATGAGCCCTTCAAGTGTGAGCCTCGGAAGAGCCACGCAGCCAGCATTAAACAGCAGCTCAATGTTTAACTGGGAGAGAAAACATCTTGCTCCCACCATGCCATGCCTTTCACTGGAACCCCTCACTTTGCTCTCATGTTCCTGTGTTACAGGGTGTTACTGGTTAGCAGAAGAGAGTATTTCATAGAATCGTAGAATGGTTCAGGTCAGAAGGAACCTTAAAGATCATCTAGTTCCACCTTCCCCTCCTCAATTTAAACCCAAGAAATGTCAGAATTCTATCACCCTTCCCCTCTCCACCCACAGCATGTGCAGCCCTAAGAGATTATGTGCTTTCTCAGAGAAAACAGACAACCCAGTCAGATCCTACAAAACTCTTGGTCACTGGACTGTAGAGACAACCTCATTCACTCCGACACATAAGCAAGAAGAAACTTAAGGCAATTGCAGTTGACAACTTGTTTATCAGTTTTGGGAGAAATATCAAATAAAGTTTCAAGTCTATCAAAAACACAGTGTTATGAGGAAGTTAATTATTACACATAAAGATGTTAATAGACGGCTAAGGATAAACCATAATGGTGTCCTTCATGCAAACAGCATAAATATCCTTGACACAGTAGACTAGAATAGACTACATAGGATTATTTTGCTAATTCTGACCTTGTGTCATGGTACTTTTTTAAATTTTTATATTGTGGAAATAAGAGAATAAGTTCCCTTTAGTTTTATTTTTCAAGTCCTTATTCTACTTCAGAGAGGTTTTTCACCGTAAGATTTTAAAGTTAGTCTGTTTTCAGAGGGTTCCATATACTCATAATGCACACATGTAATTTACTTGATACCAAAGAGACAAAGACAGATATGCTGTGTTTATTCAGAAATAAGACCTTTTTTTAATGATTCATTGCCTGTCCTGAATAAATAATCTTGCATATATAATTTGTTTCAAGATGGATGAGCTTTTGCACCAATATTAAAGATAGTTAAGAATACCCTCTACAATATAAATCACCCAGTTGCTGTGAGGGATGTCACCTTGTGTGACAAAATGGGAGCTTAGGAAATTAGAAAGGAGATTAATTTCATGTTCTGATGCTCTTGCATAGAGGTTATATATAGTTTGAATCTCTACTTCTTGATCTTTCCATAGCTGAGGTAAATTGGTTTATGGAACTTCCAGATGCACATAAGGAAAGATTAAATGCAGTAAACATTTAAATTAATCTGTCTACTAAGTGTGTCCAAAATCAATACCAGGATGTAGATTTTTAGTGTTTTGGGCTTAATTCCTCACTAATGAGAGGTCATTTTTCACTTAATGGAGTTTTTCTGGAAGGCAAGTGTCTGCCATCTCATCTGATCACAGCAAATGACCTTCCTCTTTGAAGATAACCTGAGTTTATTTGATTTAAATTCAAAATTATCTCCTAACAAGGATCACTGACAAGCACTGAAATTCTCTGGAAAGGGAGACCCCAGTGTGGCAGCCAGTGACTCCATTCTGTGTATGGCTGCACTGGATGCTTTGTGAGGATGTGAACATGCTCTGCTTTGAGCTGGCCAGAACACCCTGACCCAGCTTTGCCTGGGCTGGATCTGGAGGCTCCAAGCACGAGTTGATTGCTCTGGGGTAGTCACCACCATGTAAGCATGGTCACTTTCTGGGTGCATTGTAAAACTACTGGGAAGCCATGCTCCTTCTCTGAATTTCTAAAGCCAAGAAAGGCCAAGAAACCTGACTGGTGTTAAAGGCTAAAAGTTAAAATGCTGTGTCAAAAGATATCACCATCTAGACTTTGCGTTTGTAATTACAGTCTGCTTCTTAAATACATCTGAGCTCCTTTTCAGCACAACACACTGTATTATCTGCCAGATGCTGCCCTTGGGAGACAGAACAATCTCTAGCATAAGGGAAAGAGCTCATTTTCCGTAACAGTTTTGAATTTCAATCCTTAGATAGATTTAAATTAAAATAAATTCATCAAATTCCCATAAAAAACATATTGAGTCAAAAGCTTGCAAATTCTCTGCCTGAATTTCTTCATGATGAAGAAGCAGGCTGGTCTGCTGAGTAAGTCCAATTGTAACGGGACATGGTTCAATCTGGCAGCCAAAGCCTAGAAGGCTGCTTTAAATTAGGAAGTATTTTAGAATTAGGATACTCCAGCCTTATCAGATCTGCTTGAATCTGTAGTTAAAAATAAATTGGGTCATTATAATGTGCAGTGTCGTTAATGCTAATGAGCTGGTTGGTTTAATTACATAAGAAAAACAGCTCTAATCTTTGGAGGGTAGGGGTTTTTGTTGTTTTGGGTTTTTTGTTTTGGTTTTTTATTTGTTTTTTAACTAGTATCAGAGATGATGCTAATGTTGTCTGTGCTAAATTTCTTCTCATAGTACATTTACTCGTTATCATGTCTGGTGATACAACCTTGAAAGTGTTAAGGAGAAAAAAACTAAAACCACACTGAAAAGCTGTGACTGATGCTGATTTTCTGATACACGTTTTCTCACCTCTCTTCCTTGTCAGATGGAAAGTAATACACAAAGACTTTCCAAGCTCAGAAAATCAAGAAAAGACATAGAGATATGAATTAACACCCTGTTCTATTTTTAAGTTGAGAGAGTGTTAAATGTCATCTGGGAGGGTCAAGTGAATTTACAACAGCGAGCCTAAGCTCTTCCCTGTTCACCTTTATTACCACATACCCTGTGTAGTGAAGGTCCTTTGGGTTATAACTTACTGTCATATGATTACTAGAAAAATAAATTAGTAGAAATGATGAACATATCTAAAAACTTTAATAATGGGCTACCTGATGCCTAGAAGACACCTTTGCCAGCCAGCTGGTATGTCTCTGATGGGGTTCATCAATAAGTGCATTTTTACTAGATCCTGATAAAGGTTGTAAAGCAAATGCAGGCCTGTGGAGTATCAGATATTGATAAACCGGATCAGTCACATAGAGTCACCTGCTCCACTTAACAAATCAGGCCCAGGTGAGAAGATACATGGAAACACCTAGGATATGCCATTGTTTGGGAGTGGTTTGGGAAAAGATAACTCACCATGAACCCTTCTGAATCAAAATCATCCAGTGAGCCATTTGAAGAAGACTGGTGAATGTGAGCAGAGAGGTGACCTCACCTGGAAACAGGTAACCAGCACTTGAGAGTCATCTGGCACTGGCATTTTCTGCAGAAGTTAAACTATTTAACCTAATTGATACTTTAGTTTTCCTTTAAAATGTGTATGAATCTATTAAAATATATTCACAAAAGCAATCATCTGAAATATCTCAGCAAAACCTTCTCTGGTTTGCAGTCAGTCCACCTGGCTCTCCTCCTGTGAGGGTGATCTCTGTCTTGTAGTTCCTGCCCCAAGAGATGTGGGCCAGTGCATGGCACTGAACCCACAGAGCTCTGGCTATGGTCACAGTCAGTCTTGATACAAACAGTGATACCTGATATTCCCCCAAAAAACCAAAATTTGCAAAACTTGTGACAAGCTCAGCCTCAGACACCTCTATACCCATAGAATCATAGAATCATAGAATCACAGAATCATAGAATCATAGAATCATAGAATCATGGAATCATGGAGCCATGGAATCATGGAGTCATGGAATCACAGAATGGTTTGGGTGGAAAGGGACCTTAAAGATCATCACGTTCCAACCCTCCTGCCATGGGTAGGAACACCTCCCACTAGACCAAGCTGTTCAAAGCTCCATCCAACCTGGCATTGAGCTCTTCCAGGTATGGGGCAGCCACAAATTCTCTGACTGGCTCCAGTGCCTCACCACCCGTCACAATAATTTCCTGCTAATATTTAATGTAAACCTACCCTCTTTCAGTCTGAAGCTTTCCTCCTTGTCCTGTCCCTCCAGGCTCTTGTAAAAAGTCCCTCTCCATCTTTCCTGCAGGCTCCTTCAGGTACTGGAAGGCTGCAGTTAGGTGACCCTGGGGACTTCTCTTCTCCAGACTGAAAAATCCCAATTTTCTCATTCTTCTCCTCACTAGAGAGGTGCTCCAGTTTTCTAATCATCTCCATGGCCTCTTCTAGACTTGCTCCCACAGGTTGAGGTCCTTCCTGTGCTGGGACTCCAGAGCTGGATGCAGCACTGCAGGTGGGATCTCACCAGAGCAGAGCAGAGGGGCAGAATCCCCTCCCTCATCTGCTGCCCACGGGGCTTTGGATGCAGCCCAGGACACGTTTGGCTTTTTGGGCTGCAAGTACACATTGCTGGGTCATGTTCAGTCTCTCATCCACAAGTACTGGTCTCATCTCTAAATGTAGCATCATAAAGCTGTTAAAATCTGCAGACTTCACATACTAAAAATATGAAGCATAACAGTATGTGCCAAGTAGAACATGAATGGTTATATTTCTATATATGTTGGCCGCATGTCCCTTAAGCTTTATGTCAGAAGGGCATTAGGTGAATACTAAACATCCCAAGAGCACAGAGTTAAGGGTTGACCCTGCTCATATTTATTTGACCTTATGCTTCGCTGCCAGGGGGATGTGAGCCTTTCATGCTCGAGCTGAGAGCAGCAGTCCCATCTGTTAAAGCAGCTCCACAACTACTGTGGTATAGACAGACAAATAATGTCTGGTTTTGACATGCACCCATTACTGAGCGCTGACAAAATCTCTAGGACCTTATCCATTTAACAACTGAACCACCAGTGAGAGTCTCATCGTATTCCAGATTGTAGGCTTTGATTCAGAATAGCTTTTTTATTTAGACAAAATGTATTTAAAGTATTCCAACTCTTTAGTAGATCACAATACATAAAAGAATAGATGCAACATTTTATGTAGTGTTTTCGTTTTAATACTTTGAACTAAAGAGTGAGGGGTAGGAACTTATCACCAAAGGAACTATGTGTTTTGAAGAATGTTTTCTATACATCACATTTGCCGCAGGCAGGGTAGATGTATGCATATTTTCACTGAAATAGAATGTGCAGTGATATATTTCTTCATTTCAGTCAAATTTAGATGTCTAGCCTGCCATTATAGATGATTAGATAGCTAAATTTACTGCTCTGAAATTATTCTTAATAACGCCATAGCTCTCAACCTGCTTCTTAAGCTCCAGAAGGGAAATTGATATTGTGGGTAATTATTTTCAGCAGTTCTGAATACAATAAAACTGCACACATTGGAATCACATGTATGTCTGTTCATTAAAACACACCCCTCCCCCCCCACTGCTACAGAACAACAGGCATTTTTAAAAAATGTAAATCCCTCTTGGTTTATCCATCTATCATAGATAATATGTATGTGTCCAATGGATGATATATGGAATAATGTCTTGCTTTTCTCAGCAGTTGCTTCACTCACTTGTCTTTAGAACACAGCTCCTGCTAACACCAAAGGACGGGACTCCTACTTCCCTCCATGACCATTTAAAAGTAATACCCTCACACTACCTGTCATCTTCATTGCAGTGTGGTTGATAAAGGAACAGACACTGAAGGCTTATTTATGGCTTGGAATCTGACCATGAAACTCTGAAATTTCAGGTGTAATGTTTGAAGTCTACAGCAGGATACACCTCACATGCTCCCTCTGCGAAGGGGCCTGGACTGCTCTATCCAGGGGGATACTCTCAAGGAGGGATGAGTCACCACAAGTCAGACTTAATTACCTTGTTCATTGTTTGGGTCTCGGAAGTCCTCAGTTTAGATTCTACTAAGCTTCTTGCAGATGTCTCAGAGATGAGGCTCAAAACCAGCTTGTGGAAGAGCACACAGCACTTTTCTTTCCTTAACACCACACATGAGAGCCTCGCACACTGACCACTAGTTATCCTGTCAGAGAGATGCCTAAAGGGACATGGTAAAGCATTGTCCACACTCCTCTGTTTGCTCTGCTCTGTTCTCAGCCAAGAGGTAGTGACAGGGAGTGCCAAAGTCCCCATTGTTACTATGAAAATGAAAAACAGAAACTAGGACATACAGCCTGAAAACCAGAACAAAATAAAACCACCAAGAAAAAAAACCCCAACTATAAAGAATAACATTATTTTACCAGAATTTGACATTCTTCTGTTAATCAAGTAAAGCTTATTAATGGATGGGTTCAAAAAAGGCATCTTTGGTCTGAATTCATCCTTTCTGACATTAATGCCTCACATTTAGCTCATCTGTCTCAAGGTGGTTTGGGAGCTCTTTTGATATTTAAAGGTACTTCTTCTCCTAAGCCAGACTTCCCTGAATGGTATTTTGTTCCCCTAATTATTTTACACTGAATGTAGATGACAGTTTTTCAAAGAGAAAGATTAGATAAATCCCATCTTTGGGGCCCTGGCCCACTGCAAATGAATCAACAATGGACACGTCAATGCTATTAAAATAATTTGAACTTCCAGCCTTAACAACTCTTGAAGGTGATAGAGAAGAGTTGTGCAAACTTAGAACTTCTCTACTTGAAATGAAGAAGGTGCCCAAATCACAAGTATCATGTAAGGCACATGCTCTCATGGAGTGATTTTTTTCCTGTACATTGCTAAGAAAAATATTTCAAGCTCCTGCCTCTCCTCAGTACTAAATCAAAGTTTGACAGTAGATATATTGTTATTTTGCACGAGTAGATGACGCATTAATTTATAAGTCTTTAGAATAATGCTGTTTAGCAACATGAAATAAGATGAAAGAATATGCCCATTACTTATTCCTAGTAAAAAACACCAGGTATACAATTTACACAAAGAGAGCAATATCTGGCACAATCCTTGTTGCTGGGAATAGAAGGATTTGCACAAGGTATCCCCATTATCCTATCAGCCTAATTTGGCTAAGCTCATTTTAATGGAGTGCGGAAACACGGCTGCTTGTTCATCCTCTCATCCTGGGAACATATTGTAATTAACTGCCTGAGCAGCTGCATGGCAGCAGGAGAAGGCTCTAAATGATGTGACTCTGTTGATATTACCTGTGCTAAAATGATTTTGGAGATTGGAAGGGAAGAGCTGATTGCCTTTAACGGCAGTGTCTAAAGCCTAAATGAGTTCTGACACCTGAAGGAAGGAGAAATAACCTGCAGGCTTCACATCAGCCCTCTGTAAAATGCATTTGGAAGCTTGATCACCATGACCTCACCCTTGCAATTATTTCAGCCCCTCCAGTTATTGTCATATTTATTGTCAATTTTGTTTTAATTGATACTGTGAATGTTAACATAAACTTGATGGCAAAGGAACAACTATTCACTGTGTAAGGCAATTTCTTCATTAGTGCAAGGAACCAAGATACCACCAATGACCCTGCTCGTGAGTAAACAGCAAGAGTACATTGAAAATCTGCCAAAAAAATGTGCCTGGGGAAACTATTACAACACTTTATTAAAATTGAAGAAAATGTAGTTAGTCTGGCAGACAGCTATAGTTTGTAGGGAAGGATGGGGCAGGACCTGAATAATACATTTAAGGTATTAATAGCAATGGTTAAAACACTGTCTTCTGTAGGATGACACAATAGTAGTGCAAAGCTGGGTGTTATCTTTGTTTCTAATCTGTGAGATTAAGACAAACGTTGGTCGTCATGGTGAATTATCATGAAATGCAGCTGTGAGCCAAAAGTCTAATTGAAAACTTCTGCATCTTCTCCAGGCTGAACAACCCCGAGTGTCTGGGCCTGTTTCCATAACTCTGTGTCCTGTTCAAATCACTTATGCCACCAAAACAATCAGCAACCTGGTCTAGTGGAAAGTGTCCCTATCCATGGAAGGGGGGTTGGAGTTAAATGAACTTTAGGGTACTTTCCAACCCAACCCATTCTATAATTGTTACCAGAGGTATGTGCTTCACTTGCCCTTTTGGCTGCTGGCAGCAGGGAGAGAGAATCACCGGAGAGTGTCAAGGGTGTGCTTCCAAGCTCATAATCAAGAGAACACTGTGGGAGCTCCAAGAAAGCGTATAGGAGAGAGTGTGATCTGGTGAAACATCTCATCCATCTTTGAGAACCTCTGCAGATGTCACTCTGCAGCTGTTTGGGGTGCTAATCCAGTGCAGAGGCTGTCAACAGGGCATAGAGCTCTGAGTGATCCTGGAGCAGGAGCACAGAGGCTGCTGCTCAGTAAGGCTTGTGATCTCATGAACATTTTTTGGCTTCCTTCTGTCTGTAAAAACGTGACATGTTTGCAACTCGCATTTATAGACAGACTTCATAACCTCATCTCAGTTAACTACAGCTTCCCTCTGCTTGTTTGCAAAAACCATGTGATGAGTCTTGTTTAAGAACATAAGGTCCCCTGTGTAGAAAACATTTCTCACAAGCTAGTTGTGCATTGTTCAACACAGAAGCTTCTGGGCCTTATTAGTGTTGTTATTTGTATTTCAGAGAGCACCACAGAGATTTGAGAAAAGTTGTTTTCTTGGCTGGAGGAAGGGGTTTCCCCATGAAGGGTTGCTTCAGGGACATTAAAATCACAAATAAAAATGGCACAACACAAAGCACAGAATGGAATTCTGACATGATTATGGGGGAATACAAATTACAGCCACAGCAGTACTAAGTACTAAATATCAGCATAAATATTTGTCTGTTCCATCTGTATATTCTAACAGAGATTTAGACACAGAACTGCCGAATATTACCAAAGCATTTGTTCTAATAATATGGATTTTTATATTTCTACTGTTATGAGCAGTATTAATTCTTCATTTGAAGTACATTTGTCTTCATCATTCACAGTATCCCTTTCATTTACACTCAAAACTCTGTCAGAAACATGCTGTATTCATTCCACTGATTCTGATCTAAACTACCCTCTTGGGTGAGAAATGCAAAATACATTTATTATGCTTTAATTAGACCTTTAGCAAATCCTTAGCAAATGGCAATTTTGAGCAGAAGACAAGAGTGCTACTTCCTTTAGATTCTCCCTACCACGATAGCAGGATGACAGAAGGAGCTAGGAGTTAATAGGAAACATTAACCAAAATTTGCCCTTGCAGCAGCCAGCAGTTCAGCTGCCGTTTCATATTTCTTCCGTGACATCACACGTACTTCCAGACCTTAACATTTGTCCATGGCCTTCAGGGAGTGCACAGCTCAGTAATAGGATGAACTGCTTTTAAAAGATTGTTCTAATACCCTCAGGGCTGACACAGCACTGATGTCAGTGGAGGTAAGGGAGAGTGCTGAACTCCTCACCTCTGTTCCTATCACAGGGAGGATGAGAAATGAACACCCTGATGCTGCCAGCATTGCAAGCTGTCTGTAGCTGCCCACAACCAGCAGTCAGGATCAAAGGGTGGGGGATGCCAGGGCCCCACAGTGCTCAGGTTTGAGTGCTGTGATGGGGGAAGAGCAATGGGGCCTATTGAGGTGGGGAGAAGAAGGGGCACAGAAATTTCAGTCTTGCTTTTTTTTCCAGGAGACCTAGATCTGACTATCAGCTTAAAAATGCAGTTGTGCTCTCCAGGGGTTCAGGTACTTTAAGACATTATTAATCTGCATTGGATCACCCCAGTAGTCCTGTATGTACTGGTTGGCCTTTGAGAGGTTAGAGAAACACTCAATTTCTCAGTCACAACATTCTTTGTCCTAAAAAGAGGACACTAGCACATGGGAAAAACAGTGACTAAGACATCATTGAGATAAAAATTCCTTCCCAGGCCTGCCCTTTGGCTGCCCACTGGCTTCGGGTGAGTCCCCGTGGTTTATCTTCTTTCTCTTAGAAGCTTCATCTAATCAGTGCAAATCTTTTAGTGTAGGAGCACCTTCTGAAATGGGTTTGTCTAACATCAAAGGTGACTGATGTCCCCAAGTTCAACTGCAGTGTATAAATAGTAAGAAGGAGGCCAGCGGGCTGCAGAGAGCAAAATCTTTGTGCTTTGCATTTTTTGACCTTTTCAACTGTAAACTTACAAATATTAAAAGGAAAGGATCCAAATCTGCAAAGGAGGAGGAGGAGGAGAAAGGGAGGGAAACCATGTACTAATGACTTATGAAAAATCATTTGGCAATTCGTCATCTGCCTTCTTTGAGATAAAAAGCCAATATAAAGGGATCAAGAGCAATTATGTCCCAGCCTATGAAATGTCTTAGGCTACCCTCAAGCCTTCATTTTTTAGCTTATGAAATGTCTTGGGCTCTGCTCAAGCCTTCACTTTTGAGTTTATGTTTTGCCCTTTGTGTGTTTTGTCTCTTTTGCGAATAATGGACTCCATCATCGTTATCAGGTATTACTTTCATTGTGGTACTTACACTCTTGAAAGTTTGAAAGTTCAGGATATGGTTGAAAATTGACCTGATTATAGTTGCAGAATATACAGGGTTTCAAGGAGCTCTTTCATGTGCCTAATGAAGACATAATTGGGATAAGAGGACCAAAAGCTGAAACTTAAAAAAAATCCATCCTCGAAAGCTTGAGGTTTTTTTTAAACAACAGCTGCAGAAATTTGTGCTGGAGCCAAGAGAAATAGTTGATAACTCTCTGTTTCTCTCTCTCTCTGGGCTTTTCAAACCAATCTGAGTGTGTTTCCCAACAGCCCAGTGGCCTTGATGTTATTCAGCATAGCAGGGTGGAATATTGCTATCTTGGCAAGTAACATGGAGAAGTCGTGGAAGAAGATGGATCCTGCCTTAATAAAAAAGACCAAACAGCTGCCTGTAGGGTATTAATTTATTTGGACAGCAGCTCTGTCCCATCCTCCTGGAGTTAAACACTCTGTGAACACGGCAAGGAGAGCTCTCTGCCTTGCAGAACTCACAGGTTAAATGTAAGATGGGATACAACAGACAGGCCAGGAAAGCACAAGGAAGCCACCATTGGTGAAAGTGATAAATCCAGTGGTTTCAGGAGAGGAAGGACACAAGCCCTGATCACAGAGCAAACAGGTGTTTGAGGGAAGGATTTCAGAAGGGAATCATAATAGAAAAAAAACCCCAGAGCAGTCTGAAATTACTAACTAATGCCAGGGAAAACCAGAGAAGGCACAGAGGAGCTCACGTGAAGGCACAAAGCAAGCAACTGAGCTGATGCCAAGGCCCAGCTGAGGATAAGGAAGATAAGGAAGGCAAGGACACAAAACTGTTGGCTGCGAAATATGTTCAACAAGTTTCTCCTGGCTGTACTGTAGGCTGGTGAACAGCAAAAGCAGTTGGAAGAGAAGGTGGATGACATGAGCAGCAGTGTTTTGAAAGGGCAAGAAAGGGGAAGGGAAGATGCCCACATTATAACAAATGGCAAATTGATGGTGTCACCACAGTGACAAAGCCAAGAGATGGGGCAGGCAACAGGGCAGAATCAGGGCCAGATTCAGGGTCCTGGTGAGATTACAAATGCCCAAAAGGAATACAGAAGACAGACTGAGATGCTGGTAAGAGATTGATTGTGGTGTACCCTTCGTGTACTGCCCAGAACAGGATTTATTCTCAAAATGCCTGACAAAACAGATTTGCTCTTTTTGATGTTTTTGTAATATATTCTTCATCATTCTTCCAGCCAGCCAGCTGATCCAGCCTCTGCCAGCCACAGGTGGGCTGTGGGCTCATCACAGCAAGCAAATGCAACTCTATTGATTTAAAGATGTACGAGTCTCCTGCTAGCAAATCATTGTATTCAATGATTTCTTCATTGCATTTAATCATAGGAGTAGGTGTTCCATTATATTCAAAAGACATTTCTTCCTTTTTTAGGAGACTTATGGAATAGCACATAACAAACGCATGGAGAGAGGCATCTTTAAGCAGGTCCACACAATGGAAGCAGACTTTGATGACAGGAAAGGTCAGACTGGCAGATCCTTTTCATGCACAAGGGTGCCGTGCACTTTCCAAATACTAAACTGCCACTATAGTAATGCTCAGGACCAAACAAAATCCACCTTTCTCTCTCCTACAACCAGGTTTATTAGCCCAGTGAGAACCCTCACCTGCTTTCCTCAGAGTAGAGTCAGGCTGTTGTTTTTCTGTTCTTCTCCTGGCCTCACAAATCATGAACTGTGAGTTGTGGATCCAGAGGGATGGAGTGCGTGTTCTTGGAGCACAATGGCTGGGGACAGAAGTGACAGAGACTCAAAACCCCCCACATCAGGAAAGGTTAAATTCCTGCTTTTTAAGTACTGACTTCTTCCCTGTCATGGGTTTGAATATCTGTGGTCTGCTAACCCTATGGATCTGTGCATGGCAGTGGGCTCCTGCAAATACAGCACCACAGGCCAAGTTCTCAAGGCTTTTGGGTGGAATTAGACACTGGTGCCCAAATCTGAACTTCAAGAGATCTTGAAGGTGACATGGGCACCAACCTGATCTGAATGGGCAACAGCAGAGATGTACAATGCCTGTGTTTATGTGGAACTCTGGGGCTGACCAAAGACACACATAGACAGTGGAGAGTAAGGAGAGTATCAAGAGAATGGCTGCTTTGAAGCAGTTGTCTGAGCTGTTGGCATCCAGATTTTGCAGAACATTAGTCTAAATACAGTCTTAATTTAGATGACTTCAATCTCGCCTTCACCGCAATTACATGGAATTGAATTTTGTCCTGCACTTATCTGTGCAGTAAGCTCTTCAGGGACACCTCAGTCTTAGGCTGGTATCAAAACACATTTATCATCCCTCTATATTTTCATTAGTTTTGTGACTGTGCCTTTCTAACCTGATACACTGCTTCCATTAGTCCAGACACAGAAACAGCTGATCTGACAGAAGGGCCCTTGCCTATCTTATTTATCTTTTTCAATACTTTTTTTTATAATTTCTAGATCATGTGCTTAGAATTAAGTTTGGAAGATTGCGATTTGAATCAGTTCTCTCTTAGCCTATAGTTATTTTTAGTTAGGTCTCAGTGTAATCGTGGCAAAGAACCTCAGTCTTGATCAAATCTGTTTGCTCTTCCCCCTCTGTTTCTCCAAAACAGTAATTGAATTGTTGTATAAGTCTAGTGAAAATAGCATTTTCCGTTTTCAAGCATCAAAGGTCTTCGCAAGTATTTATTGATTGCTGTCTCTTGTGAATCCTCTTTGAAGCAGGTATGGTCTGTTATAGCTGTTTAAGCAATGGATAAACAAGCCATAGAGCTTGAATGACGTACAAGCATAGATATTTTTATTAAATCCCTTCTTTCAAGCCAAATTCTGATAGGAAACTTCATCCTTCCCTCGCAAGCCTGGAAATGGACTCAACAGCTCAAGAGTTTTAGTTCAGCACACTGGAGCTGAGTGCAGAGCACTGGGCTCTTCCTCTGACCTGCCCATGCTGCCATGGGGTTGTCAGGAAATTGCTGCTGGGAAGGTTTCCTGGATGCTGCTGGCACTCAGCCTGTGCCTGGCACAATCTGCAGAACATGGCACAGCCCAGAGGATGCACAAGAAAGCTTCCAGCCAAACTAAGTGATGGCAGACACATCCCTCTGCATTCCCACTCAGTGAGACACTGAGGAGCTGAGGTTCCACTTTCCTTTTGATCTCCCTCATCTCCTCCAGTGGAAAAATTTCCATACATCACGTGCTTATTCAGGAGCTTTCAAAGGGCAATGAAACATTTTGGCCTTTACACAACTGATTTTTTTTTTTTTTCAGAATGACTTGCAATGATTTCTTTTGAATGCTTTTGGCACCAAACTGGATCTCCCTACCAGGCATGCACAACTGAAGGGGACCTGCCGTCTTCTCCACCAGGATCCACGTTCCCTGGATGGAGGCACACTATCATGGATGCATTCTGGTATCATTTGTTCATGTGAAATAAATTAGGTTCTTTTGCTTTCCCCTAGTAAAATAAATTTCTGGCTTATCCTTTGTTCTCCCTGCTTCATTTTGTATTTCTTTTTCTCAGGCATGGAAAACCAGAATTCTCATGCTATTCCAGATAAAGTCTCATGACAGTCTTGTATTTCCTTATCTCCAGTTATCTCACGGCTCTACAAATATCCAGTTTTGTTATCTTAAGTAATAATTTCTTACATGTCAAGAGAAAAATGCATTGTTGACTAATTTAGAAAATTTCTTATCAAAGAAGACTGCAGATTATTCTGAGGATTCTGTTTTTAACAAAGACTTGTAGCATATTAATTCATTTCTCTGTATTTCTATATTTTCCTTAATAATTTCTTCTAAAGTCTTAGATACAACACTAATTGGGTTTTAATTATCCATGGGGGTTTTTTTTACCTGCTTGGTAAGTCTTCTCCAGTGAATTTTTTGGACAAGATCTCTGATGAGATCAAGAGATACATGCAAAGAAACTGTGCCAAGGAAAAATACTTTTCACAATACCACAGGTCAGCTATTTTTCCTTAGTCCACTGAAATCCACAGGGCTGATGAACATAAGCTCGTGAAGCCAGAGTCAGATATAAGAGTCCTGTCCTTGCAACCACCCTTTTCACAAGATTTGGCACTTCAGGACAGGGTGATTTAAAAGCCTGCCATCCCAAAATGTCCCTGCCAGATCACTGATTAGGTGAGGTGCTGATTTTGTTACTGCCAGTAAATATAAACTACTATCAATCTCAGTTTACATTAGAACATCAGGTTGCAAACTGTGCAGGCTGACAACTCAGATTCACAATCATCTCTGATTTAGCTGCAACAGCTGAAGAGTTTATCATGCAGGCGGGTAACATCTTCAGCCAGCACAGGTAAATCCAGTGTGAATCAGTCTGAATTGCCCTTGTTTTCTCAATTACCCAGCTATCAATGTACAGAGAATCACGAGAGACATGCTGCAGAGCTCTGCCTTCTGCTCCAGAGGTCTAAGTCTTATCAGAAAAGACATGATTCAAGATCCCATGCATACATTTCAGCTATTCCACTTGTCTCATCAAGCAGTGGCTATGTATTATTATTAATATTAATAAGAATTTTATCAGAATATTGTATTCCAAAGCCAAGAAATAGAACCCTACTTTTCTTATTGTGGGGGAAATGCTGACTGTTTGTTGCTGCAGTTCCTGTCTTGGTTGGCAGCTGTATCAGTGACAGGCAGGGAGAGGTGAGAGCTGTTCTGCAATTAGACTGAGCCTTGTGGAATGAGCCTCTCAGAGCAGAGATCTTTGTGCGTGCTACTGAGTGAAGGGGTTAGCTCACATCTCAGCACGGACGTGATCTCGTTGTGCAGGAGGCTTTTGAAAATGGCTTGGGCTGAGAGGGAATGAGGGTCACTGCAGCAGCTGAGATTGAAATGGCAGGTGCCACCGGGGAGGTGACAGGCACAGAGGAAGGGACGTGGTGAGACATGCTGGCTGCCTGTGTGGAAATAAGTGTTCCTGGTCCTTGAAGTCAGGTGTTACACATCGGCCTGCATCCCACACTAGTAAATCATGACAGCCCTCAGAACAAGGTGGATGCACAAAAAACACTTTAGGGAATGATCCCTGGACTGTGCAAGCTGTTGAGTTGTATTCAGGCACTGCTGGGGAGTTCACAAGTTGGAAGAGGACAAATTCTTGACAGAGAACAATCTAAGGATTTACCATCACATGGAACCACATTCATGTGCCCAGGATTATGCTGGAAATTACAGAGGCAGCTTTGGTATGCAAACGGATGCAGAACTGGCACTTCACTGGCAGGGAAAGGTTTGCCAGCATCCAGATCTTATGGCGTGGTTCAGGAAGTCACCAGTAGGGATGGCTGCTCTACACGCACAGATTAGAGCACCTGGTCCATCGAGTAACAGAGCAGTCAGGGCACAGAGAAGACTGGAAAGCATGGACTGGTGAGGTGTTTTCCTCAGTGCCAGCACACTGAGGCTGGATGAGCAGACCACAGGTCCAGTGCTGGCTGCAGGGCATGGCTGGGGCTTGTGGCTGAAGGGGACAAGGCAAATTCACTGTCCTTGGAGCCTGAGGTTTGCAAAGGGCACCCTGTGTGGGTTTGTGGATCCACATCCACCCCCTCTGCTCAGCTGGAGCAAAGCCTTTTGGGTGCACCTCCCATATTCACGTGTATGGGAAAATATCTACTGTTTTGGCTGAAATTCTCTCCAACTGTACTGTTTATCCACTAAGTTCCCTCACTTTTGTATTACTTTGGTCAGTTTAGTAAATTTCTCCTGAGAAAAATGAAAGGCAATCTTTCATTGTTCATGTGTCATATGTGACTTTCAAAAACAACCTTTTGGGCAGAGATTTTTAATTTCACCTGGTTAAAGAGGCCTTTAAATAGCACTCAGCAGGACCTCTGCCAGGCTCTGTCCTTGTGTACCCAGGACAAGCATCTATGAAAGGTAATGGAAGAAAAGTAGAATCACCTACATGGTTCTGCAGTGGAGGTGAATTTTTACAAAAGGCCAAAATAGGTACTTTTACAGATGCAAGGATCATATGCATGCAGATATATGATCTGGGTTTGGGGTTTTTTTTGGCTGACACTGAAAATAAACAATTTCATCTTTCAAGTGACAAATGAGTTCTTATTTGGCAGAGTTGATTAAATTTGTTTTGTGGATAGAAAAAAAATTGTGCTGCAGTTCACTGATACAGAAACAATTAAAATAGATTGTTTTACCTGATGCAATTCCAGACATGAACTAATTATCCTTTTATGAAATCACATCTGTAAAAGGATAATTGATTTGAATGAGTACAATATTTCACAAAGACAGGAGTGAGTGCAGCACCTACTTACCTACACAGCAAATTCTTACAGTCTTTAAAAATTTAATTCTGAATAGTGGCTGGTTTAATATTTGCTTGTTTTTACTTCATACATACATTTTCATTAATGTATGTCCTTCCCTCTTGGATATATATTTAAACATCAAAATATTGGGCTTCAGAAAAACAACCAATTAGCTTG
Source organism: Ifrita kowaldi (assembly GCA_013398055.1). Lineage (NCBI taxonomy): Eukaryota > Metazoa > Chordata > Aves > Passeriformes > Cinclosomatidae > Ifrita > Ifrita kowaldi. The sequence goes on from VZRS01006879.1 coordinate 91,475, forward strand.
GAGCACTGCACATGAGCCCCGGTTTACTTAAATGACACAATGGTTTCTAAACCTTCTGTTAAATCTTGTTGTTTCCACAGACGGTCTCAATGAGTTCATCTAACATGATGTAGCTCTTTTTTGTTGTTGTTATTTGCATATTAAGTAAAATAGTAGCAATTGCTCCTGTTTCTTTTGCTGAATGGATGTTCTACCTAGAGAATAGGATTCGGTACAGCAGCACATTTCCTGCTGGCCCTTGCAAATGCTTTGCCATGCAGAAATAGGATCTACATTGGCATCCAAAAGTCTGAGATACATTGGAATAATGCCAGAGAAGGGCTGAAAGTCCAATAGAATAGAGGTGTGACACAGGAAGAACAGCTAAAGGGATTTACAGCATACAGTGTAAAGGACAACTACCTTAGAGATAGAGCGATAAACAATATTTAGAGAACGTGTAAAATAATGTCAGAAAGAGTGGAAATTTAAGCATGCGATTTGGAAATTATCAGTGACATTTAGTTGTCAGGTCAATTTGCTGGTGGAATAATACATACAGGGCAATAATAACTCAGAACAACTGAGAAGGAAAGATGCTTTGAATTTGCCCATCACAGACAACTGAGAGTCACCGCTGCTGCACCTGTGAGAAAAGCAAAGGGGTTTCTAGGACAGATGAGACCTTTTCAGAATATACAATGAAATACAAATGTCACTGAATCTCACAGCACCTCAGTGTCCTTATTCCTGGAGAACCCTCATCTGCAGTACTTTGAGACAGTGAGGTCCTACATTCAAGAACCCAAACTGCGCATGGTGAAGAAATCAACAGTAAAGTGGCTGGGCTGCTGTACAAAAGGAATCTGGGTGCACCAAGCTTGCTTAAGCCATAATGATGAAAGGAGAAAAGATTTTTATTAAAAAGTACTTCCTTTTCTCCATTTTTTCAATTCCAGAAGGGTCAAACGAGGTTAATGCAGGACAAATAAACTGGGCATGAATACATTTAGATAGAAACCAGGAGAAAGCTTCCAACTCTCTGGATCACCACAAGTAAACATCAACAACAAGAAAAAAGTTTTGAGACAGATCCTGATCAGCAGTTCATGTGGATAGTAAACTGTGTACCTGTAATAGCAGGAAGCAGAATCTGATGACCCTTCTGCTCTAACATTCCTGGTAAAGTAAAATAGAGCAGCCTGATCAATTACTCCTGACTCAGAAAATTGTGCTTATTTGTGACTGAATTAAAAAACACATGGGAATTTAGCATCTATTTAATTATTGGACTGAATTAGAGCTTTACCAAGCACTGCAGGCTAATGTATTTTGATAACAAGAACTAAATTTCTTGATGCAATATTGTGTTGTCAATAGAAAAAAATGCATCATAAAGCAAACAGAAAATACAGCATAAAATAAACCAAATATAAGAATAAAATAATAGTATAAACACTGCAGTACTAATTTTATTTTTTCATAGCAGAGAGTTGGTGATGGTTTCTCTTAAGCCACAGAAAACCAGATTTTATATCATCCAAATATGAAAGTTAAAAATGAGTAGAGTATATCATGTTCCATGTGTTTATTCTGGTTGAACGTTACATTGATTTTGTGCTATCCTCTGCTTTAGGTGCATGCTATTAAAGCTGTGTGCCATTTCCATACTGCTGAAATGCTGTGTTATTAACAGAAAGAAAGGAGTCATTTTAAAGGTCCATGAATATTTACTTGACGAGGATTTTGGTGGAACTGGAATCAACATTACCTTCTACCAGAAGGTACCAAAACAGCACTGAAAAGAAAAGCGAAAAGTTCAGCTGTAATTAAAGAGGAAGGTCATTGATTCCGTTCTCAAAGCACAGATTCCAGTAACCTAAAGAGTTATTAATGGAGACAGCATGATGATGATCAAAAGAGAAGCTTGCAAGAAATAAAGATTTTCAATACTGTGCTGCTTTCCCAGCTGCAGGCCTTGAGCCAATACAGTTATGAGTAACTGCAAAGCCAGGTTAAAGTAATATATTTTTTATGGAGAATGTGCTTTCAATTTTGGAAATATAACAAAAGCCAGTTTGCATTTGGCATTACTTAACAAGCAGGAGCAGAGAACATGGTTCAGTTTAATTGTTGGAACTACTAAGATATTCTTTTATGATGAAGTCATTTAAGTAAACAGCTGCATGCCAATAATCTTCAACATTCCAGTTCCATGATTTACTTAAAAAATCTGATTTATAACTGCCCCAGAGCAATGTGTTGTCTATTGGGTGTACTGGATTGAATATGCAAATTGTCTTAATGCTGCCATCTTTCATCAGACAACCCCTAGAAGAGGTAGAGATGGAAAGAATTGGCAGAAACTTTGTGTTTTGACAGCAAATGAAGCAAATGAAAGGAGAAAAATGAAAGAAGCAAAATGAAAACTCAGTTGCCAAGGCAAGCAGCTCCAGTGCCAGCACAATTGGCAGAGGAGCATTCCAGAGAATTCCTCAGCTGAGGGAATCTCAGGGAAACACAGAGACCTGGCAGAAAATCACAGCACATGTCACAGCAGCTGAGGGGACCTGGGCAGGACCAGGGCAACAGTGGCCAAGCCCTGCCATGGATCAAAGAAACTCAGGGAACACACAAAGAGTACAAGAGAACAGATGTGTCAGTTTTTGTGGGAGTTTGCATGGAAAGGTGAGCAGGGGGAGGTTGTAGCTCACCCAGCTTGACCAGGGAGCAATGGCATCGACTGTTGAGTTACCAGGGCTCATGGAAAAAGCTTTAAACTAGGTTTGAAAGGGGAAAGAGATAAAACCAGGCTTACTAGAGGTAAGCCTGGTGGCAGAATGCCAATATTTGAGGGAGTGTGCTAGTGAAATTCTTCAGGCTGCTCCAGGCTGTGCTGAGCACACTGGAGCACTCCTGAAATGTCCCTGTTGGAGTATGCACAGTCCCTACAGCCATCTCCATGGGGCAGGGGATGGAGATCCACGCTGCAGCAAACATGTAAAGGCTGCTGATACACTAGAAACCATAGAAGAACCTGAGAACAATCCCATAGGAATCATGGCCTCTCTCCCAGCAAAGGCAGCAGGAACAGCAGCCCAACTGAAGTGCATCTTCAGCAATGCATGCAGCATGGGCAAAGAGCAGGAGGAGCTGAAAACCATTCTGCAGCTGGAGAACTACAACACAGTTGCAACCCCAGAAATATGGTCAGATGAGTCACACAGCTGCAGTGGATGGCTGTAAGGGACCGGAAAGGAAGGCAAGACAGTGGGGTAGCCCTGTGTGTTTGGGAGTGTTTTGACTACCTAAAGCTTGATGATGGTGATGAAAGGATTGAGTGTTTATGGGTAAGAATCGAGGGGAAGTCCAAGAAGACAGATATCCTGGTGAGATTCTGTTATAGACTGTCCAGCCAGGACAAAGAGGCACATGAAATATTCAATAAACATCTGGGAGAAATCTCACAATTGTTAGCCAGCTCCTGCCCTTGGGTCACAACAAGCCCCTGCAGTGCTCCAGGCTGGGGGCAGAGTGGCTGAAAAGCTCCCAGAGGGAAAGGCCCTGGGGGTGCTGGCCAAGAGCGGCCAAAAACTGAGCTGGCGTGGGCAAGAAAGCCAGTGGCCTCCTGGCATTCTGTGTCAGCAACAGTGTGGCCAGCAGGACCAGGGCAGTGATTGTCCCTCTGTGCTGGGCACTGGTGAGGCCTCTCCTCAAATCCTGAGTTCAGTTTTGAGCCCCTCATGGCAACAAAAATTGAGGTGCTGGAGCAAGTTCAGAGCAGGACAATGGAGCTGGGGAAGGGTCTGGAGCACAAATGTGATAAGGAGCAGCTGAGCAAGCTGGGGGTGTTTAGCCTGGACAAAAGGAGGCCCATGGGGACTTCATTGCTCTCTACAACACCCTGAAAGGAGGGGGTAGTCATGTGGCTGTTGGTCTCTTTCTGAGTAACAAGTGATGGCACAAGAAGAAATGTCCTCAAGTTGCACCCAAGGAGGTTTAGATCAGATATTAGGGAAAGTCGCTTCATGGAAAGTGTTGTCAAGCATTGGAACAGGCTGCCCAAGGAGGTGGTTGAGTCACCATCCCTGGAGGTATTTAAAGGACATGTGATGTGGTGCTTAGGGACACGGGTTAGTGGTGGACTTGGCTTGCAGTTGGATTCAATGATCTTAAGGGTCCTTTCCAACTTAAATGATTCTGTGATTGTGTGTGTGGTGGGAGTCCTCTAACTTCCAATATCTGTTTTCCAAAGAGTAGCTCTTGAAAAAATTCAGTGCAATTTCAGATCTAGAATTTTCACTCACTCCATAGACACCTTTCACATGTGGTGTGAAACAAATCCCAGGTACAGAGCCAGTAGTATCTCACAGGAGATGAGTGCAGGACAGGACAACAAAAGAGGGTTTGCAGTTCCTCAGAGAAAATACACGTAAAGCAAAAGTGTAAACTATGTCCATGGAAAAGGAGAGTAAAAAGAGGTCTCCATACAGAAGAATAGGAAGAGGAAACCACATTTACATTACAAGTACAAGGAAGACCATGGAAATCGCTGAGAAGGGACACTGCTGACAAATGACAGTGAGAAATGCAGAAGAGGACTTGCCCTTTTTACTGAAGAGAGGGAGCATTTTATGCCAATGACAAAAGAAAAGAAGGAAAAAGTTGGGTATATTCAGCTGGCTTTTGGCTGCACTGCTCAGTCATAATGTTGGACTTGATGACCCTTGTGGGTCACTTCCAACTCAGGATATTCAATGACCCTAGTGTTACTCGATATGTTCACCCCACCTCCAGCTGCTGGTACAGAAAGATGCAGTACACTCCACAAACAATGGAGATGCTCAGATATGCTCAGACATCCCAAATGCCATTCTATGTTCAAAAAATTCATTTGAGCCTTTGATATTCTCAACGCAATTTGGCCTGTGAGGTTAACCTTGGTGTCTGTTGGTTATAGGCTGTGAGAATTTGTAAAGAGCAGATGAATTACCAACAGACTGTGAGGGTCAAAAGCATTCCCAGTCCTGATAAGGGGAAACAGAGAGGACCTGGGGGGAACACGGACCTTTTATGTTGGCTTAAACGCACCATAGATTTCTGGATCAAATCATCAGAACAGCCATGTGCAAGAATCTGGAAAGTAAGGAGTCAGATAAGAAGAAATACCTATGTGCCAAGAATTAAATCATGACAGAACCTGCCTAATTTCCTTCCAAAAGTAGATAGAAGTTCACATGTCAGCAAAGAAGTTTTGGATTTCATTCAATTTAATTGGCACAGCTATATTATAAATAAGAACAAGTGCAGTCTAAACAAAATCATATATAGCAGGTGCAGAAATTATGGGACACCTGCACTTCACCCTAGTTGTGTTCATAGGTCAGGACTTCTATCAGTAGTTCTTTGCCAATTTGAGAAAATGCATTGGTGTGGTCCCGTCCTTCTGCTCAGTGTTTAACAGCGAGATTTAATGAATTTTCAAGTGGTGTGAAGGCACTGCTGAGCCTCTTTGAGAGCTGTTATGATCCCATTATTGAGAGATGCCTCGATCAGAATTAAGGTGCAAACGAGACCATATGTCGAAGTCAATAGTACAGATTTTATCTAACAGCAAATTTTAGAGGTGGTAGAGAAAGATCGAAATAAATTGAAAAGGGCAGTAGGGAGAGAAAGAGAGTGAGAAAGAGACAGATTAAGTAGACATAACAGAGCCTGTGGATCCAGCAGCACCCTGTTGGTCCTTCTTCACCCTGGGCTTCTCGGCAGTGGGGGTCCTGATGTTGTTCAAAACTTTTCACAATTTATGCATTTTAGCAAAGGAATTAATGCTTATTGGCTACACAGTTCTACTGGTTAAATTATTCCCTTGCTTCTAACGCTAATTAGTCCCATGCTCAGTCTTTCTCTTCTCTTGAGTGGGTTTTCTTTAAGTTGGTGGGTTGTGGGCAATCCCCTCCAGCTGGAATTACCTTTTACCTCATCAGGGCTGATTTCAGCACAGTTGCTGAGTTGGCTTCCCGTGTGGATCCTCTGTGTCCACCATCAGTGCTCGCCTAGGCCTGAGGTAACACTGGGACAATAGCACCACCATCTTAGTTCCCATCAGGTGCCTTAACTTACTGTCCAAGTTCCAGGAATCCATGGAGGCATATTTGAGGGGAAAGGACAGGAGGAGGGAGGGCTCCCATGGTTGCAGGTGCCGTCTGTCCATAGCTTGGGGTGATACCAGCAGTATGTGAACACACAGGTTTTTGAAGTGGGAACCCTTGCCTGGATGCATCACCTGGGATGTGCCAGCCAGACCTCGGCAGGCCCAGAGCCAGCACCACCCTCCTGCTCCATTCTGCAAAGTCCTTCTGTGGCCTTAATGGTGTTTGAGACAGGCAACTGTGATTTGTTTAAGTCCTTACTGAACAAGGTCAAATTTGCAGATGATCTTGACATTTGAAATATGTAATTCAAGGGTGTAATTCAATATGAACACATGCAAGGCAGGAAGAATTGACTGTACAAACACACCATACGGACCAAGGCCCCAGGCAGCAGTGATTCAGAAAAGGGGATGGGAATGTGGTGAGTCACAAGCTGGAGATGAGTCAACAATGTCCTGGTGTGTGAAAAAGCAAAAATGATCCTGGGCTTTGTGAAAAGCAGCATGCAGCCTACAGAGGATGCGAGGCTGCAGACCCTGCTGAAGATATTGATTAGTATTTGTAATCGTGTAAGTGATGGCTGACAGGTAGTGAGAGCAGATCTTGCAGAGGATGTGATCACAGATGAACTGTTTGCCTAAGATAATGCCATGGAGATCAGGAGGATGCCACAGGAAGAACGATCCTGTAAAATCAGGGTAAGGGAGACAAATTCATTAAACACAGGGTGTGCAGCATCCTTTGCCAGGAATGGAATGCGTACTTTTCTCAATTATACAGAATAACATGGGTTTTGACTGGTGTATAATATTAGGTTATTTGATAAAAGGCTTTTCTGCACATGCAGAGAGGAGCCCAGGGGCACAAAGGCACTGGGAGAACCCTGATACTGCAGTCAGAGACATGAGCTGCACAATATGTGATGAACTGACCACAGCCCCCATTCCCTGTCCCCCTGTACCATGCAGGGGAGGAGGTAGAGAATTTGGCAGTGAAGTTGAGCCTGTGAAGAAAGGAGGAGTTGGGGGAAAGGTGTTTTAAAATTTAGCTTTTATTTCTCATTATCCTACTCTGAATGGATTGGTAATAAATTAATTTCCCCAAGACAAATAGTTTTGCCCATGATGGTATTTGGAGAGTGTTCCTCACTCCCTGCCCTTATCTTAACCCTTGAGCCTGTTGTTGTATTTTCTCCCCCATCCAGCTGAGGAGGGCAGTGACAGAAAACCTTTGGTGGGCACCTGGAGTCCAGCCAGAGTCAACCCACCAGACCCATAAACCATGAAATTTTTGCACCAAGCCGGTGGCCATACAGTGAAAAGTGAGACCGTGGGTCAATGGACACAGCACGCCGACAGCAGATGACAACAGCCACAACAGGACATCTTTCCTCATGCAGCCCTTGTAGGACCTCAGCTGGTGACTGCTTTGGGTAATTTAGGAAAGAAATAGGTCAAATGGGGGAAGGAAAAAGAATATTGGACTTTTAATTTCAGCACAAGCTGTTCTGGCAAGAACACTGCCTGTGAGAATTGTCAAGCCCATATTGCTCAGAGATGTCTACAAGCAGGTCAGACCATCATCTGCCAGGATGGCTTAGCTAAAGCTGATCTTGTCTTTGGTGAGTCAAAACATGCTAAAAAGTTGATAAGATTCCCAGTCACTGACAGACTGCAGTGAAGACAGACACCAATTCCCTGCAACAGCTTTCACAGAGAATGATGATACAAAAACAGTCACGTAAAGAGCCAGGACAGACTCCTCCTGATGGGAAACATTCCTAATTACATCCGGTTTCAGACTTCATGAGGCAGGCTGCCTTCTTTGCCAAAAGCATTTGAGAGCTGCAGTAAATTAAAGCAGAAGTCTCCAAAGTTCAAACCACACAATCTAAAAAATCATATTTCATCTACATCAAGCACTTTTCAAAATCAATGACAACTATCTAAAGCAGGCAGGAGATCATTCTAAAACTCACTATCAACTGCAATGGATTTATTGGCTCTAAAGCACACTGATATGGAAATAATGTTTCATGTCACATAATATATTCTATCAATTTCATTTCTGAAGATATATATTATTTATCCCAAATTCCTAAATACAGTGGAACAAAATATGTGATAATAGATGTGGGCAAGCAAAAAAATATATATAAGTAAATTTGGCTTTTTGCCTAGGACTGGAGAGGACTGTCAGAAGATGCAGTAAATGCTAGGGCAGCAGATGCTAAACCCAACAAAGAGTACGGAGTATTTCTTGCAGAATGTTTCACACGTGTGAAAAATAGAGACTACTTCTGTCTCTTTTTTGTTCAGTATCAGCCTCATGTGAAGATACGGATGCAGCCTGAGAAACAGAAGCAGCAAAATATCAATAGTGGGGTAGGCAACACACAGGCTGTTCTACCCAGCCTGAGCTCATGATTTCCTTACGAGGTGCTCAGGCTCCAATTTGTGGAAAGGACACTCTACCCTGTATAAAAACCAAAAGGTTGTAAAAGGTCAGACAGACCATTAAATGTTGTCACGGACTGCCTGTGAAATTGTCTGAAATATCCTGTCTGATATCAGACTCTGAAAAGGTCTCTGTGGCAGGGGCCAGGACCCTGCTGGATCACTGGATCTGCCCACTCCACACAGCAAGGCCTGGGTTTGCTCTCCCATGTGACTTTTACAGAAAATGCCACGTCCGGGTGATGGGGGTGCAGGTTTGAGTCCTCTTGTCTTGGGGAAGGAATGGAATGCAGCTCTCCCAGACTCTGGAGACGCTTTGGAAGAGGTATTCAATGTCCAACACTGACTTACCTCACAGAGATGAGGTAGTATTGCCTCTGCAAGAAGACCAATTGCTCTGACAACACAGCAACCAGCAAGCATAACATGCAACACTGCATCAGCATTTCTATTTCCTTTTTCTGAGCTGCTCCCAGTCAGCATGAGAAACATCCTTCATCTCCTACCAGAACTACTCCACCCTCAGAGGGAGAGCCTGCTTCCAGAGATGGTGTTCTGTGGAGGCACCAGAGCTCTCTCTGTCCCCTGGCCATACAGATCTTAACGGATCTGAAACAAACTATTCTAAGAGAGGTTAATCACTGCAGATGGGGAGAGAACTAGTAGGAAATAAACTTTTTTTAGCAATGCCTGGCAGCAAGTTAGGATAAATCAAAGTTCCTCATCTCTGCTCACCTTCCCAGCAGAGATGAACAGTGGAAATACCAAACAAGACATATAAGTGGTAAAAAGTAAGATTTTTAAAGCATCAGTACATTTTCAGTAACCCCAGGTGTTATTAATAGCATCACTATGGGCATTTGTTTTCCCCACACTGAAAGAAGAACTTTAATCCCCTATTGATTGAAGCTAAAGTGCAGGACACACTGCCATTTACATGATTGATTCACGTACCTTGAGGGAATCAAGTCATCTGTAAACCAAATTTTTTCTTCTTTTACAGGTCCCTGTTAGATAAATGTCTCTGTAAGCAAAATACCCTTAAATTAAGGGCAAGAGGTGAAATACATTGCTAGCAATAGCAGGCAGGTCTTAAGTCAAGTTCAAGTGGAAAATCTGACTTGATAAACACATTTTCTTAGGTTGTGAGAAGGTAATTTGGACTCAAGAAAAATAATCTTAAAACTGAGAAATTGCATTATTCCATACAGAAGATACACTTGGCAGAAAGTGGTATTCACCTAATATAGTAAGAATTTTTTTTTTTTCCCCAAAACAGCAAATTTTTGCAAGAGTCCAGTCTAGTGTCTAATTCAAACAGCTGGGATGCACTCTGGTTTTCAGAAGGTGATAAACATTCCCCCTACTAAAACAACTGTCTGCACTCAGGCATAAAATGAGAAGCTTGAGTATCCTGGTCACTTTTTGAAAGGAAGACTTGAAACCTGTTCAGAAAGTGCAGATAAATCACCTGAGGAATAAAGCCAGGAGGAGGAGAAAGCCCCAGGGGCCTCTGGCGTGTGCCCTGGTGATCGACGTCTCCTTAAGTGTTCCCTTTGAAACCTTCATGTCAAAGTTTCTGCAGTCTCTTGACAAACAGCGTTTTTACTACATTCAGCTCAGCAGGGAAAGTGTGATAACTTAGAAGGATGAAATTCAAAAGCATTTCTGGTTCATTTGAAATAGCAGCAGCCATGACTAGGTAATAGAAAACAAAGTTCTTTTCATTGCTGTGAATCCCAATGATGCCATCTCAGGCAGGAACGATAATGTTTGATTTTTCTTCTGTGTTTGTCATGCAGGGACTGAGTGCCTTGAGGGAGGGAATGAAACAACAGCTCCCAGCATTCATACACATATATATTTATTTATATGCTGAACAACAAGGCTAAGGAGCTGTGGATGTAATACAAGTGGGCTTTCAATCTACAACACTCAAAGCCAAGAGCAAAGTAATTCAATAATGTAAAGTTTTGATCTGATTTGTGTAAAAATCTAATTTATATTTTCTCATTGAAGTGCAAGTGGGTGACCATTGCTCACCCCAAGAGTGGACAGCAGCCTGTCTGGTTCCAAGGACGGCCTGTGTCTGTCCTACCACCAGTGCATCGCCTCAACATGGTGAAGCATGGTGTCATGTTGTAGAGACACCTCTTTGCAAGCTGCACATGCAAGCTGTTGTGAGCAAAAGATTTGTTATTATAGAATTCCCCCCCCCTCCATTTTTTTATATGTATTATTGATGGCAGAGATAAAGAGATTGAGGACCGCACTGTGCACAGTATCTTCCCAACAGGGTAAGTTGCAAGGAAATTATTATTGGAAGACACTTATACAAAACAAGGTAAACAAATCACTTCTTCATCTTCCTAAAGAGAATGACTTTCACTTATTATACCACTACAAAGCACTCTTGTTAAATTTAGCTACAGAGGAGATTATTTCTCTTCCTAGTCACATCAGTGTCCTGGCCACTGGGCCGGGGATAGGGGTGGGTGAGGCAGCTTTTAGGAAACTACCTGTGTTTCCAAAGCCATGCTGGAATGAGCCTGGTTATTTAGCTCAATTCCCTTCTTCCTAAGTAAGTTTTCATTTTCATGCATTCCTGTGCAGCCACGTCTCAGCTGGATATAACAGTGACAACATTTTGAAAGGAAAATTGCTTTCTGTTTCTCATAGTATTTCATGCATAAAGCATCCCTTACAATCCAAAAATGCAACTCAGGTCTTCTTGGCTTCTCCAGACCTATGATTCTCATTGTCATGTCCAAGGGACCAGGAATTACACCGGCACAGGGCAGGACTGAGAAAAGGACGGCATTTCTGTCTGCTTTCTGCATGCTAAGGAGGACTCATTTAATTTTAAAATTATTTGGAAAAAAACAGTGTGTATCTGAAAATTTAGTGCAATGAAACTAAACTGAACAAACGAAAAAGTGCCAAGTTTTTCCCATAGCTGGCTGCAGTTTATGTTCATTTCTGCTTGTTTGTCACTCAGAATCATGCAAAGAAAGGTTTATTATCTGCTACCAAGAATGGTTTATCATGTCTGTTTGAATGGCTGCAAAAGAGCTTTTGGAGAAGCATGAAGCTCTATTTATGTTTTAGGCAGCACTGCAGTAGCAAAAGGCACATTTCTGCTCACTTCTTATAGGAGGTGAGGATTTTATTTTTCCTTTTAAAACACATCTGTATTTAACATTGTCAGAAGGCACCAGACAATGCCATAACATAAATCCTATGTTCATCTGTGCATAAAACAGCCCCCATGCCTGGGGACTGCTCCTCCTTGTCTTCTGGTGGGAGGGCTGCAGGCACCATCTCCTCCTCACAGAGAGCCTGTGCCAGTGCAAGACCATGTGTGCCTCACCCTGTGTGCCTCCCCCGTGAGATACAGCCACTGCCAGCTGCTCTTTGGTTAGCACAGGTATTTATAGCACATTTAACCTCACTCTGATTTATCAGAGCCTTTTCTTAAACTTCCGTGAAGTTTATCCTCACTGCTCCTAAGGGAGATTATCCAGAGCCCAGTAAAACAAGTCCTCGGAATGAGTGTCAAATATGAACTCAATAACAAACTGTCCCACCCAGGGATCCTCTGCAACCTCCAGCAGTGCTGCTGATGCCATTTTCTGCTTTTCCCCCTAGGTTACACCACAGATGTGCTCAGATGCCCGTCTGCAGCTGTACGGCACAGCAGTGAGGAGGAGATGGAATATGCAAGATATTTTGTACACTGAGGACTAGAGAGGATCAGGAACAAACAAATGCTCGACAGAAAACCAACATGAACTGGAAGACAGACACACAGAACATATCCCTTGAGGCAGCCAGGCACGAAACACTCACACCCCAGAAGGGTCCCCCCAGTGACCCATAAATGGCACTTCTGGGAATGGTGAATCAGAACTTCCATTTCCCCCATTTTTCACTGGAAGCAGTTACAAATCATCTCCAGCATTACAAGTGTGCCTCAGACATGAAGGAGGTGGAAAGGGGCTAATTTTAACCCATTAAGAGTTTTCAGGCTGCCAGACTCAATTTGTGTGTCATTGTGAGGGTGAAATAGAAGGAAGACACCTAAGAGTACTTGAGAAAAATTAAAGGCTAGCACAAGCACATCACTAATTCAAAGAAATCCTGCAGCTGGGATTTAGAAGAGCACTGGTACAAAGTAATAGCTTATAAATCCTTGATTCTCTGAAAAATATTAATGCCAGTCATCTCAAGCTTGTTACTTATTGCCTGCCTACACAGCTGCCTTTTAGTTTGAGCATTTGAGGAGAAACTTCTCTGGACAACAGACTGTGATTAAACTTTAAAATCCAGTTCATGACACAATTTTTTATACTTTTTGAAGAGAAAAAATGGTATTCCACTTAAAATTTAACAACAGAGCAGACCCTATCTTGCCAGTTTGCACATGATGAACTTTTTTGGGAGAAGAAAAAAAAGAGAGAGAACTTACATAATCGGAAGGGGCTGGCAAGGCAGGGAGAGAAAAACTTTGCTGGTTGTGTTTAGGGTTTTATACAGAGGATTTTATAAATGGAGAAAGGTCCAAAACATATTTTGGGGAAAAACTGCAGAATCTGTTCAGAACCCAGGTGTGCCACTCCAACCCTGCTCCCTTATTAAACAGAGGTAGAAGTAACCGGGCCAGAGTGCTCCATCTTCTGATTAAAAAGAAGAGTGGAAGGAATTGTTATCACTGTATTTGCAGCACAGCAGGCTGACTTCTTTCTTTTCTTTTTCTCCTAACTTACTTGTACAAGTGCTCCATTAATAATTCATGCTGCTTCTAAACGGCAGGGCAGCCGCTGCTGCTTTGTCACCTCTCACAATGGCTGAGTGACAACGTGGCTCTGACTCCAGGCCACTATCTTTGACTATCTGCCGGGAGAGACACATCACTGTCCTTCCGTTGTCATTCAATCCCTGACACGGCAGTGACAAGTGCTGGTCTGGCCTGTCATTCCCTTCACCCTCCGATAACAGAATCTGCCACTTTGCAATGCAGGGTCGGCACTCCTTTGCCCCAGAGAACGAGCTGTATGTTAATGCTGCTGCTGCTGACGTGCTGGTCTGCTTCTGCTGGTTCTTTTTCCTCTGGATACAAATTTGGATTGACCATGCTTCAAAAAGCACGGAGTTTAAATGCTGCTCTGGGACCAGCTCCCAACTAAAGCCCATAGGATAATGGTGTCCCCAGGGTGGTGAGAGGGAAAAAAAGGCTCTTTTTAGCAAAAGTGTTAGGTGGCAATGCCAGATTTTAGGGCAGACAGTAAGAGATCACACATGGAAAGAATTACTTGTTTCCTATCTGTGCCAAGGTGCTTTTGGGCCTGAGCTGGCAGGGCACAGTGTTACCCTCCCAAAACGCGTGCAGGGTGGTGCACGCAGGACGCGCCATGCCCCTTCCCACCGTGCTGAAGCAACACAAGCTGCTTTGCAGAGGTTCCTAAAGAAAACAACTCTGCTCCCTTTTTCAGATGCTTGGAAGAGGTGCGGGTGTTTGTGAGAGGCACCAGAAAACGTCTTGGGACTCCCTCTGACTCTGCCAGCAACTTGCAGCCCCCTCCCTCCTTGCCAGCAGCGTGTGCTCGATGTGCTCAGCCAAAATCGCTCTGTTCACTTAATGGGCAATATCCCTCACAGGGCAGCCAAGCACCTGTGCGGGTGGCTGACTCCAGGAAAGGGCTGCGAGCCTTGAAGAGTTTCCGAATTTCCAGCGCTTTGATCTTCCCAGATGCAGGGAGGCAGGCAAGTGCAAAACAAGGATTAAGTCGTCGGAGGTAGAGATGCCAATACCAGTCCTTTGTCTCCACCTCGGTACCCGAGGAGGAGGCTGCAGTGGGGCACTTCCAGCATTCAGCCAACACCCTCAGCAAAGGCTCACTGCTGTTAAAAACACAGGGGACAAGATGTTACCCGAACATCCTCCTTCCCATGGAGACACTCAATGCTGCTTCCTTTATCCTTCTCTGCTGCAGCGCTGTTACCAATCACAGTCATTAAAGAAGAACAGCTGGCACTTGCTCGAGCAGAGAGCTCTCTCCAAAACCCACAGAAGCCGATGAAAAAAAAAGATTTCCTTTCTTTCACTGGATTTTGGATCAGATTCAGAGAGACCTGATGGTTTAGAAAGTAGGGGGTTGTTTTTTTTTTTTCCTCCCATTCCTTTGTTACTTCTTCATCTCATGTTTGTGACTCGGGTCTATTTCTTTTTCCAATCTATACAGCCAGTGACAGGAAGCTGGGCTGCTTGACCCCCTCCCGTCCATTTTTAGCAGAGATGTTAATTAAAAAACTGCACAGCAGGGCTGAAACTACTAGAAACTACAAAGGGAGAAAAAATGAGGCAGAACAGCAAATTGTAGCAGACTTTGAATGTCCTTTGCTCATGATGCTTTTTCCCATTTAAGTACTTTCACGGCTGTTCCATGCACTGCTCAAAGCTCAATTTGTCTTGCACACAGATCTTACTGAAAGGTAATAAGCAAGTCCTAGGTAGAGAGTCAATTAACATGTAATCTTTGACATTTTGTATCAGCAGCAGCTGCCAAATGAGTTCTTTTCTTTATACAGAATGAAATCTATTGCTTGAGTGAAAATTTGATTTTATGTTACATTTTTCCATATTCATCTAGGATGCTCTCCTCCAGTCCCATGGTGGGGAAGTGCACCAAATCTTGCCTCCAAAATTATCAACAAAACTATTTTTGAGCTCAGGGAGTAACAAACTAATCCAACAATGACTGCGTTGGTAGATCAAAATTTGCTTTCCTTTCACTTTGTCCTTTTGGGGCCAAATTTTCATTTCCACACCTGTAAGGCTCTGACCAATGAAGAGGTGGCGTGTGTAGATGGCCACAACAGCTGCTGACACTGCCTTTCATGAAGGGTTCCCTCTCCTGCTGCACAAACAGCTCAGCTGCTCCTGAAACAAGTCCTGAACCCGGCCCACAGCAGCAACTTGATCTGAGATTACCTGGTGTTATCAGAATGCAAATCAGGAGAAGTTCAGCTGCTGTTGTTGTTCACAAGGCAAAAAACACCGGGGGAGTGTGAAAGGCTGGGCAGCTGAGGCCTGTCCTCTCAATCCTTCCTGAATTGCCAAGACACCAGGCCCTTTATTTGCAGTGCATTAACACCTTGAGCAGCTCTGGCAGAAAACATGACAGGTGAGGGACTTTATTGGACAATACAGGTACCTCAGAATTCAACTTGCAGACTGGTAGGACAGGGACTAATTTCTCAGATAACTGTGAAAGATTCCAATTGAGGTTTCAATTGGTACAGCTACAGAAATACTTAATAATGGTAATTAAATTATTATCACTGCTCTGTAATTTCATAATGTGTAATAAAATTGTGTCTGTTAGTTTAAAATATGCACGCAACTAAATATAGCAATTGCAATAAGCTCCATCTTGCTCACCTGTCTGTGTCACTGTTGAATCCCCACCAGTCACAACATATCTGATATTCCACATCAGTTCAAAAAGCTGTAATTATCTGCCTTTGAAAGACTAACAAGTAAGCAGGATTATATAAAAGGATTAAGCACACACATAAAAATAACACTACTAAAAACTGTAGGTGGACTAATCTCTGAATCACCCGAGAAGGCTGAAATTTTCCTGTTTTATAGAGCTGCACATTTTCTGCATCTTGTTTAGCTCTGTGGAATGATTGAAATAAACTGCCACCTGTGCCCAGCAGACAGGCTACAAGAACGTTGTCATGAGAGCTCCAGTTCTGGGCCACTCGCCTGAAACAGTCACAGCTCTGCAAGTGGCCCCGTCCATCTGAAGGTCATGCAAACATGAGTAAGTTTCACATCAAGGGATACCTCTGCTGTTTTCTCTTAATACTTGTGAAATCCAGGCAAGATAATAGCAGCACTCATGAGAGAGTGATTATCATCATTGTGATGTTCATGGGAGAAAGGCTTTGGCTCAATGAGCTCTGACTTGGAAACAAATTTTGCAAAACAGAAGAAAGGAATGAATGTGAGGATCTGAAACCCAAATCCACAAGGAAGTGATTTACTGCAGTGCTGTGTGGACTGTGTAATCCTAAATCAGAGTAGAGTTCAAGCCTGTAAAGAGAGATCTCTGCCACATGAATATGTTTGGTGCGTCACCAGCACAAGCGGCTGTGCCCACCACACCTGCTGCCCTCCCATCAGTGGAATGGCCCCACCTCAGGTTCACTTCACAAGATGGTCAATTAAATCAAGCTGATGAAGCAGATGAATCCAGCCAAAGGACAAATTAAGCTGCACAGGATGTCCCGTTGCCAAGGCAGAAATGTAACACAGGGAACAGATGCAGAGGGGCTGCCGGACTCCCAGAACGCGGCACCGGCCAGCGCCAGGAAACGCTACCAGGAATTAATGGCAATATGGTCTCCATGGTGAACAGGAAAGCCATGCCATGAGATGCCTGAGCCAAACACTGCACCTGATAAAAGCAAAAATTAGACAGAGAGAGACATTATTCAAAGAATGATCCAGCAGGTAAGAGTACTAACTTTTAGGAAGAGTAGATCAATATAAGAATGTTCTCAATGAGAGAAGAAATTAATTGCAGTCAGTGTTGCTGGTGTATGAGCAGAAAGGTCACTGAGGGTCTGGAGCAGGAGCTGAACAGACTGAAGTTTGTATTACACAGTGTTAGATAAAAATGCAGAATAATTGCTTTTGCAAGCTTGCAAAGGATTAAACTGATTTAAATGGGATGAATCTAGCTGCAGCCCACTGCATCAGCTTTGTGACAGTAATTAATATGCAGATTAGAAAAAAAGCCCAAAACCCAGACATTTACTCTGCACTAAGGCAACATCCTTCTTTCAAAACTTCAGTGACATCTCAGGCTTTAGCACAACAGTGGGCAGATGTCTTCCAATGCACAAGGATATTAATATACAGATGAATTAATTTTCCAGGCTTTTTTTTTTAATGCCAAACAACTTAATTTGGGACTATAAACTGAAGCTCTAGTTTCACACTACAAATTTAAAAAGTATTTAGGAAAACAATATTCAGTTTACTTACAAACATATATAATGAAGGTCATAGAATCATAGATTGTTTTGGGTTTGGAAGGGACCTTAAAGATCATCCAGTTCCAACCCCCCTGCCATGAGCAGAGACACCTTCCAGTAGACCGGGTTGCTCAGAGCCCCATCCAGCCAGGCCTTGAACACATCCAGGGATAGGGCAGCCACAGCTTCTCTGAGAAACCTGTGCCAGGGCCTCACTACCCTCACAGGAAAGAATTTTTTCCTGTCATCTAATCTAAACTCCCCATCTTTCAGCTCAAGGTCATTCTCCCTTGTCCTATCATCCCGTGCTCTTGTGAAAAGTCCCTCTCCAGCTTTCTTGTAGCACCTTTAGGAAGCTGAACATGAAATAAGGTCTCCACAGAGCCTTCTCTTTTCCAGGCTGAACAACCCCAGTTCTCTGAGCCTGTCTTCACAAAAGAGGTGCTCCAGCTCATTGATCATCGTCGTGGACTTGCTCCAACAGGTCCATGAATGACAAAGAAGGATTACAAGAATAACTCAGAAGGATTGTGACTCAATTTGGACTCAGCAGACGACCTTATCATAGACAGCCTCACGAGTTTTGTGTAGTCAGATGTAAGAGAGTGCTACAGCCAGGGAGAAAGGCTTTATAAGGAGCTGTGAATTTCTACTAGGATGAGCTACATATTACAGGTGAATGTTTTAAACTGGTAAAAGATTTACAACACCTGGATGTGCCTCTTTCTCTGGACTGAGTTCTTCAATGCTCCCCTCCTGTCTGCAGCACCACAATCCCAAGAGCTCCTGGCTCAGACACACCACAGCAGCCTGGGACCTTTGTGGGCCATTACCTGTCTGGAGAGCTGTTGCAATGCTCTGGTTTATGCAAACCAGACTTGAACTTTGGATGCTGAGAAACAGCAGTGCAGCTCTTCAGCAAGTCCTGAGCAACTCTTCTGCATCTTTTTTCACAGCAGCCTCAGGTCCAGTTCCAGATATTGCAGGACTTCCCCAGCCACCTGCGTGTGAGGAGTGCTCCCCACCCAGCTCCCACCACCATCTGCATGCAGCTGGATGCTCATTTAGTGGCAATGAACTCCCAGCCACTGGCAGAGGAGAATTAGTTCTGTTGTTTGCCTGCTGATGCTTTATAATCTCTACATATGCACAGCTAATTTTGTTTTTAACCGTACTTGCTGTTACTTTCAATCTCTAAAACCTCCTGAGAAGTGGTCTAATCCCATTGGTTCCCATTTTCATGACACATGCTCCTAAGCACATTCAATTACTGCATGCATAATTGCCAGCTCACATAGGCTCAATTATTAGTTTCTAAATCAGGTATTTAACTAACCCTTCTAAATCACTGGGAGGGTGATTTCAACACAAATTCATATACCCTTGTAGTGTCAGACTCAGTGAAATGGTTTGGGTTCGCAGTAAATCACACAGTATCAAAGTCTTAGTGCCTTCTGTTTTACAGGCAGGATCTAGAACAAGCAAAATCCTCTAATACACAGAATCCTGTTACATTTCGGAGTATGTGGATAAGGCAAACTGCCTTGAACAGCAGTAGGAAAATGGACCAACCAAAGCATTCAGCATAACAAAGGAGCACCAAGGGATCTGAAAGCAGAGAGAGAGAGGCAAGGCATTCTTCTGAATATAGAGCACAAGGGAATAAGCATGAGTGTCCAATTCAGATGGATCTGGGCTCCGCTGGGAAAGATGCAATTAAACAACAATCTGGCTTCATGCTGAGCTGTGATGTGGGACATCCTGACATCCAGCCTAGGAACTTTATCGATGCGTCACAGCGCTCAGTGCCCTCAAGTCTTTGTGAACCAACTTAAGCATAAACTACAGACTCCAACAGCTGGTGAACAAGAGTGTGGAAAGAGAGAAGAAAGTCAAAACCACAGTTTGCAGCCTAAGACAAAATACTTTCTCTGCTTTTAGGTGTGGCCAGGAGGAAAGCAGTCCCAGTGGCTTCCCTATAGGAAATTATAAATACAGAATTTTGCTACTAAACACATTAATATTGTTAATTCAAGACAGACTTCTGGTTTGCAATACTACCAAATCACTTTTCAATAATATCCCTTGTGCATAGTTTTGCAAGCTGTGTTTATGATTGCCATGGTGTCACACTGCACCCTTGGCATCCACTAAGTTTACCATTAGGGGCTGGACAGCAGTTACATGACAAGGTACTCTCATTTAAGGTATCTACTGTTCAAAGCTGGTCCCATGCAGAATCCCATGCTGAAAATACCAACCCACACCATAACTGCTTGAAAAACAGTATAACTGAAATCATGCTGCCATCACTCAGCCAGCATCTGTCCTTTTGTGCTTCCACTCACCTGCCAAGGAAATACCAGTTTCCAGAATTTCTGTAACTTCCTTTTTTTTTCAAGAGGAAAGACAAACACAAGGCTACACGGCTTCTCTTGGCTCTGCCACAGATTTACAGCTACCCCCTACTCTAATTCTGCATTTACACACATGAAAATACACTGTATTTTAAGAACTCATATCAATCCCACCTACCTGGAGGTGAGAGTAAGACCTTTGGGGCAAGGATTTTTGTTGAGATTTTACAGCACCTACTACAACCACTGACTGAATTCTATTACAAACTAACGGTAAAATAAAAAGGCCTATATTAACTCCAGAATATGACATAGTAAAATATTTCCTTTTTTATTAATTATTGTCAGAACTTCTGTTACACTTGACTTTCTTCTGTAACAGTTTTTAAGGTGATGGTTAAAACAACAAACTAAACCAACTAAACAAACAAAAAACCCCAAAATAAAACAAACCAAAACAGCAAAAAACCAAACCAAACCAAACCAATGAAGAACCCCATAAAACCTCAAAATTATAATAAACTTCACTCCTAGTGCATCCTCCATCCTCCTTAGTATAAAATGCCGTGGAATGTATTCCATGCTGAGTCCCTGTTTTAAGTAAGACTAAATAAGTATTAGGCTCACTCAAAAGTAACAACAACTGTACACAAAAGTCTAAGGTTTACCTGCTTCCCTTGTTTTTCTCACTTCAGACAAGGCTGTGGAGAGGCTCTGTAGTTAAAGGCATCATGTGGAAAGCTGGAAGTTCTGGTGCAGCTTCAGGTAAAGTAAAACAAAAATAACATTAGACTAATCCCCAAAAAGCATAACACAATCATTGTGGCAGTCCTTTTATTTTCTGCTAAACTACATAGAAATTTACATTTTTCATCAGCTTGTTGGTTTGGTTATTTTTTTTCATTCTGACCTAGGAAAATTAAAGCATGAGAGTGGCTAAAGTACACCATCTACAGCTTTGTCCATGTTTTCAGTTTAAACACACCTTAAGAAGCATGGAGAGAACCACAGAGGGCCACATTTTCAATGCAGATGCATTATGTTATCAAGGACCTTTTCCCAGAAAAAAATAATCTATTCAGGCAAGTAGGAAAAGAATTTATTCTAAATAAATATATTCAAATAATACAAATTAAAACATAGAATCAGGATAGTCCCAGCGTTAGCCATACCTGTGTAAGCAGTTTTATGCTGCCACCACTGTGTTCTTTTCATATGCCATAAATTCCTTATTGGTTGGTATCAGTGAAATCCCCAAAATGCTCGTGAGCAGCTGTCTCCTTGAGCTTGCCCAAGAGCTCTGAGAGCAGAAGGCCCAGGTGAAACTCCCCAACGTGTTTCAAGGGAAGTGTAAGGGATTAAGTTAATGTTCCAGTTCCCTTGGGGTATAACAGGAAGCTCCTACATGACCTCTTGTTCTGGTTTGACCCTGGTGGGACACGAGGTGCCCCACAAAGCTGTTCTGTCAGTTCCCTTCCTGGCTGGACAGGGGAGAGAAAATATAATGAAAGGTCATTGAGTTGAAATAAAGGCAGGGGGAGATCACTCACCAGTTCCTGTCTCAGGTAGAACAGATCCAGCTTGGGGAAATTAATTGAATTTATTACCAATCAAATCAGAGTAGGGTAATGAGAAGTAAAACAAACCTTAAAAACACCTTCCCCACCACCTCACCCTCCTTGCTGGACTCTACCTCGTCAGGGTGCTGGGGGACAGGGAATGGGGGCGGAGGTCGGTTCATCACACTTTGTTTTGTCTCTGCTGCTGCTTCCTTCTCCAGCCCAGCTCCAGCACAGGGTCCCTCCCACAGGAAAGTTCTCCATGGACTTGGACAACCTGAGTCCCACCAATGGGCTGCAGCTCTGCACAGACTGCTCCAGCTCTCCACAGGCACACAGGTCCTGCCAGGACCCTGCAAGTATGGGCTTCCCATGAGGTCACAGCATCCTTTGGCCATCTCCCTGCTCTGGTGTGGGGTCCTGCAGGGGCTGCAGGTGGATCTCTGCTCCCCATGGACCTCCATGGGCTGCAGGGGCACAGCTGCCTCACCATGGGCTGCACCAGGGGAATCTCAGCTCCGGCCCGCAGAGCACCTTCTCCCCCTCCTTCTTCACTGACCTTGGTGCCTGCAGAGAGGTTGCTCTTACATATTCTCACTCTTCCTGCCTGCAATTACTTCTGCACAATGACTTTTTTCCCTTTATGAAATATGTTACCCCAGAGGAGTTACAACCCTCACTGCTGGGCTCAGCCTTGGCCAGTGGCGGGTGTGTCTTGGAGCCGGCTAGCACTGGCTCTGGAAGATACAGAAGCCAAATTGTAGCCTCACTGCTACCAAAACTTGGCCATGCAAACCCAACACACCTGTTCTGCTGGCAAAGGTATTGAGTTAATGCCAGCAAATGGAGAGAGCAGTTCCTGAGGACCACACAGTCCTGGTGAACACTCCTGGGTTCAAAACTAGATATTTCTCTAGCACTTCAGTAAATAATTTTTGTAGCTTCAAGTGTGCTGACCTCACAAAACAGCAATGGCATTATGCCGTGAGAACTTGTAAGTACTACAGTTGGTAGTAACAAGCTCTTGTGCTGTGGCACGACCCAGGAGTTCAAGTCAACACCCAGCGCATGGGAATCACCTGAACAGAAATGGAAAACATCTCTGTGTGAGCAGGACTGCACTCTAAATAGACACGGCTTCATGTGCAATTCAGTTAAGGTTTGAAAATGCAACCTGAATAGCTAAACCCAAACTCTAAACAGAAAGTCACTCTCTGGGCAAACTCTGTGGCAAGTGAAGGGTGGTTGTTTCTGCTGGAGAAACTGATTGGCCTTTGACCAAGGGGTAAGAGGTATGCACAAAACAACTCCATAGAGATTTTCTGATTTGGACCTTTTTTATCATATCTTGGATTTGAACACTCTCACTCATTCAGTCACCACTAGATTAAAGGAATATTTGACCAATACTGTCTGAACATGGACTTGAACAAGCTATCCATCCCTAAAAGATTCTGTACTCTGCTTTTAATACCCGAGGCCCATTCAGCTCTCAGCTCCCAGAAAGTATTTTCACTCCTAATGGCAGTAGCAAAATAAATGCTATAAAGGCTAATCAAAAAGGGGAACCATTTCCAGAACAAAGTGTAAAAACATTGACTGGCTCTGTAATCCACTGTGATATTTTGGCCCTGTTTTCACTGCTAGCCCATAGAGAATATTACCAATGTGGAGCTCCTGTGGTCTCATTCTCATATATCTTTATGTGTTCCTGTAGAACACACTTGCAGTGTGTTTCATTTGGGTGCACAACACAAAATGATCCCTTATTTTCCAGAAGATAGCATTCCTTGAACTGAAGAAAAACCCAAAACAAGGCTTGCTCTATAAATTCCCACTGTTTGTTTTCATTCCAAGACAGTGAAGACTTTTGATTCCTTTTAATTTACCTAGGCTGATAGTTATTTCCGCTTTTCAGGAAAATTTGCAACATCTCAAAAACCAGGAAGAGCTCTGTGCAACATATTGACCGTGATTTCTCTCTTTATCCCCCTTTCACAAACAAGCCCGTAAAAAATACTTTTACAGTAAATAAAAAGGTCATTTATAGTGTTGTCAGAGACATTTATTTTGTTTTTCTATTTTACTGGCAGCCACTACTCACTTCAAGCCTTGCACTGAACTTTTTATGAAGAATATGTGACATAAGAATATATAAGTGATGATTTTGCTCTTATTTAACATCCCATCAATGCCCATCCCATCAATTCCTTCAGAGTGAGCTCTGACAAGCATCCTTGTTAGGTGTGGTTTTGAATATAAAAAAGGTCTTTTGTCACTTTGTTCTCTTTTGCTGTCATTAAATGCCCAGAAATCTGAGGTGTAAGAGCTTTGTGGTCAGCTGTCCTGCTCTTTCCACCGGGCTCATTCCTAATGTCTGGCTGGATTTTACTCAGTGCAAAAACAGAGCAACTCCAGAGGAGCTTCCGCTGCTTTAGGTACCACCTTCTAAGCTAACAGATCTCTCCAACAGGATGTTAATTCTGTTACTAGGCCTAACATTTCTTTTCCTTGATGACAATTTCATCATTCCATGGTTTTGTTTCACACTAAGCTCTGGTCCTTCCCCTCTGGTGAAATCCTTAAACTGATCAGGGCACACACAGGCACTTCATGGAATCCCAGAATGGGTCAGGTTGGAAAGGACCACATTGGGTCACCTGGTCCAACCTCCCTGCTCCAGCAGGGTCATCCCAGAGCACATGGCATGAAATTGTGACCAGACAGTGTTCAAACTTGCTGTCAATCACTAAGAGAGTATTTTTGCCCATTAGTATTTATCTAGAGAGAAACATGTTGGTTTCCTTTCTCTGCTTCAATCATTTTGAAGGTTGATGGTGGGGGGGAACACCATGGACTTGAACAGAATATTCTGTTAGGCAGATATGAGAGCTCTGTAATTTGCACTGTCCTTTGAAATGTGTGGCACTCTTTTTAATCACTTAAAGCACAATACAGGCAAGTTGAGAACAGGAATACATGAAAGATCACCTTAATCAACTACCTGGTGGAACTATAGCAGGGATGGATATACTGCATATTTATGTCCTAATAGCAAGTCTGACTCTCTCAGAATGAGCCAAAATACATCTCTGTGACTGAGTGAACATGAAAGTCTTCCCAGATTAAAAGTTGCCCTCATTTCAAGGAAGAAAAAAAGACAAATGGAGTGGTGCTGCTATTGATGGAAATAACGTCTGCTGTGATGGGAAAGCTGGAAATGCAAATTGAGGAGCTGTCAAGCCACATGCAGTGCCACTCAGTAACCTCGCTGTCATCGTATTACAAAAGGGAACGGAACATCTGCAGTTCAGCACGTTGTGAGTGAAGACTGCAGAATTAGCATTACCTAAACAAGCCACACTTTTGTTAATGATGCCATCTGCAAATGAGCTCATGTCACTCCCTGTTCAAACTTTCAGATACAGCTCAAACGTATCTACAAATAGCAAAAATTATAATCTGGTGTAAAGAAATCCAACCATGAACCACAAACCCAGATACAACAATCTATAAACTAGGACTTTGTGCACACCATCTGTTTCACTCAGCTCTGCTCTGTGAGCACTGATAGCAATCATCCTTATTAAGAGATCAAAAGAACTACAAAAAAAGAATCAGTATTATTGTTACTCAATACTAGCAGCAGAGTCCTCAGTTGAATCTCACTGCTCTTACAAAAATACAACTCTGTGTGTAAGCAAGACAAGACAGGCTTGCAGTCTTTTAGGGAATACGATGGGTTGATAATTCTACCTCCATAAAAGATTAGGTGGGACTTAGGAAAGACATTCTCCCTGAGTGGTCATTCTCAAACATTCAGCAGGCTTTTATCCCAAGAGTTTGATTTTCACAAGCGGCAGAAAGGTAAAACTTCTTCACTGGATCAATTTTTACATTTCCATTGACACTTCACTGAAGCTTCTGTGATCAGACTCCTCCACAGGCAGGAGTGAAGAGTTCAAGCTAAAAATCAAGTCCTGATCATGCCAGTTGAACACAGCCCCAAAAGATTCCCTCACATGCTGGATTTTCTGCCCACTTGGATCTTAAATCATTTGAACAATTGAATATCTTGCAATATGATTTCTGCTACTTTCTTCCTTTCTCTACTAACAGCGGTAACAGAACTGCTCATTCTTGAGATGCAGGGGATTTTCTTATGTGTTTTGGGTTTGGCTTGTTTTTTTTTTTAAGTTTGTAAAGCACATGTCCATGTTGTGAGCAAATTTATTGGAATGTGAAACCATTTTCCTTTATTAATAGTGAATGGATGTAGTTCATATTCTACACAGCAGTGCTAAGATGCTCTGTGGACTAAGAAAATATTTAGAAAAATTAAAAATATTACAATGCTTTGAAAATCTGAATTGCATCAATATCACCTCTGTAATTTTGTTAGAAAACATGCCATTAAAAGCAACAACAATTTGTGCTGTTTAGGTCACGGCAGAGCTGGGAAAAAAGACCTGAACTGAAAAGTATTTAAAAAATAATAATAAAAAAAAAAGGAAGCAGAAAATTCACATAAGTGTTTATGATTTAGTGTAAGAAAATGTGATATAACTCATCAATTATAAATCAAGCCTTAAATTACATGGGTATGTATGGCTATGATACACTGGAATTAAAATAAACAAAACCCCAAAACTCTTTGTCCAAAGACAGCCACACCTCTTCCAGACAGAAGTACTCAGTCTATCCGAAACAATGTACTTAGGAGTTCTTGAGTGACGCATAGAAAAACATTTCTCTGTCCCCTTTTCAGAGAGGTTTTACACGAAGTTCACTACTGTGTGGTGAACATGTAATCATGAGGCTCTTCCAAATGGCTTTAACAGAAAATGGGCTGTTTCAATAAATTGTAAGTTTTTGAGACTGCTTTCTCCTCTTCTAGATAAAAGAAAGGATTGTTCTTGTAAATCAACACTGAATTTCAACCACTAATTACAAAAACACATTTTTTTATGCAGATTAATCATACTGCTACGTTTGATGCATCAGTTTCTATCACATTACAAATGTTACTAAACATTTAACAGCTAATTCTTGCCAAGTTTACTGAGGATACACAGAATCAACCCAAACACTTGTGACCAGTTCCAGTCAGTGACACAAAAAGGCAACAAGGTCTCTACCCTACAAACTCAACATCCCTGGGCTTCTGCTGCACTGTCAAGACGAAACCAGAGGAAACGAAGCTGCCACCAAAGCCAAACAATTCTCAGTTCTTTTCCATTACCAAATTTAAATTCCCCATCGCCACAGCTAAGAGAGAAACTACCACTAAAGGTTTGAACTCTGATTTTATCAACCATCAAGAGAACCCAGCAGACTCAAAAGAGGCAGACAACCAACGCTCTACATTACATCCACTTAGTCAAAAGCTTTTTTTAACTTTTTTTATCCAGAACACCCACAAATAAGTTCAATCACACAGAATTTCATGGATTTCATGGTGGTCCTTTCTTGATTAGAGACTACTAACTGGAGGAATAATTTGTCAGAGTCAATGCACACCAGCATTTTCTAATTAGCTGTGAAAGGGAAGCCAACACTTAAGAAATTAGAGCATTAGAAGAAAACATGACAATTTTGTTATTTATTTATGATTTTTATAGCTCAAATTTAAAAATATTAAACCAGAAACAATTCAAGATTCATGAAGAAAAATCTGGAACTATATACATGCATAATTAAGAATATCTTGATTCTTGTCAATATTTACTTAAGCTTCTTGTACAAATTTTTTCACATAGTCATATTTACAAGCACGTCTGTTTAAAACATATGAACATACATCTCTTATAGCATTTACAAATCTTTTGAATATATTTTTTTTCTTAGAAACAAGAGTATTTCCTTGACTTGACAGTTTTGGCTTCACCTTATGATACTGCACAGGTATTTATTCAGAGGGATGGAAACAGTTATCATTATTCAAATAGCTAAATAATGTCGTCCTACTGATACCCAGAATTATCACATATGGCTTTAAATACCTTCCAAACTCAAAGGATCATCTCACAGGTACAAACTACAGTCCATCTGTGGTGTGTTTCTAATCAAATTTCAAGCCTTTGTTTGGGTTAGATCCATAATTCAGCAGACAATTTGTAAGCATGTACTCAGAGCTAAGAGGCCCTTTTAATTATAGAAAAAACAACTTTGCTTCCAGCCAAGCCAAGAGTATATGAAGTATGTATAAAATGGGATGTATGGGCTTTTCCAGACACTCTAGCTATCTCTATAGACGTTTTTTATCATGGGATACCACAGTTTTGAACAGACAATATTTGTGCGGATTTACAGGAATCAAGTGAGAGATCTTCTAGGAAGGGGAAGAATACTTGCTCCTCAAAAGCATTTTATACAAAACAAAAGTCTGAGAAGGCTTTGCACATAATAAATTTAAGTTATTGGTACAATCCAACCAGTTAGATCACTTCACAAATTAACTGAAAATCCATCAGCTTGCTTGCTTTTGGTTGGGACAAAAAAACCCCAAACCTCTGGCTTTGGCAAATCAAGAAGTCACCTCCTCTGAACACTGTTCTCTAGAGCTCCTGCACTGATTCCTCCACAGTTTGCTCTTCCACAGGCTGCACAGCCTCCTGAACATAAACAATGAATTCTGAAGCCTCTCCACCCTGGGTATAGACAGTCACTGTCTCGATGCCCTCCACCTCATCTGAGGACACCACCAGGTGATGCTGCTCCGACAGCTCCACCGAGGCCTGCTGCAGCGTCTCCTGGATCATCAGCGTGTGGTTGGCTGCCTGCTCCTCTTCCTTCACCTGAGGAGACATTGCAGAGCTTACAGAAATTCCACCTTCCCAATAAGTACCTGGTATTGTGATGATTAATGGAAATACAGCACACAAATTAGCAATCACACGGTTTTGAAAGAACATGTAAGTTCTGCAGAAAATGCGAGCACTTTTGATTAATGAGGGTGTAGCTAGGCAGAATACTGAAAGCAGCAACACAGCATCTCAGTTCTGTGCACAGAGAGCTGCAAAGTTTCAGGTACATTGGTCTTTGGAAACAGCTTTAATCTCTCAGCAGTCACTCATTCAAAACTGCTCTTACTTAAATAAATCTGAACTCGAACAATTTGTCTAGTAGTACTGAGATGAGAATCCATCCAAAACCATGCAAAAAACCACCTACTGTACTCACGTCTTTCTTTTTTTTCCTAATCAGTGACTGCTCATAGGAGTGCAAATTTCATTGTAAACCTTAAGGGGTTTTATTAGAAAAATGTGAAATATAAGTATTACTGAACTAGATTCCTAAGGCCTACTGTTTGTGAGGCAGCAATGTTTACATTATTGAAAGGACAGTGACAGAAATAAGTGAAAATAAAAGATTTTTTACTGAACATTTTGCTTCTTGTCAAAATTTAAAAAAAGCAACACAATCTGGTGTTGAATTCAAAATTCATACAGGTGCCTGTCAATTATTGAAACACAGTATGTACTAAAATTCAAAACCAAATCTTAATCCTCTAGCAACCCATACAAAATTCCTATGCAAAGTACTCCAGGCAAGCATAAATACATCAGAAAACTGTAAGTCATGTGGAAGAAATGCATTCTCTGAAGCGTTAGTGATAAAATAATCTACTTTTAAGGAGAGAATGGAACAGCAGTTTTTCAGTGTGCAAGACATATGCAAAGGCATTTTTAAGTGGAAGGTGTCCCTGCCCATGGCAGGAAGGTTGGAATGAGATCATCTTAAAAGTCCTTTCCAATCCAAACCATTCTAGGAATCTATGATTCCGTTTGCTGGAGCTCAGTGTGCTCTCGCAGCACTGAAGTCTTAAGTGATCTTAAAAAGAAGAGGTCAGACATGGTAGATTCTACAAAGTGTGGAATCTAAATTACAGAAGTTAGAAAGGGCTATTTGTTTTTTTTAGTTAGAAGCTGGCTCAAAAGTAAACAGCAGTAACACAATCGAATTCAAGTAAATATAATTAAGATCATTAATGTTGTTTAAGAGGGAAGTGGGAACAGAAGGGAAGAACTGCACCGAAGATTCCAAGGATCTGTCTGGTCCCTTAGAAACCAGCAAGGAGAAAAATAAGCCCTGTATGTTTGTTTTCCTGATACTCTTTTCTCATTTTATTTTTTTTCCCTAAGCAACCATTCCCTTTGCTATACAGTGACTTTGCTTCTGACTTTTCTATTTCATGTTTAAAATATCTGTCAGAAGATTTCAGAGATGCACAAGCCCCTTAGGACTTCACAGCGCATTAAACTTTCACTCAATTAATAAGGCTATAGAAAGCTTTTTCTTGAACAATAACAAGTATGTCCAGGTGTTAAATTATTCAGAGGGCCCCAAGTCAGTATGGCTGCAATATACTGATGAAATACATGTGGATTTTATCTGGTGAAAGATTTAACATCTAAAGTGGATCTGGCCATTGTCACTGACTTTAATGCAACAGCACATTCATACCTACTGATGCTCACTCTGGCTTTGTTGCACAGGATTCAGGTTATAGCGATAAAAATACAGAAATGGAATGAAGTCCTTTTCACATTCTGTTTCTTTAACAAATATATCTGAATGCTTTATTTGAAATACAGTTTAAACAGCTCCTGCTGAAGTTTAAGCTCAACACCCTACACAAGTAGGTGATGCTGGATGTTTTTCTTGACACCGTAAAATTTGCAACCACCCTCAGAAGGAACAATTGATATTGTCTCAAAATACAGGTATCATAAAATCAAAGAGTCATAGACTCATAGAATGGTTTGGAGATTGACAGGGAACATGGAGATGATCTAGCTCCAACCCCTCTGCCATGGGCAGGGACATCTTCCACCAGACCCATCCAGCCTGGCCTCAAACACTCCCCCAGGGTTGGGGCATCCACAACTCCTCTGGGCAATCTGTTCCCATGTCTCGCTCTGAGTAAAGAATTTCTTCCTAACATTTAATCTAAGTATCTCCTCTTTGAGTTAATAAAAAATCCCCCTCATCCTTTCCCTATCTGACCATATCACAAGTCACTCTCTCTCTCTTTATAAGCTGCTTTCACCAACATACCCCTCACTAATGGAAGCTTGAGCCTACCTTTGAAAAGCAAGGAGCTAAATAATGAAAAATCCCATAGCACTGTTAACTTGTTTCTCTTGCTGCTCCTAATGCACCTTTTTAAAATTTTTTAATTAATAAAGAAACCCTAAATCCTACTGAGAGCAACAGAGCTTTAGTGAATTCATACACTGAATTCCTTTTTCATAACTGTCCTCTCCTCTTTCCTGAGGGCACCAGCTCCACTGTCAGCTTCTGTGTGGAAGTTAAGGACATACACAAGATCTACTAATGAATATTGCAACAGGCCAGGAAAAGTCTAATCACCAATGAGTTCAGACAGGAAGCTGCAGTTAAGAATGTCAGATAATTAGAATCTCACAGCTTGTTATGAATCAGCTCACAATTACAGCCCTTGATGCTAGAAATGCTCAAACAAATACAGAAATAGGGGTGTCCAAAATGTGGCCCTATAATTATGCAATATACACTAATCCCTCTTGTTTTAGTGCACTACACATAACCCTCTGACAACATGCCTCAGGCCAGAAAATTACACTATGTTTGCTAAGAGCTGCAAGAATGCACACCACAGTATGAGATGGATCTCACTGTCGTCACTCTAAATCAAAACCCATAAATAATTTTAAATACAGTTTTGTGAATGTACATAAATAATAAAGAGAGAAAAATAAATAAAGCACAGTTGACACGAAAATGGAATGAAAGCAGAATCTCATTCAATTCAATAGCAGCAATCTAATACTTACTCAGTTTTATACGCTTTTGAAATGAAAATGGCCAATAAAGAAAGTTAATTTAAACTCCCTACCTGGCTTTATCAGTGTGGGTTTATTACCCTTGTCATGCAGGGTAAAGAAAACTAATGCCTTTATTTCTGGTTTTTCTAGCTTCCAGAATCTTTTTTGGACAGCTATCTGTAATCCTTTTAGTTTGACAAATCACCACATTATTTGGGATATTTACATTTCAAATCAGTTCAATGTTTACATGCTTTTGCTTGGTTCCTATTAGATTGTTCCACAGGGAATAATCTCAAAATGTTAATTTACATCCCTCAAATTGAAGAAACAGTGGGACAGATGCCATCTGAATGAACGAAGTCACTACACTCAATTCTCTTTATTGGCTTCTGAAATCTTTTGAAGAGTAGCATCCAAGACCTCTTTTCTGTGTGAGAGCCAGCTGAAAAGCATCTGTCTGCTTATCCTTCATTAAAGAACGACAGCAAGGAGCTGAAGCCACACACAGCTGGCACACTACATCAAGTCAGTACCTGCATAAATATTCTTTATTAACTAAATTTGTCTCTTGCAAAAGCCAATGGGACTTTCACCACCATGTTTTCATAAGAAGCTCAACATCTCTAAATTCCAAATGTTCTTAATTTACATATCCAAGAACCATCCAAATACATGGAAGCATTCATTACAAATGGGTCTCTCTTACAGGAATTTCTTCCTCTCAAGAAAGTCTTTTTAAATTTGAAATAAATGAATTCAAGCCATTAAGGAAAATACAATTCTTCCCTTTCCTGAAAAGGAGTGAAAAAAATATTTGCAGTAAGATGCTAAAGCCTTTTCCTTACTCTAGAGCTCATCCTGTGAAATACTAAAATATCTTCAATTTTATTTGAAGTCAGCAGGAGCTGCAGGTCCATTGTGTTTAAAACAGTTTTGCTGGGCCTGTCCCCAAATCCTCAGTGGAATCTCTCCCTTGATTTCAGATTGAATGCTGCCTTTCAGTTTACCATGAAGCAGAAAAGTTAATCAGAGAGATCTTTCAGACTTTCAAAACCTTACACTAGGCTGCAGATGCTCCTATTTATACCATAAAATATCAGTAAGAAAATATACAGAATATCTGCAGAAAGGATTAAAATGAAAGCATTTTAGATCAGAGAGCACCTGGATATGTGATGTGTCAGCTTACATTGGTGCCTACAAGTTTTGTTCAGTATCATTTGAATAATTTCAACTCTTTATCAGTTCTGGTTTACATACAGTTATATTGTGTGAAAAAGACACACAGAAAACACTAATCTGATCATCTGAATCTCTATAATGAGCTACAAAACAATCTGGTGCACAATGGTTTGGGAATAATAAGAGGCTTGAGTATGAAAGACTTGCTTTGCATAAAATAAAAACAGCAAGGAGACAAACTAATCTTCATACTGGTAATGCAGATTTTTAAAAAGTTTTAGCAACTGGCTGGTTGAATATATCCTGACAGGGGGACTGTGACTGGACATGGCACTCATCTGGCAAAATGCTGGATCACCCCACTTCCTTTTGAGGCAGAATGGCAACACTGCCACTGTTGTAGGAGCTCTAACAGGACAGTGATCTTGACATGAGATTTTATCTGTACATTACAGAGATGAGAAGAACTGCTCAGAGGCTGAGGAAAGAGGGCCTCAGCCCCATTTAAAACTTTCCATTGCTGTTACTGTCACAGGAAGCATCAAATTGCTCAGTGTTGTAAAACAAGTACAGAATTGACAATCAACATATTTATAACTCCATGAACTGGCAAATTTTCTAGATTAACACCAGCACCCACCATCACGTCAGGACCAATTCAAGCCAGACTGAAATACGTGTGTTGCTGAAGTACAATGTTCAGTAGCCTCTGATGTGACAGCCATGCTAATATTAGGTATTTACTTTTGAAGATGTGCTTCGCAATAAAATTCTTTTCTGTGATCTACTTTGAGCTGATGTATAATCTTTGGTCTGCCTTCCTACTGCTGTCACTTTGAAGAAAGTGACTTACCATGGTAGGATTTTACTGGAGCCTGAAGAGATCAGAGAATAAAAGGATGAAAGAAACTAAAATAAAGGGTGAAACACATGGAAATCCAGTGTTTTCTGGTTATCTTCTGATAAAAGATCTGTTTAGTTATTGTAACAGCTGATTTACTTATTCTCCAGAACACATTATGTCTAGGTTAAAAATAGGTTACTATGCTTTTCAGGAATAGATTTAACCCTTCACTTCAGCCTACAGAAGTAGTAAAAACATCCATCCTGTCTCATCTTTCTGAATGGAAGGAAAAGAGAGAGAATTCAGCAGCCAACTGCTCTCTCTTTATTGTTAATATTAATGAAGTGCTTTGGAGCAGGACCTGGATTGTATCAGCAATGATACAGGAAAAGAGTAGTTCATGCCCCAAAGGCCTTATAATTTCAGTATTATGTCAGTATCAAACAAGAGACAGTAAGCAGACACAGAAAAAGGGTGGTGAGAGAGTAAAACACAAATGAGACAGTGGTAGCTCTGTGTGACAGGCATTAGTATCAATATACAACAGTCTGTCCACGGATAATTACTGTCATCATATTTTTGACAAGTAATTGAGAGAAGACAATGAGGTACAAATTGCTCCTCATTAAAAGTCCACATAACTAAGCACAATATGGAAGAATGCATTAAGAAATTTGTTTGAAAAAATTAATGAGCATTTAAATCTTTGTGGACTGAGCAAAGGTAGGAGCCAAAATCTTTACAGCTAATGAGAAATGGGACTCTAAATTGGAAAGGACTAAAAAAAAAATCCTAGGAAAGGAAAACAAGATTTTGTTTGATGTGGCAAAAAAAGGAACACCAAGTAAACAGGATAAGAAACGGTGATGCCAAGAAGAGGAGAGAAAGCAATCTTGGAGTTTTTTCTGAAAGAATAGAAGAGACGAAACATAAACTGTGAATGTCAGAAAAAGGATTATCAGTGTTAACTGTAGCATAAAATAATGATGGCTTGGACAACCACTGTAGCTAAAAGGTAGAAATGAGAAACCAAATAGGAGTCATCAATCAGAACAAATTGGCACCGTTTAGGTATTCACCTGCAGGCAAGGCCCAAGAATGTTCCTGAGGAGGACATCGGCTCTCTGGCCTGAACAATAGGAGACATCCCATAGGGTTGAAAAATAAAGTGGACTTCTGATGAACAGTGGTGGTGCAGAAAGGCTGATCTAATCACCTCGGTGATTAATAATAATGACTAGTGATTAACACAAACTTCTCAGCCATCTTCAGAGTGAGCTCAAAGGGATGGCTCTAGAGCACAAAAACCCAATACAGTACTACAGGCTTAAAAATAGCAAATTACCAGCAAATTTGCTCATCACTATCTAAATTAAAAAAAAAAACAACAAAAAACCAAAAAAACAACAAACTGAAAAGCAGGTAACATGCAACCAAATTCAACTGGTTACTATAGTGCATACCAATGTAAACCTTTGGCTTGGAATCCAAAATTCTACTGCTCTGGTTCAGTAATTTGATGCAAAAAGAAAAACTCGTATTTGGACAAAGAACCATACATCAAAGATATCTGATACAAATAATAAACTGCTTTTATGAAGAATAAATGAATTAAACAAGAAAGTATCTTGCTACCATTACACATTCCTGCTAACAAATACTGGAAATGGAAGAGCAACAAGTCAAAGGTAAACAGACCAAGAAGGGGAAACACTTCTGATGTTCTCATCAGTACAGTGAGGGATTCAGAACTAAGCTTTCAAGGATGTTCTTCATATATTGTGAAACCAAGAATATGCACTTTGAATATTGTTTCCCTGGAGAGTAACTTACAGCACTACACACTGAAAGAGTCTCCTCTGCAAAAAATAAGAAATCGGGGGGGTCATTTCTGAGGGTAATGTTTCCTCACAAGAAACTCAGTTTAATTTGAAACAAACTTTTCATGGAACAATTAATATCCTTATTTGATGTACATTCCACCTCAAAGAAACAACTATATATTAAGGCAGTTTCTAGATAAACACTATCTCTGTTCTAGTTAACACATAGATCTTGTGTGAGAAACAAGTCTTTGAACACAGGCCTGCAGAGACTCTAAATTGAGGCTGTCTGTGATACTGGCCTGACTGCTCGTCCTCCAATCCTGCCTTATGTCTGGCATGTGAGCCAGGAAAATAGTCCACCCCTATAAATAATGGACTGAACAGCCTCTTCTAGCAAAATAAACAAAAAACCAAATGAATCAATCTCCACCCTACGGCATAAGGGCAAAAGTACATCTGTAACAGGACACAGGGAGTTGAATGTGCAGAAAGGAAAGTGTCCTGTTTTACCCTTCCAGTCCCTCCACCCTCGTAAGTGCTGTTCTCACAGAACTCCTTTTTCCCCAGTCTCTTGCCTGTATTTACCATCCACTATGAAGAGTATTTCATGGCTTTTCTAAGCATTTATTAGCCTCTCTCCTAGTTATTCTTCAAACTTAGCACTCTTTCCTCTCTCCTTTTCCCCACCTTGTTACTTTTTTGGTGTTTAAGCAGAGCAGAACAACTCAAATGCCATGCTATGAAGAAATATCTTCATTAACTCTTTTACAAAGAGATCCAGACTGGATCCTTAGAACTGGACAAGGATGGACTTCTCCTGCCATGCTGTGATCAAAGCTTTAAAGGGGATTTTTGCCAGTCTCAGACCATATTGGTAAAACTTCACATTATTAACTTTTTTTTTTCTCAGGCATTTGGTGTATATTACATTCCTTAGCAGCTGCATGTTTTCAGAGCTCACACAACTGGATTTACCCCAAATAAGAAAAAAATTAACTTTGATAACAGAGTAGTATACTGACTCACAGGCAAGATTAAGATAAAATCATTTCAGGCTCTAGACACAACCTTGGAAAGGTCCCACACATGTGACACTAACTGAGCGAAAAATGATTCCTATTTACCAAGCATAATACAAGCTAAACAGGGTTAACTTTGCATTTTTGGGGTTTAAAATCATAAACTGAATCCCAATTCTGACTGGAATTGGTTACTGCTATGTTGTCAAAGCCTTTTCTTTATATAATCATTCATATAAACAAGAAATATGAAGTTTCCTAAATCAGAAGTGATATTTTGTTCTCAACATGCAATTCAGGAGCTTTGAGCTGTGAAGAGACAATCTGATATTGATTTCACCTCTATTATAATGTGTACTTATAATTTAGGATACTTGCAGTAAGACTACAAGCAGAACAATAATTTAATACAAGAACTCCTCAAACATGGTATCCTTTATGTCCTGTGACTTAACAGAAAACAATTTTAAAATTTTATCAGTTATGACTAATTAACACATCAGATATCTTCCAAGATGCTGAAGAGGACTTAGGAATAAAGACAGAGTTTGTTTCAGGTGGCAAAATTCTTGCATTAACCTGAAGCTCTACAAGCACAGCACACCAAAGGTATGTGAGCAGCCAGGTTAGGGAAGTGCTAAGGTATGAGGATGGCAGCATTCCTGACAGATACAGCTGGATTCATACATGATTTTAAGGATTAAGTGTAAATGGCACTTTTATGAGTGCCAAGTAAGGATGAGGACAGCTGTGGGAGAAAGAAATTTCCAGGGAAGAAAGAGGAGACAAAAATAGGAACACTATAGTGTAACATTTACAACAACAAAAAAAAATCCTTTTTAAAACATACTAGTAATCTAGAATTTAGAAGAGATTTCTCGGTGCAAATAGAGAAATATGAAGGCAGCTTGCAAGGACTAGCTAAAAATGAGATATGAAAGCAAGAACTGATATAAAAAATGGATAATGCATACCCTTAGAGAAAAAGAAAAAAACCAAACAGCATAAAAATCAGAACAACTACAATAAATGTTGTTAAGGGAAAAAAAAAAGGACCCAAGCTGCTAAGCAAGGACTCAGTGAGGCCATTAAAGAACAGGAGTGGAAATTCAGTGACAGATGATGTCAATATATTGCTGACACCCTGAATGAATTCTTTGTCTCACAATCCACAAGAGAAGCTGAAGGTCACAGAAGAAAGTGTGGAATAGATTTTCCAGCAAGAAAGTGAAATACGAACATGTCTAAAGGTCACTTCAAGGTTAACAATTAGGAACCTGCAATAATTAAAACTCAACCAAGTCATAGGTACAAATGAGGGATATCCCACTGAAAGCAACTCAGTATGGAGGAAAAAACCTGACAGTTTCTAATAGTGGAGGATTAAAGTCAAGTTAATGACATTTAAAGACTTCTTTCCTCAGATTAAAAATGGGTGTGCCTGTAATTCTAGAGCAATTTTCTGGTGAGAAGACAAGAGCTGGAAAGTAACTACAGCTGTACAACAGACCGGACTATGATAAAACTGATTACTATAGAAAACTAAAAGAGAAAAGAAAAAGAGAAAAATGAAAACTTTTAGAAAGGTAAAAGCTCTTATATATTAAAAGACTCTAAAGGGAGGGGAAAAGGAGGCATAAAAAGAAAAGCAGCAAGGAGGTTCTGTGCTCTGAGAATTCAGTATTTCACTTGATACAAGAGTGGGGCTTGTAAGAGTTTGATATCAGACCAGTGAGAGTCACTGATGTATACAAGCAAAAAGAAGTAACTAAGGCTTAGCAGTCTGCAAACTCAAAAGGCTAGAAATATGGATTTAAAAGTGAAGAAGAAAACTAATTTGGAATATAAATATTTACTTAGAAAAAGCTACCAGTAAATTCAGAGGGTCCAACAAGGAAGTTAATGGATTTTATGATGACTCAGACATTAATCAGAGTTAACTCCTGTATATTTAAAGTTTAACATTCAGATACCAAAACATTCTCTTGGCAGCTCTACTTCAGCAACCACTTTCTCCTATACCTTTAGTACAACAGCCTCAAAAGATGAATTTCTCTAGGGAAGAACTAATTTCAGTAATATTGACAAACACCAACTGCTAATACTGCATTCAACCCCCAAAGAGGTCATCTCTGTAGCACAGCATGCACGTTGTAGTGGCTATACCATAGAAGTTGCTTTGAAACTTGCACATAATTGGACCACACTGTCTTTTCTCTTTAATGACTGAATTTAGATTTCAAATTTAGATATGTTATTCTACAAAAAAACCCCTAAACTCTTACACAGTTTCTAGTCAAAATACCTGTTAAGTATTGCAAAGGAACATCTGAAAATGCTCTGTCTTCAAATTCTGCCTTGTCTTTGTGACATTTGGGCAGCAAGCTTAGGAATGATCCAAGTACTTCACAGACCATGAATTTTACACTTCTATGGAGCCCTCATGAACTCAATGTTCAAAACACTACAAAAAAAGCTAAACTCAGAAGTTAGTTCCAGCACTCAGAATATTCAGTTTTGGTTCATTTAAATAAAAGGAGTTACTTAAACTCTTTGTAAAGTTAGAACTTCTCATGTACTTTCCTTGCCTCACCTGTCAACCATATTGAGTGCAGAGACCCCAGTGAATCAGGGGGGAAAGGGACAAGCAAAGAGCTGTGATGAAACAGAAGGAACAAGCAGAGTTTAGAGAACACTGCAAGGACAATGAAAAATGGCAGCAACAAAGTTAGCAGACACCTGTAAGGAGGAAATACTGAGCAAAAGTATTGATGTTTGAAGCCAACAGGCACCTCAAATTGAAAATTATTTCCTTTTGTTTGCTGCACCAAGGACCACCTGAATCTTTTAGATGAAAATGGCACTGTCTGCACAAAATACAAGTATGTTATTTTACAGAGCCTGAAAACACCTGCTAGAAAAAAGCTGTATTTTCACATACATACCCACATAAATCTGTGTATTTATTAATTCATGTTTTATATACATACAAAAATATATGCATTTCTAGATGTATAAAGATGTATGTGTATACATGTATAAACATGTACACGTGTGGGCATGTAAACACACATACACACAACACCCAGTGAAAAATTAGTTCAGGAAAAATTCTCTGTGTGTCTTGAACACTCATTTAAGATTTGTCCCTTGCAAAGTAACCCCATTTCACAATAAAGATATGAAAATTAAATATAGCTGGTTTAGAGTAGAAAAGAGCTCTTACCTGCTTCACCACTGTCACCGTGCCAGGTGCCATGGTAACGACAGAAGCCACTGCAGTGGCATCGTGGGATTCTGAACCCAACTCAATGATCTGCTGCAGGATGTTTACAGCTGTTGGATCCAGTCTTTCACCTTACCAGAAAGACAGCAGCCATAAGATCATCACAGTAGAACAGCTCTGAGGCTATGTGAATCTGAGTAGCACAGCCCTGACTTGCAGCACGGTTGGTACAATTCAAAAGGCTCAGTAACGTGACACTTCAATAACAGATCGGTGGCAGGGAAGTATTCACAAAACAAATTTGCCTAGGGCATGCATGAATCAGCAAGTGAAGCCACACCGATCATTTCTATGCCTATTTGAAAGAGATCTAAAAGAATACATTGAATAAAGAAACAACAGCCACAACTCATAGCATTAGCTGCAAATTAGGAAGCTGCAAGGCTTTACAAATCCAAATGTGGTTTTACCAGACATTCATCTTACATACAACCTATCTGTATACCTATAACCATAACAGCCATTTGGTATTTTAGAAACCTGTGTTTACTATCTGTCTGGTCCTTTGCAATACCCCTCAACCTAAAAGAAGTAGTTTTATTACTAACATGCTGAAGGGAAAAGTTAATTGCTTGGGAAAACTCGTACTTATCATTTCATAAATACTGTCCTTTTTTAAAAATTCTCTGATGTGTGTAGCCCTGCCAGAGGAAAGGGAGGTTTACAAAAAAACCAAAAAAATCCCATTTATAGTTGTACTCTGACTTCTCACAAAGTGTGAAAGACTTGAATGCAGAAAAATGTTTTTTGATATGCAGGAATACAAATTCCCACCAACAGGCCACCATTCCCACACGCCCATTGTCAGCATGAGGGAGATGTCAGACAGAGAAAGAAACTGTCAGGGTCATGTAAAGCTGCCTTACGTTTGCTTTAATCACTGTTAAGAGATAGAAAAGAGACAGCAAAAAGAATAAATCTGATTTCTTAACTTAAATTCTTTCAAACTGAGGTTGATACTGTGATAGTAGTCCAGGTCAGATAATTTAATTTCAAGTAGAAAGTAGTTATATTTTGTTATTTACGTAAGAAAAAAGTGTATCTGAGTACTGAAAAATGTTTGCTTGCCCTGTTGTTTCTTTTTACTTTAAAAGTGCCTTTAGACAAGATACCTTTTTCATAGTAAGAGGGAATATTCTGGAAGAGTATCTGAAGTTGGATGCTCTAAAAGTAAGATTGCTCAGAAAACTATTGCCTCAAGCTTAAAATAAAAATTGCTATGTACAGTACATTCCATGACAATGTTTATTTTAATTTAGATATACAAAAGTTAAAGAAAAGTTCTCAAGAAGTTTTCACTTATTCAGAATTTCCAGTCATTAAAACACTATACAGAAACTGGTAGCAATGTAATTAAATTGCAACATGCTTGGAAAATCCGTAAAAAGTGGGAGTTTTTGACATGAATCTGTATTGTGAACTATAAAGACAACAATGGTAAACAACTGTAAAATGCTGATAACCAGGGTATTAAACACTCATAGGAACATCTACTCTAGTCTCTGTTTTAACACTCTCAGAAATCTGGGCATTTTTTTCTTTTCTTCCAGTTTTTGTTATTTCCCACTTAGCAGACATTATCTAATGCTACTCTTTTCCTCCTCAACCTGATACAGAATAGCTCACTTAGTTTTGTGTACCATCAAAATTGAGATTGTTAGTGCTGTCTTGGGAATGTGGTAAATGAGCTATTCCACCAAGTTGCTCCTGCAGTCTTGCTGACTAAAGCCAGAGAGGGAGAAAAATAATAGCCAGAGAATTGCCATTAGATACACATCATCTACTCTGCCAAGATAGCTAATTTCACAGTATATTTAATAATATAGGCAGGAAATTCCACATAGCTAATAATAGAGTGAAAAACAGGCAGTGATAAGTATTAATGACTTCAGGATATAGAAATTCATAATGAACTATAATTTCTCATTTATACTTAGAGAAAATATAACCCCCCCAGAAGTAAGTTCTGGATGACTAATTTCATAATTTTTAATAGGAGATCACAGGAGATCATATATTGCCCAGTACACTCAAAAAAATAAGATATTTCCATATATTTATGGAAAAAAGGTGTATTTGTGTTCCAACCTAGAAAAAGGTGACTTACTGTTCTCAGAAGTGTATCTAAGGTTCTGTAACGCAGCTACAGCAGCTTGAGTGCCTTGAACATCTTCTCCAGCCTCTGTGATATGGAGATACTGAGTGGATGCTTCTTCAGCAACTTCAGCAGTTAACTTGGAAACAAAACCCAGCCAAGGCATGAATAATCTCATTTCAGTGATTTAAACAACAGTAAGGAATGAGTTTGGACAACAAATACTGTAACAAGAGCTATACTGGGCGAAACAGAATTCAGGAAGAGTATTACATAGGAACTGGGATGATCATCCCACCATGTTCTTCTAGATTCTACTTCAAAAGTTGTTTTAAGGATGTTAAATTATGCTGAACTTACTTTTGTTGCACAGTTATTTTAGAACTAACAACAGACTTCCACTACACCAGAGTTTAGCAAAAAACTTCTGAGCAAAATGAATTTATGATGCAGATCTGCTAAAACACCTCAGCAGCTTGAAAAAAATGGCATTTTGTTTCAGAAAAGTTATCCTTTCCATAAGCTATGTTTTTTTCAAGACAAGCTGTCACTATGTATTCCTGCTCTGATGGGACTCTTTCTTTATAGCCAGTTCAGCAACAGAGACATTTTTGCATCCAAGATGCCCTCTTATTTTTTCAGCTTTGGGCATCTACTGGGGAAGTGTACAGAGAATCATTTGGAATATGGATACAAGGCTTTGAAGGGCTACGTTTTGAAACGCTTGTCCTGCCTTCTTTGAACAGCTGTCCATACAGAACCTACTCCAGTGTTTTTAAAGAACTTATCCTTCTGTGTGCGGATATTCAATAACTATTAGACAAGACCTGCAGGTCAGCTCTTCCAGATCAGGCATTAGATTTGTGATGGGGGCCAGACTGAAATTTAGCAGAAGAGGTCTGAAACTGTGGGGGTCAGCCAACTGCAGTTGACTCCTGGCTTTTTCCTCTCATTGGACTCCAAAATCAGCCTGCTCGGGCAGTGGAAGACACTCAGCTGGCCAATCGTAATTTTTTAATAGAAGTGTCTAAATCTGTAGTTTTCCCATCGATTCTGCATCTGCAGGATTGAAGCTGAAAATAGAACATATCATAGAAGACTTACTCTGCACAACATTATCATTTTTTCAGCTGATCAATTAAAAAATTCCATTTTATAGATTCTAGCCTTCCCTGGACCAAGACGTGTGCTTTTTTCTGCAACTTTGCTCATCTTACAGTTAACACCAGTGAATATTTAGTATATTACAAAATGCAGTACGTTTTTCAATTTCACACTTTTCTGCTAAAGCTTTCACCCTTCCTGCTGCAAACAGAGGACTGGAAGCCTAAAATGCAAAAATAAGCATTTACAAGGTTGTTAACCCTACCATATATTAAAATTTAACAGGCATAGCAAGGTATGCATTCAAATGAAGATAAGATCCCATGACATTCTGATCTTATATAAAGTCAGAACCACATTTTTGTACACTTCTTATTCTTATCCTTACTTTTCTCCCCAGAATTAAAAAAAACCTTAGGGTCAAAGCCATTGATACTTTGCTTTACCTCCCATTTGGTCTCCCCATCATTCTCCACTAACTTCATTCCATGCTTGTTCTTAAGATGTCTGTTGAACTCCCATTTTGTACCATACACAAAGCTACAAACTGGACACTTAATGCCACCTATAAGGAAACACAAATAAATTCCTTGAGTTATTTTCATATAAATTCTTTTTCAAGGCAGTAGCAACCTGTTTAATTTGACCCCATCTCAATCAAGCCATGTAACTGTAAATTGTTTTCCTGCAGCCATTTGTCCAACGTGAAGTATGTTAATATTTAACACATACACTGGCACACTTTAATAACTTTTATTAAATGTATCTTCTCTAAGACAGCTGTTCCAGTTTTCTCAAGTTTCAGACTTTGTTTTTCTTATTTGTACATTAGCAAAGTACACTAGGTAGAGTTAACAAAGTAATATCCTCTTCACCCAAGTATCTCTGCTCTTCAGTTTTATGTTAACATGCAAACTGTAAATAAAGTTTTCTGTCTACAAAATGATGTATAGCATGAAGTTAGCACAATGCTCACTGTGTGAGTGTGCAGAATTACAGGTAAAAAACTGAGCATGACGAAATCATGAGAATCCGATTTTCTACACTAGATTAAACAGCTTTTACTTCTTTTCTTATGAAAATCATTTGGTCAGATGTCAGATCTCAGCTGCTTGTAATTATGCAAATAAGTATTTCTCCTTTTTCCCTCTATTGACAAAAGAGAACAAGAATAACCTGAATGTGATAAATGATTGCATTAGGTGACCAGAACCCACTCCAACAAATCTAATGGCTGGGGAAGTGCCTTATGCCACTGCAGGAACTGTGCTACCACGTGGCTGACTCCACATCATCATGGCAAAAGATGATTCTTACTCATCATGTTCAAATGCTTCAAACAGACTCACAGAAGCTGGTTATTAACCAAGACCTGGTTGCACAGTCCTTTATGAACAAGGTGATTACAAAAAACAGACTATTTTTCATTAATGGAAACCTACCATATGGTATCCTACCAGGTGAAAAGAAATAAACTTTTTATTTTGATAAAACAGAATATAACTACACTTAGTCTCTAGGGGATTCACCAACACTTGTTACTACACAAACCTCCCTCTTTGCTAAGTCTTTACCAAATTTCACTGTTAGAGCAAATGCTCAATATTCCATCTCTAAACAAATCTGAAATAGCTTCACTATTAAGGGAAACTCAAAAAGTTCAGATTAGAACAACGACATTATCAGTTACAGAAAATGAAATTACACATTAATTTCACACCAATCTGCAGTATGAGGAAAAACCCATTGCTGTGAAACAGTGAACACTTTTCTGCATTACTTTGCTATTGAAACTATTATAACAACACACCAGGTAAATTAAATCTGTAACTTTTGTCATTATGACTTTAATTAAATAACAAGTAATAGAAGCACAGAATTAAATTGGTAATACAGAACTCTATATCAGTGACTTGATGTGAAAGCTCAGAAAAATTAA
The DNA here is from genome assembly GCA_013398055.1 of Ifrita kowaldi. Classification (NCBI taxonomy): domain Eukaryota; kingdom Metazoa; phylum Chordata; class Aves; order Passeriformes; family Cinclosomatidae; genus Ifrita; species Ifrita kowaldi. Next base: position 136,139 of record VZRS01006879.1, read on the forward strand.
TTTCTAGATAATTCTTTAAAGTAATGGGTAACACACAGAGAAAGTAAATGAATTACATGCCTTNTTTTTCATTAATGGAAACCTACCATATGGTATCCTACCAGGTGAAAAGAAATAAACTTTTTATTTTGATAAAACAGAATATAACTACACTTAGTCTCTAGGGGATTCACCAACACTTGTTACTACACAAACCTCCCTCTTTGCTAAGTCTTTACCAAATTTCACTGTTAGAGCAAATGCTCAATATTCCATCTCTAAACAAATCTGAAATAGCTTCACTATTAAGGGAAACTCAAAAAGTTCCGATTAGAACAACGACATTATCAGTTACAGAAAATGAAATTACACATTAATTTCACACCAATCTGCAGTATGAGGAAAAACCCATTGCTGTGAAACAGTGAACACTTTTCTGCATTACTTTGCTATTGAAACTATTATAACAACACACCAGGTAAATTAAATCTGTAACTTTTGTCATTATGACTTTAATTAAATAACAAGTAATAGAAGCACAGAATTAAATTGGTAATACAGAACTCTATATCAGTGACTTGATGTGAAAGCTCAGAAAAATTAATTTCTAGATAATTCTTTAAAGTAATGGGTAACACACAGAGAAAGTAAATGAATTACATGCCTTTACTATTTTCAACAACAAAACTGATGTTTGTAACAAAATACTGCAGGCAGATCTTATACAGCTCCACAACCTTATTCCATTGACATGTGCTCTCCAGTTTATTTATTGGCCTAAAATCTCCATAAGATAACTCTTATTTTCTGTCCAAAGAAAACACATGACGACAGCTATATAACAGAACACTGAGGCCCCAAATGGATCCTCACGTATGCACAAGTAGCTGCACAAACACAAATGAAAATCTGTCTCTCAGATACAAACAAAATAAACAAAAAGTAAACAAAATATTTATGGATGGGTGAGGAGAAAGGAAAAAATTGAGAAAAATTTTATGTCACTTGCCCAGCACAAAGCAAGTGGAACTAAAAAATAAGCCATCAAATGAGCACACAGGCCTTGCAGAAAAACTAGTGGGCAATGCATAGTACTCTTGTTGTCTTTGCAGAATACATCAAATTCTTATGGTATTTCTTTTCCTTTATTACTTTATAATACTAAAATAATTATCAGATCATAGACTTCTACTTAAACAAAGAAACATGCACACACCCTGCGAAATCCCAAGCATTCCTCTGATCCTGGGTGATTCCAATTTCTACCACAAGCCCAGAAATTAAATACTGCTGTCTATCCTTGGCAATGCAGTTGCTCAAATGAACACATTCCCTCTTCCATGAATCATTCATTTATTTATAAGCTCATTCTAGGAATCTTGAGTACAGTCCAGCAGTCAACATTCATATAAATATTTCCAATTAAGATTATTTGCAGTGCCTGCAATGCAGCCAAAAACCAATTGAGAGTAGAGGAGATGAGCAAGTGTGAGGCAATTCACTCTGGGCTCAGTGGGTAACTTAGAACAAGCAGAATACAATACAAATAGATATAGACAGCTTTTATTAGATATTAATCTTTGTTACTTTTCCCTCTCAATTTCTTTCCAAGCCTTTTTTGCTTGCTGATACTCTCTCCTTTTCCTTTTCATCTGTAGTCCTTTCATTTCAAAGGGTTTGTTTAATATCAGGTCTGAAAGGTCTTCTTCCTTTATATTAATACATGAATAATTTTCCAAAATTGCTTTTCAGATCTACGAATAAAGTAAACTGAAACTAAATAGAAGCTAGTCAGACAGCAAGGTGCAACTTCTGGCCCAAGCAGCTCAGAAACACACAGAATCATCAAAAGGTTTGGGTTGGAAGGGACCTTAAGGATTATCCTGTTCCAATCCCCCTGCCAACTGGCAGGGACACCTTCCACTAGAACAGGTTGTTCAGGGCCCCATCCAACCTGGCCCTGAACACTTCCAGGGATGAGGCATCCACAGTTTCTCTGGGTAACTTGTTTCAGTGCCTCACAGTGAAGAATTTCTATTACCTTGTATGACACTCAGGTGTCATATATGACAAATATGACTTGTCATACTGCATCATGTGTCCACGGTAATCTGTTTGTGCTGTGTGAACCAAATACAGAAGACCTGATTTGCAAATCAGGAAAACTTTTGTTAACTTTGGTAGGATTCATGTTTATCACCTCCAAATGCAAATGTCTCCCACAAGGAACAATTCTTCCCCCAGTGAGATACCAAAACACTGAGAAAAATTTATGTTTCCATAGCATGATAAGGAATCCCTGGTCTCATTTGGAGCCCAGGTGCAAGATCCATCTGATTCATCACAGAGCAGGAATTTGAGCTGGCAAAGGAAGCTGCATGGGGGAAAATTGCACCCATTAATACAGCTTTCTTCATTACAGTGCCCTGAGAAGAGACACTGACTTCATAGCTCCCACATGGATTTGATGCCCCATTACCGCTCTAACATGCCTGACTTTTCCACGAGTGAATGTGGAAAACAGACACAGCACTAATGTCAGCACAGGAAATATAAATGCTGTGTAAGGAAGGGAAGAGAAAGAAGGATGCAAAGTCAGAGATGGAAAGAACAGAATAGGCTCTTTCAGTTGGAGGGGACCTACAAGGACCATCCAGTCCAACGGCCTGACCAACTGAGGGAGGACCAAAAGTTAAAGCTGTTGTTAAGGGCATTGCCCAAATGCCCCTGAAACACTGACAGCCTTGGAGCATTGACTACCTCTCTGGGAAGGCTGTTCCAGTGTTAGATCAACTTCTCTGCAGAAGAATGCTTCCTAATGCTCAGGCACAGTTTTCACCACTCCAATGTGTCCTATCACTGGATCCCACGGAGAAGAGCTCAGCACTTCCCTCTCCTCTTCCCCCCCTCAGGAAGCTGTTAGAGAGCAATGAGGTCACCCCTCAGCCTCCTCTTCTCCAAACCAGACCAGCCCAGAGCCCTCAGCTGCTCCTCCCAGGACATGACTTCCAGCCCCGTCACCAGCTTTTCCCTCTGGATACAGTCAGGAACCTTCACATCCTCACCTGGTGGGTCCCAGCCCTGCATTCAGGGCTCCAACACTGAGCACAGCAGGATAATCCTCATTTTTCCCAGCTGGCTGTGCTGTGTTTGATGCATCCCAGGATGGGGTTTGCCCTCAGGGCTCACTGCTGGCTCCTGGAGAGCTGCTGCCAACCTGCACCCTCAGATTCCTGGCTGCAGGGCTGATCTCCCCACTTAGACCTGTGCCAGGCATTACTCAATCCTAGGGGCAGAATCTGACATTTGAACTTGTTAAACTTCATCCTGTTAATCAACGTGGTGGGAAAAGGATATCCACCACAGAAAAAGTTAAAGGCTCTTCTCTTTCATCTCACTCTAATGTCTCCATTTTAAGGCTACTCTCGCACCTCAACAACTTTACAGTTCTTTTGTTTCAGTGGAAAAGAATTATTTTCAGAAGTGCACTTATCTGGCTCCCAAAGGGAAAGCCTAATCAGCACATGATTAATTTTATTTGTTCAAAACATTGCAAGTATGATCCCTAATTTATACTAAGAGAATTCACTCTCTGATATCTATTCCTAAGAGCAGCTACAGACAAATAATTCCTTGCAGTGCTCAGATATTTGGGAAGTTAAACAAAGCTCCCCATAATGCACAGTTGTTCCTTGATCTGGGTGACCACAAAATAGAGGCTCTGAGTACTGACCAAGCAAATATTACTTCCTTAAAACAACTGCAGGTTCCCCATGGACTTGCACTGTCTCTGAAAACAATCGTAAAATTATACTATATATTCCTACCCTGAAATTTATAGATTTTTTTTTTTGACAAAAAGGAAACAAAGAAATGTTATATAAAAACAACACAGACCCATTACTTATTGTAGTTACACGTTTTCCCCTTATAGAGCAAGTTTAAAAGGAGAGTCTCAGATTGAGTTATCTTTCTCTGTGTCATGATTTCAATATTTTAGCATGGATTAATGCCTTCAATAGATAAATGTTATGTGATAGATGTATGATTTGGAAATACCATTCAGAAATAATGTAACCTTAGAAGAATTATATTTAATTCATTATCTAATACAACAGCATTACTTTGGTCTCTATTCCTCTTCAATGAAGTCAGAAACTGAAGATCCCAAAAGATGTTATGAAACTGTAATTTCTACTAAAAAATAGAGAAAACACTTTCTAAAATTATGAGTAACAAAGAAGGAAACTTACTTTTACCAAGAATTTTCAACACACTTTAATACTTAATCTGGCTTTCTCCTCTTCTTGCTCAATATTCCTCACACCAGGCACTAGAACTGAAGGAGCTTTTCAACCAAAAACATACCTGACTGCATTATCAGTTGTTTTGCTTTGGTTCATCTACCCAGTGTGTAACAGCAAAGCTACTCATGTGAGTCAGACAAATCTTAAATTAGAATGTCAAGATTTCTGTTATACTACTAATAAATTCTTGGCTTACTTACACAGACAAGGCTTGCTTCCTTTGCCCATAAACACAGGTATGCTTCCTTTGCCCATAAACAAGATTCTGAGCTTAACAATTCCTAACCTGTTTTACCTGCACTCTCCTTTTACCTCAGATTTTTCTAGTGGGGGAGTGATTTGCTGCTATTTACCCTTCAGTCTCTTTCCTTATGTTTGCTCAACCTTACCTCATGTTCAACCTTGCAGAATTGTCACAGAAATTTATCATCAGAATGGCAGAAATTTATCATTCATTTCAACAGACAGTGATACTTTACTTACAGAAAGAGACAAGTGTAAATGATAAATGTATGCAACAACAAATAGCACAGGCAAGGTCAAACAAACTTTGGTTCACACATCCTTAAAAACCAGGAACAAAGGACACTGAATGAAGGGTAGAAGGTGGCCATTTCAGAATTACTAAAAAGGAATAACGATTTATCCTGAAACACCCAATAAACTGAGGAACACATATTGCACAAAAGTTTATCTTCACAACAAGTTTGCTTCAGCAAAAAAATATAACAAATCTTATATGGTGGAGATGTACCTTGTTGGATAAGGGCTTCAGCTGCAGGCTCCCCAGACCCTGCATTGACATACTCTTCATTAGGATGCTTCCTGTTGTAATGCCTCTTCAGGGAACCAGAGATATTGCAAGAATAGTGGCAGTGTGCACAGCGGAAGGGCTGCAAGCAAAAACGAAAATGTTGGACTGTATTTCCTCACCTCTTCAGGATACAGGTCTAAGCTGCAATGTTTTGATCCCAAGAAACCATGTCCATTTCTGGCTTAGGCATCTTTCAAAGAGACCCTCCGAAATTCAACATAAATGGGAAGTGTAACTAAACGTTACCTAAATTTGGTACTTTTTATTATGTGCAAGACAACGAGTATTCTCAATATTGTAAGATTATGACACAGTTTTTGTAATTCAGTAAATTGTGTGTTTTCATAAACGGTGATAACAGGTCTGACCATGTGGAGACTCTCTACTATGAAATTACTCAGCTGTTGTGAGCTTCGGTCTGAAAGGAGGGAGCAAGACAACTAAAATAACTGAAACTACCACATGGTTGTACAGTCAATCCAATTTAACAGGTTTCCCTTTCTTTTCCTTTTTTCTTTCCTTTCCCCTTTACCTTTTCTTTCACCTTTCCCTGGCATTTGCAATTCTATGACCATTTGGTGAGCTAGTTTTGGCAACTAAATTAATTAATGTTTTAAGAACACGTCTCTCTTCAACTGACAGGGAGACAAATTCCTAAAGAAAAAAAAATGAGGAAAACAAACATTTGAGCCTAAAATTAACCTTTGAGAATAACTTTCTGACTGAGATATATCACAGTTATAGGAAGTTTGACACAACCATTAGGTCCTGGAAAAGCATGCAGACATTGACCAAAGTCCTCAGGGAAAAGTCAAGTACCTGAGAATGGGATGCAAAATGTCTCATGCACAGCAGCCCTACCTAAAGCTGCTCAGCAGGAAATGGTTGGTACAGAAATGTTCATCTAGGAGCTGAATTTAAAGCAGAGGAATGTCTGCAGTCAGGCAGGGTGCATTGATTAGAACACTCTCCTAAGCTCATTGCTCATGATCTTCCTTCAGGCTCCAAACAGCAAAAATAAGGAAGAGAAGTGATGTTCAGACTCCCTTAACCTTACACTTCAGACAGTACTGTAACATTCAGCTACTCAGTATTTCAGAGATGGGCACTCTCTTTCTATTGCTGAAACTGTCATTTTTAAACAACAGTAATCCAGACAGACTGCTGTGTTCTTGTAGCACTCTGTTGTGCAAGTCACGCATGTTACCTGCTATTGGATAGCAGGATTGCAAATTCATGGAGCTGGGACATATGATGGATTAAAGGATAATTAGATCACATAAGCAGTGACATTTCTCTGAGTCTCATAAGCATGCAAACAACTGTCCTAGAAGGAGGCAAACATTTTTTTAACTCCTTTACACAAATACTCCTGATTGATCTAATCCAGTGGTCAGTTCCCTTGACAATGCCTTGAATTGCCACACTTATGTGCAGGCAGATCCAGAGGTCAGAACCAGCTACATTTCAAGAACTGTACTGTGAGTACATTCATCCCTTTAGCCATCAAAAAAGGAAAATTATGTATTTTCATTAACAAAGAATCCTTTAAAAGTGTAAGTCCAGAGCAAAACTACATACATAAGAAAGAAAAATTATTTGTTCAAAATGTATCATCTCTTCAGATGACTTGTATTGTCTTCCAAAATTTAAATCATCATTGAAAAGACTGCTTGCCTTTCTGCTTTATGGCTCTTGTTAAGAATGCCTGCAGTGTACTCTTTATAGAAGCACAATGATCTGTTAGATAATGAAAGATGTTACATATGAAAATAATATGATGTTTTCAGTAAGAAATATGCTCATTGTCAAGATAAAGCCTCACATTAAAATGAACATTTTCATAAATACAAAATACCTTTTTTTCTGGAAAAGAAGCTAGTATAATCCCTGTTTACTGAACATAACAATTGACAATACATAACATTAAGAGCTATCATGCTGAGAACCAATGTGAAATTTAGAAATAAAACCGTACTATCATTTATTAAAATAAACTGTATCTCTAATCTCAATACTTCACAGAAACATTAACAATTTTCAAAACTCTTTCCAATGCGTGTTTCAGATAAACGGGGTGTTTTAAAATTAATTCTCTTCAATTTTCTTCAAGTAGATGAACTCATCTACAGTACAACAGACTGGCAATCTCCAGGGAAAATTAAGGTGGGCAATGAACAGTGATATAGGGAATTTCCTTTCATACCTCCCTAGGACATTTTAAGGTACATATTAGATCTGCTCTCTCAAGGACTGACAAGCAAACCAAATAATGCTTGTTTCATATTGCAACACAGAGATATTTTGTCAAGTAAAACTACTAATTACAAATTGGTCATGAACAAAATAACCCTATCTCAAAAGTCTGAACATAAAGGAAAAATTTCCAAAATATTAAAATGTTTATATATTGTTAATTGTCACCAAACAGGAAAATATGCCAGTTTTAATATTGTTATCTCAAGTTCTGTGTATTTCCTAATAACTTTTATATGTTTCCTTACCTTGAAAGAGACATGTTGTTCCATATGACGCAGGAGCTGTGGTTTCTGGGCAGCTGTATAGTCACACACTGTGCATTTAAACTGCTTTCCTGAAATGGGAATAGAAAATGGAATAACGTTTTCTATTTAAGTTTAGAAAACTACTGATTCTATTTCCCCCTAAAGACAAATTCCAAAATGCTAAGAATGAACAATATGAGAAGACTGGCACTTGCTCTGCAAAACATTGGTTAAATAGAGCTAAGAGCAGAGTAAGGGAGGAAAAAAGGCTAGAGTGTAATCTTTAAATTATAAGCATTAAATACTCTGGATTCTCCTGGGATAGCCACTTGGGAAAGAAGAAAAAGAATTGTTATGGCACACCCTAAATGAAAGGAGGAAATCCATTATTTACAACTGCAGGCACAGCTACTTTGCTATTTGTAAAGCACACTTGGAAATCCTTAAAACACCCATGTTTGATCATGTTCACATAGTTTTATTTTTTTCTGTCCCAAGCAGTGAATTGCTATGATTCAAATACATTTTCCCTTCAAAGCAATCTCTCTCACTAATTTATTTTTTCCCTTATGATTTAAATGCACACAATTTCCTTCCTTTTATTCTCTGGGCTTCATACTCCCTTTCTCCTTATTTTGCCTCTAAGATTCCATCAGGGCTGCTACCTCCAGCCAAATTACAAGGTGCATTAAATACAGAAGGACTTCATTCCTAAATTAAATAAGCACAGCTGGCAAATTGTATTTGACTGATGTACAATAAGGATATGCTAAAAACCACTCCAAAAGCAAAAGAAGCAAAAGGTAAAGCAGAAGTAAAATAGAGAATATTCTGTATTATCACAAAGAAATGGGGTTTCTTTAGATTCCAGATCCTGATGTAAAAACTTACAAGAATTTTATACTAAGTGTGAAAGTTTCTATAAAACACAGCTAAGAAGAACCTTCTGGTATCTAAATAAAATAATGAAAACCAGGCTTTCTGGTTTGCTTCTACTCACAAACAGTAATGACCCTGGACTACAGAATTGCTTTCTATCATGTCACTCTCAAGAAGTCTGTCTTCTGGAAAAGAATAAATCAGACACAAAACTACTTTATATTCCACTGCTTAAACTGACCTTGCAGGGCTGTGATATTTGAACAAAAATTGCTTGGATTCATAAGTCAGGAAGACAAGACTCATGAACAGTGAAACATCTTTCAGATTCACTTATTCGTGAAATAACTGAAGAACACTAGGTGTGTGCTGGTAAGAACTTTTGCAGTGCTGTCACTACAGGAAGGGACCTTGGGCAAAGAGAAGCTCAAGAGGCTGAAAGTCCCCTGACAAACCACATTCCTGGTGACAAATGTCCTCTTCTTTTTTCACAGGGGTTTGAAATGCATGTAAAGTTTGTTGGAGTGGACTTAGTGAGGAAAATTACTTAAGACTCCACAGACAGTGAGATCCTGTTTCCACTGGAGCCAATGGCAAAACTCACCTTTCAATGGCATGGGGAATTTCCTGAAACAGTTCTGGAATTGTGAAAAGCAAGGCAAAACAGCCTAAGTCTTGGATTCATTTGTACCAGTCAAAAATGGAGGTTCACCACAAAGGAACACAGAGTCATAGAATGGTTTGGGTTGGAAGGGACTTTAAAGGTGACCCTGTGATGGGCTAGGACAACCTCCACTAGAAGTCACCACAGTTATTCCAGAAGATGATGAGTTTGAAGCCAGATAAAGAAGGCTCCTGGTGATAACAATGCCTCTAGAGTCAAGGTTTCAGACTGACCTAGCAGTAATTTATAAGAGAACACAGCTCCTCACCTGGATTTAAATGTTTAAAGCTTATTTCACACTTTTAAACCCAATCTAGACATGGCGAGATCTTGCTCAACTATGGCACTATTCTTAACAATGCCATATTTCAAAGCAGGCTCAGATGAATTGCAGTAATGACTTGCACACACATAGATTTTGTTCAAGATATGTAACTAAATAGCAGGTGAAAAAAATTCAACTTTCATTGCTGAATTTCACTATTTGATCATGCCAGATGGTGAAAACAAAACAGAAAGGTTTTGAAATTAAACCCCATGTAGTGATTTCTTTTACAGGGACATAGAAAGAGACATTTTTATTTTTCTTTATAGACTGATTATGCTTGAAATTTCCTTTTCATTCAAACACAACAACCTGCCTGCCTCTCCCAGCCAGGAATCAGCTGAGGATTGCATTTGGTAAGTAAAATCTTGATTCTTGCATATGAAGTTTAGATGCATGTGCCACACCTACTTGTTACTGACCAAGTTATTTCAAAATACTGGAAAGTACTTTTTGAATAACAAGTGATTTACTAACTCACAGTATTTCTGCAGTAACTTTGGTAATAAAACAGTAACTATAATCTTCCTGTAACATGAGCATATTGATGTAAAAGGGATTGTCTCTTTCACTTGAACACACAGACATAAGCAGTATTTAATATCTCTGACACAGAAACTTCAAATATATTCTAAAAATGTAACAGAGCATTGTCTGCTTTCTGTGAAGATGTAATATGAAGAAAAAAAAAGAAAGAATGTAAATGAAATGCTCAATAAGAAGTGGAATAAAAATACACATTTGCATGAGTAACAAAGATCAAGCTACTAAGTCATAATGAGGGTCTGTACAACTTATCCTGCTGAATAATTTACTTCAATTTGATAATCACAGAATAATAAAGTATTGTTGTACTCTAACTTTTGATATAAAATGGGGTACTTTTCTGGATGTGCATTTTGCTTTTACAGTTATCATCACAGAAATATTAAAATTGCAGGGCAAATGAGGTGCTGCATGTGAGACTGTAGAGTCAGTGCCCAGCTTTGCCAGTGGCTGATTAGACACCAGGACAGGGCCTTGTGTCTGTTGGGCTGCTGGATTTGGGATCAGGATCCTAACAATATTCTCACAGAACAAAACAGTAAGAGACTTAAACACAGAACTATCAGCAATTTCAAACTACCAATTATTTTTTATGTATTTAGATCAACAATTTTCTGTAAGAACAAGGAAGGCATATAAAGCCAATACAAAATTTCAGAAAAAACCTAGTATTTCAGAGATAGCTGTCTGTCTTTCACAGAAATTAGTTTTGCAAAGTTTTGAATTGTTTTCCAAATGGTGTCTCCCGGGAATAAACAAAATCTGTAAATCATACTTAAGTGTTCAACTGTAAAACATTTGTTAATAAGGCCTGTAGTACAGCCAATATTTATTGTCCTAAAATAGATTTAATAAACGTGCACTTACCATCAGCAGTATGAAGGAGTTTGTGGCTCTTCAAAGTGCCTTTTGATTTGAACTTTTTCCCACACATATCACAAAGGTGCGTTTTCTCCGTGCTGTGACGATTCATGTGGGCTTTCAAGTTGCTCTTGCTGCGAGTGGCGTACTCACAGAGGGAACATTTGAAGGGTTTGACACCTAAACATGAAAAATTACACCATGAAACAAGCAGGCTGTGCCTTTCCATGAGAGGCTGGACATTTGCTTGAAAGAAATTTCACATCATGTGAACAACATGGACAAACAGAAACACTTCAAAATTTGAATCTCTACAAATAAAAAATTTCATCTACAGCTTCTGTGTAAATGATGCCGAGCTCATGACAGCATCACTTAACTTGCTAAGAGAAAGGAGAGATCTTTTAGAATTGAATATTGCCCTACTGAAGCCAGGCACTGAGTTCAGCCAGGCAATACTGGTATTTTGGGCCTTGCTATGCCTATCCTTCATTTAGAACTCCAGACTGCCTCCATTGATGCCTAGCTGGTGTACACATCTCCCTCTGAACAGCTTCAAATAACTACCATTCTCAGTTTACTACAACCAACAATGGTTGTAGTAAACCTCCTGTGGTAAGGAGGACTGCTTCATTAGGTAGTTAAAGCATAAGTTAAATGTGCAAGCTGTGTTTTATTGTTAATTACTGTCAGATTTGCTAAGGGGTCAGGCAGTGGTATTGCCCAGGCCCTCAGTAAGATACAAGCACTTAAAACTTCACTTCCCTCAAACTGTCCAAAGCACGTAGAGAGATACCCAGTGTGTCATATAACAGAAGGTCTGTAGGAACAAAGTAAATCCTTCAAAGAAAAGCTGAATAAATCTGAACTGGCAGAGTAGTTCAACAGTTGCATGAGGGTCTGCACATTTTAGACTGATACTCGTGACCTTAAAACTAGATTTACAAGCATGAGGAATTACAATCTGCTTTAAGCAGACTTGATTGCACACTTTGATTTGGGAATAAATTTCTATTCACCTCTTTCTCCTGCTAGCTGCACGACATGGGTTTCCAGTTCCAGCCAGAATAGAAGAACTCTGTCTACAGAATACCCAAGGAATTGCTCTAACCTACACTGTGCCTTACCTAAATTCCTTAATGAAGGCCACTGGGAGGACCCCTGCTATGCTACGCAGCAGGAAAACTCAGAGCATTCAAACAAATATGCTGAATTACGTATATGGGAACACTTTGGAAACAAGATACCACCAGCTTGAGAGCACCAAATCCCATTATCCCTTTTATGCAGAGGGATAGCTAAAGAACCCAAAAGGATGGGCAGTCTGTTCCATAGATTATTAACGTGACCAAAGACCATGTAAGCAGTCTTCAACCTTTTATTAAAATAAACAGACTGGATAGACACAAGATTTGACTGTCTAAAGATTATAAATTTTAGGCATTTTTAACCCATGCATTGCCACATTACTGGAATTTCTCCCTAAAAAGTCATAAATATGATGAGCATTATCTTAGGGGATTTTGATCACTGTCTGTGTCTGTGCAGCTAGCTAAAATGCTCTGTATGATTTAATTAAAATACTCAGAGAATTTATATGTATACATCAAAGCAATTGGATTTCAACTGGTTTACTAACAGATTTCCAGACCAAGGATTTTTGGACAAACGTGAAAGGAGCAGCAGCAACTCATAAGATGGTACAGAAATTTACTTGTTTTAAAGTACTGAGCATGTGTTTAATTCACTCCTCCTTACTCACACAGAATACTTTATAGATGTTTATGAATGAGTTTTTGGAAAAAAATTGCATCAGTTTTTTATTAATTTTTATAAAACATTTAAACTGCCTATTCACATTCTAAGTGTGCAGTTCCATATGTGATCCAGAATCCATTAAACTAATCAATTAATCTCCAGTGTAGCTTAAAGTTTTTCATTTGGGTATAGAAATAAACTTGAATTTGGTTTTTTATGTCAGCAAAGCTCCGGTGGAATATGAGACTCATTACAGGCCCAAAAGTGTAAAACAAGAGTTGTACCTTCATGAGCCCAAATATGACGTTGAAGGTCTGATCCATTCTTCATAAAATAAAAATCACAGTGGGGACATTTCACAGCTCGTTTTCCAATAAGTCCTTTCAGCTGAACTCTTCTGCCAAGAATCTCAGAAATAGTAGTCATTGAAACCTCTGAGAGAAATGCAAAAGATAGTAAGAAATAGAAGGACATGAGGGAATTTAATCTGTAAATAATATTGAAGAGCTAGATCCTGATTCAGTCCAACTTTTTAAAAGCTCTATTTCCCCTACTCCCACTCAAAACTGACTTGAGCAAAGAGCACAAGGACCTTTTTTGTCTTTAGGGCTTCTAGGATGCTCTGTCCTTTCTCTCCTGATCTGTGAACTCACTGTCCTCACTGCCTCTTTTAAAAAAATACATATATTAAAAAAAAAAAAAAAAAAAATTGGTTGTGCCACTGGCACAAAAGATCATTTTCTGACTATAAACCTTTCCTATAAGCTGAATTGGCACTTTTTTCTTCAATATTTTCAAAAGCTTTATTCAAGATTTCACCCCAGATTTCCAGATGTCAAGAATCTGAAGACAATTCACTTCAGCCACATCTACAACTGTCAGAATGCTGATAATCAGGCACTTTAAAGTCAAAACCAGACTCATGGAATAAATGTGACTGGAAAGAACCTCTGAGGTCACCTACTCCAAGCAGGGTCAACTTTACAGTTCCACTTTCGAAGTTACATCAAGTTCCTTGGGGTCATTTCCAGTCCCGTTCTGAACATATCCAAGGATGCACATTCTACAGCCTCTCTTGGCCCATTCCAGTGTTTAACCACCTTTACAGCCAAAACTGTTTTCCTAGTTCTAATCAGAATCTCCTTGTTTCAACTCACATCCCTTCAGTGTACAGTTCTGAAAAGAGCTGTAGAGAAAAATCTGCCTCTGTCTTCTTTTTAATTAGATTGCTGAAGACAGCAATTAAGATTCCTCTCCTGGCCTTTTCTTATTCAAGTTAGACACACTCAATTCTGTGTATTTCCTTCATATGAGATAATGTTTTGGTTGTCACAGTGAAAATGTTCAAAATAATGACGTTTAAATTAAAGTGGCCCAGACGCATAATGAAAACATTGCCAGATGCTTTTAAAAATAAATCAAATTGCTCAATGCACGTCAGAGGAATGAAATGCTATCTCTTGACTTAATGAAAGTACAACACTCATGCAATCTAAACCTTAAGACATAAAAGCTGGCGATGTTTCATGCCCCAAATCTTATGAATATTAAAGTTCCTGTCTAAACTTAGATTTTTACCAAAATCACCTTGTCTCCTGACCATTGGTCTCAGAATGGAATCACAAAAATCCTACCTGAACTCATGCGCACAGGGAAAACAACCTCAAAAGGGAACTATAAAAGCCCATGAACTGAGCAGAGATAAGTTCTAAAGTACCCAAAAAAGAAAAATACAGCCATAAGTCTGAACCCTTGTCTGCCTTTCATGGCTTAGATCCTTCATTCATGACTGCAGGCTAGGATGTCTGCTCAGCGGGGAGCTATGGAAGCTGATGTCTCTCATGTCTCAGAACTATTAAGAAATATCATATTAAATCAGGCAGTGGATGAAAGGTAGATAATTCTAGAGAGCTGGGACCAGAACCCAGGACTCTTCCTTCACTGCTGAGTACTAAAATCATTAGGTAATAAAGCCAAGCTCTCTTATCTCTTTGGTTTGAAATACTGCTCTGCCAAAGTCTACAGAGATTTTTGTCTCACTGCCTTCATGGGACCAAAATTCAACTCCTCTGCAAATATACAAGAGGAAGGAGTACTTTTTGATTTCGCATTTTCTACTTGATGAAACAGAAGGGACAGGGGAGGGGGGGAAATGCTGAATAATACTAAGAAAGGAAGGAGAGGGGGAGTTCTAGAAATAACATTTTAATGATAAATATGAAAGTGTTTCAGTTAAAATTAATTTTTGATATGTCATTTTAAAATTCAATTCCTGTTAACAGTACCCATTTTTCTTTTCGTCTTTATTCATGTTCATTTACATTTTGAAAATAACTGCACTCATGCCACTGCACTATTTAATAGCTTATACCATCAGACCCCTCACATTTATTTGGCTTATAATTAGGTATGGTGTACAAATAAAGGATTTCCTCCTGATTACAAGGAGTAAATTCACAGAAATAAAATAGATTTGTGCATTAATTCTCCTCCATATATTACAACAGGGTTGTTGCATAACTATTGCATAGGCATATCTGAGATGTAGTATTTCTTTAGTACCACAGAGATACATCTAACAGATTTGCTATTCTGCCTTTAAGCTCTATTGGCCTGTGATACATGAATGAAAAACGAAAACACAAAATAATAGCGCAGATTTTCTTTTTAATCCTTACTTCTATTGTAAGAGTTTAAAAGACCCACTTGGATCGAAAAAAATTACGCTATACTTTTTTTAGAGGGATCCAGATACCAAATGAATTGTTCAGAAGTATTTAAATCCGTGAGTTTAGTACTTCAGGGCTCCAGAGTTAACTATACCTCAGACACAGCATACACTGATAATTCAGCAGTCAGTGGACCACTTCAGGCCAATGGCAACATGTAAGGGCACAGAACTTAATGTCCTGCCAGTTCACAGATCCTGTTATGCAGGGAGGTCTCCTGTGCTCCCTGGCTGAGGCAGCACGAAGGCTTTAAGGGCACAGTTCTTGAGATTCAATTTCTATGCTTACTGGTGTAATACCTCCTGACTACAGTATAGCTCAGAAGCCTTTTCTCATCTCAATTTCCTGCATCAGACTCGTCCTCTGACGTACGACAAGCCCTCCAACCACACTGCTCTGGAGTGGTCTGCAAATAAAGAGGTTTAGTAACTAAAGAGCTGAAGTGGGAGTTAAGCATGAAATTAAAGCAAAGGAAATTGTTTAAAAAACGGGTCTAGCACTATCTAGTGGCTGTAAGAAGATAAACTACTGCGTTACCTATTATGCTGTACTATGACAAGAAAGACAAGAAAAGTTACATTATTTTAATGGGATTTTTTTTCCTCAGACTTGGCCTGAGCATGGTCAATGTTTTGTTTCTTTGTATCCAATTATGTCAGGTGATAAGGAGCACTGTAGCTGAGTTAATGAAAGTGTCACCTCTCCCTCCTCCACAGTAGCAGTGGGGCTTTCTATCCAACGTAACACTGATCCTGAGGAGGAGGAAATTAGGGACACGCCAGCGTGGCTCTGCCGAGTTCACATCAGCCAGGTTTAAATCAGCCCCCACACCAGCTTTTTGGCATTGAATTCCCAAGAGAAGAGATTGTTTACTCAGACACAGCACATTGACTCACCACATTCATGTTATATTGTACTTGCACTGATAAATCAGGGCACCAGAATGCAAGGTATAAACAGAATTTGGAGCAGTTTGCTGGAGCCAGCCAGGCTTGCCAGCTCCATTTTACTACTGGCCACACCACTTCTCACTGGTTCTAGCAGGAGCCCTGCTGCAGACTCCAGCTGGCCCTGGGAGTACAGCCCAGCCCGTGGGACCTGGGCACACACAGGGCCAGCCCTGCATTCCCCTAAGTCACCTACAGACAAATAACGAGCACTAAATGCATTCCTGTCAAGTCATGTAAGGCCAGTTGGAATTTTACACCTCCTGGGTTGCTACAGGATGTCTACATGCCTGATCCCAAACCTCCTAATGCTCAATTTGAATTCAGCCTTTGCCAGATGAAGACAGATTTCTTAGCACAGTTACCCGACATACTCCACAACACCGGTGCTCAAACAGTAACATTTGTCACTCTAAATTCTAACACCTGCAAAACCAACACAATTCTTACTCTAAACCAGTTGAATTAGAAATAGACTCTTCTCTTTCTTAGGAATATAATCACATTACACTGCTCATTCTAAACCCTTATCCATTCACTGCAATAGACTGAGAAATTTTCCTTGATTTTTTTCTTACCAGGGTGATTTGTCTTGATGTGAGATTTTATAAGTCGATCTTCAGAAAACGACTTCTCACACACAGGACAGGAATAACTCTTTTTATCCTTAAGTGAGAAAGAAAGAAAGAGATTGCATTATCAGTCTACTGATATAATCACTACAGTCATTATTCAGTAATACATGGTTCTCAACAAAGTCATAATTCAAGGTTTGGTTTTTAAGGAAAAAATGAAGGTATTTATAGTGAAGTAAGTGAAGGAGAAATATTAAAAGACTCTAAGCGCATCATTAATCCTCATGAATACAGGGATCCAAGTTACAGCAGGTGAGAATATGCACAAAAAATGTAAGCATTATCTTCTCACTGACTCTGTAGAAAATCAGGAGGCGAAAGATCAAGTTGTGTAACAGAAGAAAATGTATTTGATGTAAGCAGTAATATTTAGGATTTTTCTTTCTTTTTTTCCCACAAGTCCACCCTTCTGAAGCCTAAGGATCAGATCTTACCCTTCTGAAGACAGTCACCACCATGTGGATTTATAAAATAGCCTGAAATTGTGCAGCAGAGTTAACAATGACAGATGCCATTACTTAGTCAGTGTCTGCATTTCTAACTACTTTACAAATATTCAGTATCTTATGTATTACTGATAAAGTCTTATTCTACTATTTTGATTTAAAGACTTACACACTCCTGTGGAATTTCTCAGTGTTACTGATGTTATAACAGATTTAACACTATCAATCAAGTTCAGCTGGAGAGTTTTGATACAATTTCTTCCTATACGCAATTTTAGTCTAATTATAGTTTTCGTGTTTTTTACAAATGCATCTGACTCCACATAAAAATGTAGGACTTTTCTCCATTAATTGGTACATTATTCAATTTAAATTAAACCTTGCCACTTATTATATAAATTGGAGAGGTTGATCTTTCCAGAAGCACCTGCTGACACTGGATGCTCAATCAAATGAGTGGCTCCGAGTCACATCTGCACTGAGTGGATTAATTTATGAGTAGATTATCAAAACCACAGATGGAAGAAGTCTAGTCAGTCCTGACAGCTGGGCAGGTGCCCACGTAACAGATTACCTGGTTGGAGAGGTGCAGCTACCCAGCTGCAGAAAACTCTGAAAAGCTGAGCTGAAGCCACAGAACAGACACTTCACTACTTATTTTAGGAGGACAGAAATACTTCTTGAAGAGTGTGGAAGAAAGACTACTGATCAAAAAGAGACAGAACCCTGTGTTATGAATGAGAAATTTGGAGATAACAGGAGGCTAAGGGTCCTGGACTCTACCAGTTTCTGACCTTTGACCAAGGAGTGCCTCTGAATAGCGAGGAGGACTGTTCAAGGAGGTCATTAATGCCCAGATGCTGCAGTTGTACAGCTGCAAAGGGACATCTCACTTGAAAGGAAAGCAAAAATTGATGGGTTTTCATGGCAGGTTTTGGAATATGATGCAGCATCTGCAGTCAGTATCAAATACCTCTGAGGAACAAATCCCTATGTTGAAATACCTACAAGTTAAAACCAGCAGTAGCCCTAGAACTGTTGGGCTGAAATAGCAATAAATACTCCCATGACTGTAGGATATGGAGCTCTCACTGCCATTAATATGGCAGTGGCAGAAGAATTCTGCCTGAGCTGACAGTCATGTGCTCCTGTGAGAAAACCTGCACCAGGGACTGGGGATGGCAGCTACTAAAGGATTACCACCCTGAGGACAGGACCTTGCTAGGATGAAGTTGGGGCGGTCAACATTTTAAGCCCTAAGAATCTCAAGTAAAAAAAAAGGAACAACAAGAATAAATACTAGCTGAGTTTTGGAAGAGATTCAAGGAGCCTACGAAGCTGACAAAACCTTGAAAAAGAGCTGTTAATTTGTGGAATTAGGGTCTCTCAAATGATATAACCGCAATCTACTACTGATGATTTTGGATTTCTACCTAAACACATTACTCCAAAAAAGATTGGTAGATTAATCATAACAAAACTCCATAGCAATGTTTGCACCTTTTCAAAGATGGAGTTGCATGATCACATTCGTAATTTGGCACACATAAAAAAACCAGCACAGTATCATTTAGGGGGCTCTTGAGCTGAAATTTGTTGACAGATCTGTCTGTTCCTCAAACTTGCTATTTATTTGATTTCAAAATATACAATAAATAAAGGAAAAAAATAATATACTTCTAATGCACCTTTTAATGTACAGTTGGGTGTTGCTGGTCTTTAATACTTATGGAATTAAGTATTTCTCAGTGTGACCAGAACACTGAGACAAACTGAGTTAAATAAGAAAAAAAAATTCAACACTCCACTACACACACCCTACTTTAACTGAAGTGCTGTTAACTGTGACAACTTTACATTCTTGATAATATTCTTGAGGAAAGCAAGGCTATAAGCCTTAGAGGAAAAATCAAAATAATCACTAAATGCATCAAGAGCTATAGAGCAACATGAATGGATGGGTGCTGAGAACACATCTGTTCACAAGACAATAGTTACAAAATTTTTCAATATAGAAAAAATCCCAAGAGCTTTTTTCAAGCAGTTAAAAAGTTACCTACACCAAGTTCTGCAGAAGTCATCTTCAAAAGGATTATCTTTTGTAGTGCAACAAACAGAGGGTGCCTACGAGCACCAAGTCCCTTCAAAGTGTCTCTGTCAAGCTCTAGTTTCTCACAGAGAGCACCCAGCTGAAGCCAAACCTTTCCTTGCTGGGTATCCAGGCCAGTGCCACAAAGTATTGGAGCTCAAGCTGTTAGCTTGGAATGTTGAAGTGTTCTTCTGTCGCTGCCCTGAGAGCTTGTGTGAGTCCTTCAGTGTAATCCCACCACTCTCAACACAGCTTTTAAAAATCCTCTGTTGCACGTGGAGTATTTCAGAGCACCCAGACCACAACACAGAGCCCCAGAGAAGGTCGCCTGCACCACAGCTGCAGCTCTTCAGGGGCCCTGGCCATAGGTGATGACAGAAGCCCTTTGAAGGCTGAGGTTGCAGTAATACCTTAATGACATCCTCAGCATGCAAGTTTTCCTCTGGTAATAATGAAAGTTATTTATCCTATGCCTTATTGGAGGGTCTGCCTTTTAAATGCCTTTGAAGGTTTTTTTGAAGGACACGAACAGAAGCAAAGCATGGAGAGAGCTGGATCTACCTTTGTTAGAGACCAGCTGCATATTCCAGTCAGCTATTAAAATTTCAAAGTCAATCACTTCCTGATATTTGCTCAACACCCCTATTAGCCAATTTGAGAAAATATAAGAAACTTAAAGTATTTCCTAAATAAAGGTAGGTTGTTGACTGAAAGTGTTGTTTACATTCCATAAAACAGGAATTTAATTAGGTACATAAGTATCCTTAAATCTAGTGAAAATAAATCAGTCTAAACCTATCACAAATTTTCTTGTTTATGCTGTTTTGTTATAAAATAAGGTCACTTACATAATAATCACAACACATTTCTCTTTATATAAATGAATTAAAATTGTGCTAAGAAAGCATCAGCTATATTGCATTACCCATCAATAATGCTCTGAAGAAAATTTTATTACTCTGAGGCATGTGTTTCAAGATAATTCAAGGTGTAGGTGTACAAGTATACAGTCACAAAAAGAAAAATTAAAACCCTCTACTAAATATTGGCACTCACAGAGCATTTCCACAAAAAGTTCCCACAACTCAATTAACATATTTGATTGCATAATTTTGTAGAGGAATAGAGGGTCAAAGCCTACTCCCATATCTACTCAGATCAACAGAAATTTAATTCCTAACACCTATGGGATCAGAATTAGACCCCTGAGTTACACTTCTGAGGAGTGAAGACCTCCAGAAATCTTCACTACAGTTGTCATGATGTTCAAATTAAAAATTTCCCAAAAGATTCCTGAATTAAAGTGATGTCCTATTAAAATGCAACTCAGCTAAAGGGATGTGATGTACCTATGAGACAGCTGTGCACACGTGTGAGGGAGGCTACAGAAAAATGTGCAAATGCTTAGACAAACTTTTCTGAAGTCTGGCAAGCAGCAGAACTCCCAGCTCACAAAATGACAAGCACCTGCATACACTACTTAAACATTTTTTTGTAAAATAACCACTAGTAAAAACAAATGGCAAGCTGATATTCATTATGGAAGTGAGGACTGAGAGCAAAAGCTGTTTTCCAACTGAGTTTCCGCTCATTAAATCAGAGATGTTTTTGTTAATTGCTTCCCTTTGCAATACCTTGCATTCTTGACTGCACAGCAGCACTGCTCCGGAGGCAAAGGTACCACAGCCAGACCAGTGACCATGTGAACATTTACTCTCCTCAGGAAGGGCAAATAAGCAATCAGAGCTCAAGCATCTCATATCCTACTGACAGCTACACTATTACCTGAAAGGTCAACAGCATAATGGAATTTCTAAGTATCCTTCCAAAGACAAGAATAATTTACATCCCAAAATGTGCATGAAAGCAGATGTAGGCACCTAATAATGAGTGGTGGTTCTGGGTCTGAACTACTGTTTTATAGAGGTGCTAATGTTGCTGTATCAATTACATATATGGACTTAAAATATTTTCAGAGACAAACCTCTCTGTGATTGTTTATCTGCTCAGCACAGCAAGTATGGCAAAAGCCACTGGGGGTTGTAAACAAACTCCGGTACCTACATCAGCATTGTTTAGCTCCACACCCTGTCCTTAATGCTACCATGAGCTCATTCATAATGTAAATTGTTCTAAAGCAATTTGAAACTGCCCAGCCCTTTCCTAGGTCCCATGACATTGAAGTGATTGGCCATGTCACAGTTTGAACTTTTGAAGAGCTCAATAAATGCCAATAAATGTCAAAACCCACTATAAAAGCTCCAGGAACAAAAGATGAGTACTGAAAATCAGAGAATATATACAAAGTTTTGATTTTGAATCAAAAGCCTTAATTCCCAGGCTTCAAAAGTAAAACTCTTCCCTGTAACAACAATGTGTAGCAAATACAGAAGGCAAGAGGCAGACTCCCCATCATTATCTGCCAAGGAATAACCAATCCCAAATTCAGTGCAAGACTTGGGTGCTGCATAGAGAGTAAGATGGGTGGCTATACAGTGAGTGACAAGGATGAAGGGAAAGCTGCTTTTCAACACCCATCATTTATCTTCTTCCCCAAATAATGCAGGGATCCAGCTGAAATGCAGCCATCAAGGAAGTGATAAAGGATATGCATCCATACAAGGAAATGAACTGAGATTTCAACATCTTCTGTCTCCAGGGAAGTTTTAATTTTAGTATTTATTAAGAACTGATTTTTCAAATTAAAATTAAAGTAGATTTCCACATTTAACTGTGCATAATTATATACTTGAAGAAGTGGCCCTTCTCAGTGAGCTATGCATGGAGTAAATATACCAGGCAGTGGTCATAAAGGCCAACATGAGAACTGCCAAATTTAGCTACTCAGTAAATTCTAATATATGAATTTTTCAATCCATTTAAATAAATATATTTGACAGCAAGCATCAGAAAGCATGCTTCTGAGAGATCCTGCTGTCACACTGGTTTTAATTATGACATAATTATGACATGGCATTTTCTCAGTTCTGTTTAGTATTATGAAAATGATCCTTCTTATGGGAGCTGTTGGACATTCATCACACTTGAAAAACAGGTACTTCTGGAAGGATATAGGAGAGCTAATTGTAGACTCTTTTTTCTTAAGTGTTCTTAGACACCAATTACACAGATTTTTGCTATCAGATAGGCATTATAAACATCATGAATTCAAATGCATCCAAAAAGAATGTCTACTATGTGAATGTTCTGCACGTTTCATAACAAATTCAGACTCTATTTAAAATAGTTACAGAAGGGGTGGACACAAGGACGAAAAATGTTCCTTTTTGTGCGATTTCTTCTGTTTGGTTTTTAAAGCTCTCCTGAAGTAACTGCTTAAGAAAAGTAGGAAGTGAAGTGTTGTTCTGTTCCAAAAAGCTTTGAAGTAACTTTAACTGTTGAAAATAGTGACCAATAGCATACCAAGACCTGGGTTTAGCACAAGGCAGTCTGAGCTGGAGGGCTTTCTGAATAAGACAGGAACCTTTAAAATGTGATCTCTTTGTCTTTGCAAACACAACAGAAAATGGTAGATGTGCAACTGCAAATAGTTGGAGATGCTAGGAGAAAAAAATCCTTTTCAACAACTTAAATATCTTCTGTCTGTAGCAATTAAGAGGAACATATTTTCATTTTACCTAAGTCATCTATTTATGAAGGAAGGGAATACACATTCATAGAATGAAATAAAGTAACAATAGTACCAACTTTACTCTCTCAAACCCCAAAAGATCTGACACTACCGGGAAAACCAAAGAGAGGAAAGGGATACAGACATACTCTCCTGGAAACAGCTGAGAAGGTCCAAATACCCAGTTGCTGTAAGTCAGGTATTCCCACAAGCATGTAGAGAGCACACAGGTAAGAACCCTTACCTATGTCTTCAAGTATTACCACACAACTCCAAACACTCTGAAGAAGACACCGAATTCAGACAAACACGGCATTTGGTTTGTTACTCACCAGATCTGTGTGAACTTTAAGGTGTGCCTGGAGCTTGTACTTATCTGGAGTGGAGTAGTCACAATGTTCTGTGGGACATTTCAGCAAAATATTACTGTGCTTCTGAATGACGTGACGCTTAAGGCAGTTCTTGGTGATGGAAGAATAATTGCACTGGGAGCAGTAATATAAATGTTCTCGAGTGTGCGTACGGACATGCATGTCATAGTGCACCTGGTACCAAAACAACTTGCCTGAAAATTAAATTAGACATGAAGAAAGTGATTCCTAAACAATTGTTAGTGAAAAATTAAAAAAAAACCCCAATTTTCTTTCAGGGCAAAACTCGCTGGTTGAATCCTGTCCCTTTTGTCTTTAATGAAAACTTGTCTAAAGACTCTTCGCTACTGAAAGTATGTTTACAAAATCAACCTTTGTCTAAAAAGATTATATGTCCTGAAACAGCCTAACAAGGGCAACTTTAATACATATCAATGTATTTCTTTTCCTAGAGAAAAAGTCCGTTACATCTGTTCTCCTATACAAAGAATCTGAATGCAACTGTACACTAAAGAGACTGTCAAAATATTTTTTGTTACTTTCTTTCATGTTACTCCTTCTTAAAAGCCTTTGTGGCATAACGGCACCAAAAAGCTCAGAGCAATTAATCTAAAGTACATTGTTATGGTGCTTCAAAAACTTGTTTTTTCAGACTTCGATTCCTTTCCCTTTTCAAGAATGAAAACTACAAAATAAATCCCAAATTGCTTCCTTTCCAGTTATGTAAACACAAACATTTTCATTTAGAGTAAGTGGGAATGGTGTGTTATTCCCACTTCCATAAATTAAAAAACCTGAACAATTACTATCAGGATAGTCTTGATCTGATACCATGTAATTAAAACTTTCATCTCAAAGAACCTGGTTCAAAACAAGACACGAAATTATGCCTGTATATATATACCTATTGTACAGAATGTATATTACCATGCATCCTCCTACACCGTATGAAAAATACTCTGAATTTTATACTAAGCTGATAATGAAGCTCAAGCATTAAAGCATGGACTGAACTAATGCTGATCACATGCCTAAATCTGCTGTGTTTGGCTCCTGTGAAAGTTATGACTTGGGGAGAGGCATTTGTACAGAAATAATGTATCAAATTTCACATCAATAGAAAATTGAGCCTTGCAAAGCACTGCTTTGCTATATTTCACTAGTGGATTTTTTTGAGGAGATTTGACACATTTCATACTATTTGTACAGCAAAAAATAAATCTCACTGGACTCCAGAATCCATACTGAACTACAAAATTAATACTGCTGCAAAGATACACAAATATATCAAACATTACAAACCAGAGGAGCAGGAAAAAGATGGCTCACTCCATAACACTCAAAAACCCCCAAACATAACTCTACTGCTTCTTACCACAGTATTCACATTCCAAGTCTCCATAAACTTTCCTTATCCTCTCACGCAGCTCTGTGTTCATTTGTCTCTTCTGCAAGCTGTCCAAGATCTGCATGAAGGCGACGGATCCAGTCCCCCCGTTGGCTGTAGCTGTGTTAGAAGGGGCTGCCTGTGGGCTGGTGGCTGCACCAGCTTCTGCTGCTGCCAAAGGGTCTGTGGGTTCTGCCGAATTTTGAATGGGTGGACTGCTTGTTTCTGATTCACTAGGAGGAGCAGACTGGATCCTCTCTTCAGGGACTGGAAGGTTCTCAGTCATTGTGTTGTTTTGACTCAGACTTAAACTTTTGTCTTCAGACAGTAAAAGATTAATTTCTTCACCCTGCTCATTTACAGAACTGCATTGATTAACTTCCTCTTCATTTGGAGGAGAATCTTTTAACCCCTCAGGGCCAGCAGTACCATTTTTCAGCAGGAAGCAATCTGACGCTACACAGGGCTGAATGTCTGGGACTGCCATGTCTGTTGTCTGACACAGCGTCTCTGCTACATTCTTCACCATAGGATTTTCAAATTCTAAGGAAAGGACTGCATCAGTTTTTACATCACCATTCTGTTGACCATTATGGTTTACATCTGCAGCTGCTGATTCGCCTCTAGAAGCAGATGGCTGTGGACTGTTAACAGCATCAGTACTCATGACAGTTGATTCACCTGCAGGTTGTGTCTGCTGTTCACTAAGGGCTTCTGGCTGGATGTCACCTCCCGGCTCAAGCAGGCAGAAGCTTTGGTTGATAGAACTGTTAAAAACAGAATCCTCCTGCAGATCTGAGTGCACGTCTTTGATGTGAGCACGGAGCCTCACAGAACTGACAAACTTCTTCAGGCACACAGAACACACATACACAAAAGGGTGCTTCCGAACGTGAAGCTCAAGGGCTTGGTATTTAGTGGCTCCATGACCACAGAGATCACAAGCAAAGGGTCTTTCATCACCATGAACGAGCATGTGACGGTCCCGATCCAGCTCATTTTTGAATTTGCGCTCACAAATATGGCAGTCATACAGAAGTTGTCTTTTGCCCTCCCGTGTCATCAAGCGAAGCTCATCAAAAACATCTTTCACCTTTTTATCTTGAAGGTCGTGAGTTTCCTTCATATGCTTGATCAAATTTTTAACATCTGAGTACTTCTTTTTGCAGAAACGACAGTGCTGCTTAATTTTCTTATGAACCCTTTCGATATGGACTTTGAGATGGCCTTTGCTGAGACAAGTGAAGGTACAATACTCGCAGCTGAACTTCTCCCCGGTGTGCTTCCGCAGGTGAACATTCAGGTTGGCTTTGATTGCACTGGCATAACTGCAGTAGGAACACTTGTAAGGTTTCTCATTTGTGTGAATCCTCAGATGTGCTTGGAGGGAGTGTTTAAATTTGAACACCTTGTTACAGTATTCACACGTAAAAATCTTCAGTTGAGTTGGACCCAACCTGAAAAATCCCAAATAAACGGTATATTTACAGTAGTGAACCTTGGTAACACAATGTGTCAGAATTTCCCTAGATATTCATAATGGACAGAAATGCTTAGTTTTTAAAAAAATGTATTCTCCAAAGGCATTTTAAATTATACAACTTAAAATTTATTTTTAGCTGTTCCTTTATTTAAAGGGCTCAGAAAAATACCCCAGTTTCATGAAAATGGATGAGGAAGCACTTCATTCATATTCTGCATGAACACAAATATAAATACTTCAAAATTACCTGCTTGTTTTCATTGCCTGTTCATATGGGGTTTGCTGAATGGCATATTCTTGATATCCTTTTCGTTGTGATGGGTCTTGGACTGCTGTGTCTGGAGCTGTGGGTTCACTTTCATGAGGAGAAGCCTCAAGAGGAACGATTTTTCTGGCTCCTAAAGGAAGAATGATAAAAATGCTCATTAAAAATCTCACACTAAAAACATGCATTGTCTATAATATACAAGTGTAAATTAAACAATAAACTCTGTAATCATTAGCTTGTCTATTTCAGTTTCTGTTGTTAGATTCCTTTGTGGAAGGAATCTAAGTTAGACACACTTCCAGAAAACACCAGTACTTACACCATAGTTCTGCTCAAGTAACATGCCAGGACTGATGGTTCAGAGCGTTATTTATGGTGCTTGATACCTGCTACTAAGAGATCCTACATCCAAGTATTTCCACCTTTAAAAGACTGTAACTCTTCTAAATAATATTTGAATTTTCCTGTTTCTGCTTCATACCACCACATCCTTTGAAAAATTACACCAAGCTTACAAATAAGGCTGGGGAAAAAAACAGTTTAGTCTAAAAGACAGTTTAGTCTATACTTAAAAATCTGTACAAAATTTCCTTAAATTCCTTGTATTTTGGGGCATATTGCCATCCCTCAGAATAAAAGAATATGTTTGGAACAGGCTCCTCACGGCAGTGGTCACAGCTCCAAGCCTGACAAAGCTCAAAAATTTTTTGGACAATGCTCTCAAGCACATGGTGGGATTCTTGGGGCTGCCCTATGCTGGGCTGGGAGCTGGACTTGATCTTTGTGGAGCCCTTTCAACTCAGGATATTCTGATTCTACGTTCCAAGTGCACTTCTCAATCTCCACTGGGAGCAGAAGAGAATCTACTGAATGCATTAAGAGCAGATTCCTGAAGATATTATTTATAAAATATAGGCAGTATTAACATAAAGTCTCTGAAACCACAGTGGGCACTACCCAACAAATGGTGTGAAAGACTTAGGGACATTACATGGAGGAAAGCAGTGCTGTAGGCAACAAGGATGTCTACAGATGGAGATTCTGTGGGTCCTTCAGACTGATTTAAAGTGGGAAATGGAGATATTTTGAAAAGAGGCCATTTGGGAGTGTGCAAAGCTATTGAAGCTTTTCCTATCAGACTAGACATCAGCCAACTCTGTAACTAAACAGGGTAAGTAAACTGTAATAGCTCTGTTGCTCACTAAACTGGTTACATCTAAAACCAGCTTTTTTGGACTACGTTTTATTAATAATGCTTTCAGTTCTGTACTAAAGATTCTGCAGGTTCATCAGAACCGATCTTCCAAGTTTTCACCCTAAATGTTACCAGAACATTAAAACTTCTGTTCTTCCTGTTCCTCCCTCTCCCACAAATGTCAGGCTGTCTACAGGATTGCATCTCCCAAATTGCACTGTGGTAGGCCAGTGAGACCGGACCTTGTCATTATAGCACAGGAGACACGGTTCAATCAGTGGGTTCAGTATAAAGATGACAGAATAGACATTAGATACCAGACAAGTGTTCCAATACTTCAATACTTAAAATAGAAGCAAATTCTATATTTAGAATGACTCAGTTAGAAGAAAATAGGTCTTAAACTGCTTTATATGCATGGTTGCCTCTTCTAGGCCTCCCATTTCCTGACTGTGAGACAAAGATCCTCATTAAATGCTCCACACTAACTCTCCTCTGTGTCCTTCTGCATTTCAGGATGTTTGAGCATTTCCTGAAAGGACTGCTGAACTGTTTTAATAGACTTTCATACTACCACTATAAAAATTTAATCACCTAAATTGGGTGAACTAAATATAAACTCACTAGATAAATACTAACTCACCAGTATTTTGCATCCTTTGAGTGGGCAGAATGCTCCAAGGTTATCATCATGTTACTGCCTCTAAATTATCTATGCAGTTCACAGAGAGACAAATGTCTTTAAAAGCCTAAAGAGGGAGATCTACATTTTCAGACACGCTGATGAAGTACCTGCTCACAAAAGGTAATCATGTCCCCTAGTGGGAGGTTGCTACTTCCCAGCCTTAGAAGATAGGGAAGCATTAAGAAACATTAGATGTCTCCATCCACTTGGGATGCTGACTGAGGGTACCAACGGACCAGCAGCCAAGCAATCACCACTAGATCACAAACTAATGACTACAGCATATGCCCAGGAAGAGAGACAACTGGCTTCTAGGCTCTACCCAACTTAGACCCACATGTCCCAAATCCCAAAAGAATGCCCTCAATATTCAGGTTAGGGAAATGCGTAAGAACAAGGCAAACAGATACAAGGTCTTATTTTTCATTAAAATCATCATATGCCAATAAAGAAGATAACGGGTTTCCTAACTGTTTCGCTAGACAATCATTTCAAGAAGTGAGAGCATATAAATACCGGGGGGGGGGGAAAGTTAACTGTACCGATCATTTCTTTCAGAAAAATCCTTCTTCCAGCACTATCATATCTCTATTTTAAAGGCAGAATCGACTTTAGTTCACTAGACTCTATTTATGCCTTTTGCTTTCCTCTTTTCAGTCAATATCATCTAAGTAAATCTGCCTTCAGAAGAATAAGATTTGAGTACCTCATGACATTCTGACAGCAGCTTCTACAGATAAGCATACCCAGTGAGCCTCGTCTCTGGCTCCAACTCAGAGATGGCTTCCGATCTCTCACAGTCTGTCCCTTAGCAGCTTGCCCTTGTATCAGAAACACACCAGGAAAGAACAACAACTAAATTCTTACTAATTCAACGAAATTCTGTGAACCTCCTGAAGCTTCAAGTACAGATCACAAAAAAAGATAAAGAAGAACCAGTAAACAGTAACAAAGACAAAATCAGAGGTATTTTGTTTGGGAAAGGGATACAGGACTTGGCGACCTTCAGCTTAGGAAAGAGAGAACTGAAAGTGAAATATCAGAAAAACCTCTAAAATTAGCAATACTGTGGAAAAAAAGGTGTGAATAATCATTATCTCACAACACACAAAAGAACAGTTCAATAAGAAGTCAGCAGACTTAAAATAAAGAAATATGCCCTTTCACCCCACTTGTAATTAAATTATGGAGCAATTAGTGCATAATGTCACAGAGACTGAAAATATAACTGCATTCAAGATGGGATTTAGACAAATTAATTGATATATATTAAATATGATCATCTAGATGCAAATACCAGCTCAATAATTGTCAGAATCCATGAGACTTTACACAGTAAGTGTCTTATTTCTTTCCTGTAGAGATGCTGGAAGCTGACTTTAGAGACAACTGATCCAGCTACACCCACTATTTTTGTTTTAAAAAATGACTTTAGCTGAAGCTGAAGTTTAAAAAAAAAAATCTTCACAACGTAGGTACTCTGGTCTGTATAGTTAAAATAATGTTCTATGCATATGAAGTGAATATTTGTTTCTTACAATCTCTTTTTGAAGGAATGTATTTTTCCAGCTTCTACAATATCCTGAGGAATGTGGTCCAAATGTGTGTGATCCATGGTAAGACAGTTCTGAAAGCCAAATCACTAGAAACCAATCCTACCCATAATTCCCAAAGCTCTCCATGCAAACCTAACCCTAATCCCCAAAATAAAGCTCAAAAGAAAGCAAAAAGACCATTTAATAGGTTAGGTCACTGCAGTGATCATGCATGGGC